>JAPSGF010000086.1:1567897-1676561 GCA_035772895.1 Perdix hodgsoniae
GGAAGGGAAGGGAAGGGAAGGGAAGGGAAGGGAAGGGAAGGGAAGACGAGGAGTAGAATAGTTCAATTGGAAGAAAGCCACAAAGATCCAACTGCTGGAGCCCAACTGCTGACCACTTCAGAGATAACCAAACCTTAAAGCACATTCATGAGGGCATTGTCCAAATGTCTCTTGAACACTGTACACATGGGAAATCAACCAGCCCTTTAGGAAGCCTATTCCAGTGCCTGATCATACTCCTGGTACAGAAATGTTTCCCATTGCCCAGCCTGATCCTCCCCTGGTGTAGCCACGTGCTATTCCCATCTTGCCATTGGTGACCAGGAGCAGAGTCTGGCATTTCTCTCTGCTTCCCCTCCTCAGGAATCTGTAGAAGCAGTAGTTTCCCTTATTTGTACTGTTGTTACTATTGTTCATACATATGAAATAAAGACGGTGTAAGAGTCAATTAAATCAACTGTAGGAGCTACCTACCCACCTGGAAGAAACAGAGACTTACCTAGATTGGCTTTGTGAAGTCTCAAGCATGTCAGAAGTGAATATGTGTGCAACAGGTGGAGCAATGAGGTCTCCATCCTTCTGTTGCTCCTGGGCAGGAGCACCATACCTGCATGGCCACGCCTGAGAAATATGTTGGTACCTACTGGACTCATTCTTGGGGAACACAAGGCTGGGCCAGGAGCTGGGAGAGCAGCAGTACACCACGATGAGGAGGATACTGTTGCTGGAGCTGTGCTTGTTTAGAAAACCTTGACATGCAGGTCTGTTTCTGATGTTTCAATGAGGAGAACAGGTAGGTGACGTGACTACAAGAAGAGGTGCTGTATATGGTGCTGTGTATGCTACATGTTCTTTTAGTGTGCTTTAGATGAGGAGATGAAAGGCTGATATAATCAAAACAATGAGGTAAATTAATAATATATGAGCAAGAAAAAAGATCACGTTAGAAAGTGTGCAGAATGAAAACAAATAGCCAGCTCAGGCTCAGTACAAGCACAATATAACAGCTGAAAGTGGTAAAGGATGGGAAAAACAAATATTGAAAGCTTGCATGCAGGTAGTGGGGGCTGGGATTTAATGGATATAGACAGTGATGGGAGAATGTTACTTAAGTGACAGAGTTGGGCACACAATGGCGAGCACTCACTGAAGGCAGCAAATGAAAGAGATAAGCCAAGACAAGACATGGAGCAGCCTAGAGGGCACAGAAAAACTGGAATTGGACAAGGAGAGGAAAGAGGACTTGGGAGCCAGCTGAGAAGAGAAGCAAAATAAATAATGCACTGCTCTCCTTGTCTTTTTTAGCTTTCACGTCATGTAAACATACCTTCATATGCTAATAATCTGATTGAAAGGCTTAGCTGCCAGGGAAAATTTCTACTAAGAAAAACTGTTTTTAAGAACTTCTATCTGCACTTTTGCTTTCTAGTTAAAAATGGTTCACAGATGTTTTTATTCCAGTTAAATCTGATTTAGTAATTTATAGGAGAAATCTTGGGCTGAATTTTCAGCTGCATGAAAAGATCCACTTTCTTAACAGGACCACTATATAATCACTCTCTGACCTGTCATCTACCACGGTGTTCACTGAGGTAAAATTAGGCAGAGCTGAGAAACCTTCACGTACAGCTCCAAGTTTTTGTGTGTATGGATTTTCATGCTTGTAAGACAGTCACCTCCTTTACAAGCATTAGCATTGTTACTATTTCGCACTGAGAAGATTCTAGGGGCCCACTCCACATATGCACAAAACCCAGCGATGGAGGGTTCTGTGTGCTCAGAGTTTTTCACATCTCAGGGCTAAGTGACACCATTCCCTCACCTTCCCCTTCACGAGCAGACGTACAGAGAAAAGCTTGGCCACTACCCAGTGCCTTTTGCTTTTATAACAGGCCGGCTGCATACTCCCACACACAGCTGTGATGTCTTTCCATTCTCATCAGAAGTGCTTAGGGCAAATAGGGAAAGAAAAACTGTTGGTCTTTAAGTTGAAACGACTGCTCTTCCCTGTTCTTAAACAACTGTTAGACCTTAGAGGCTATGCTTTGCAGTCAGCAGTAGCAGCATGCACTCACAGAACTTACTGAAGGGAGGTTCACTGTGTACCTCTTCAGTGCTCCCTTCTGTACCTGGTGCCCCTTCACAAAGCAGCACAGCAAAGTGCCACAGCTTGACTAGGAGTCCAGGTTTTGAGTCTGCCCTGAGAGCTGCTCCTGTGGGTCTGTTTTGGGTCTGCTCTGAGAGCCCTTCCTGACAGCAGGTCCTTGCTGGTGCATCAATCAATAGGTTCGGTAGTAAGAAGTCAGGAGATGTGTGTCATTTAGTGAAGAGTTAAAAGGTGTTTCACCAAGCACATCTGTGGTGTTTCCTAGGATACTCCTGCATCCCAAAGAAGTGGAGGTGAGCAACAATTTCATAAACCAAGACTTCTTGCTGTGAGGTTAGCCAAAGCATTCAACTTACATCTACTCAATTTTCAGTTTCCATTTCTCTCCTCTGTCTGTGCAGAGATAGGGTCTAGTGACTAGTGACTAGAAATCCAAATGAGCACAATTCTACTTGCAAACAAAAAGCAGGCTGAATGCCTTCTGTACTGCCTCCCACAAGCCCCCATACAAGGTCCCCCAACACCCTGAGGATCAGCAAACCGGAGCTTTTAGAGCTACGTGAATAATTGATGTCAAATTAAGAATTGTCTGTGATGTGGCAGGAACTGCCTGGCTGCCATCCCAGCTGCGTGTTATCTGCTCCCTGAGGCCAGTGGGTGCAGTGCTCACTGCAGGCTTTCGCTAAGCCCAGGCAGCAGAGGGGTCTCTGTGGGTAGCAGACCCCTGGATGGATGCACTGCTCGAAGTTTGGAGGAGAGCCCTCACGTGGTGTTTACACACACAAGGCCACACGATACTTGATTTAGCACAGGGCTAATTGCTTTTAGGACTCTTGCCCCACACATCTGATATGAGTTAGATTAAAAGTGGAAGGCACTAAATAAAACCAGGAACAGGATACAGCCTTTCACACCAAAAAGCTTTGCAAACTTTGCGTGTATGGAATCACTCCGCTCGGTACTAACAGACAGCTGTCTCCGCAAGGAACGTGGCATCCAGCAAGCAGCTTAAGCCAATACAGAACACTGCTCAAGGCATAGCAGTCTGCCCATTTTTGTTTGCTGGTTGTTTACAGTCAGAGATGTGTGACTGACAGAGATCATCAGCCAGGATAATTCCCTGCTGAAATTCATACTGTGAAATGATTTGCAGCGTCACACCGACCTGAAAAACTGGCATTATTTCATATTATTTCAACTGTACTTAACTTGAGAAAACACTGACAGGACCCACGAACCCTGACATTTCACTGCTTCACTGCAAGGATACCCATCCTCTACTGCATGAGGAGGCTGCACTGTATTTTGACTTCCCTTGCTGCACTTTTCTTTAGTCTTTATTTTTAATTGATTTTGTTGTGCAGTTTAGACTCTTGGAGAAGTGCTGCTTGTTTTCACAGACAGCTCTAGAAAGCAGATCACTGCAGAATTCGGTTATGTGGTACCTGTATAAACGTCCTATAAGGTCAATATTTTCTTATTGAGAGCATTATCTCACAGATGATGACACTGCGTTCTGAATGGAAAAGCACTAATAACTGGAGATGATTCTGCTGTTTTCTTACTCTTCCTTTTACTGCCATTATGAAGCTTTAAAAACTAGCCAGTTCTTTGTATAGCACCTGAATACTAAAATATTCTCCCAATTTTACTGTTAGGTGGCAAACCTAAATATTCCTGCACTAGAAAGTAATTTTAACCACAACATCTGAATTAATGAGTCTTCTTTCATTACTGTGCTTTAGAAGAATCTCAGTCTCCACCTGCTAGCAACTGACAATAAATCTTAGTTCTAGCCTCAGAAATTCAATACTGCAGCAGTAACTCTTACAGTATCTTCATGGGTCAGTTAAAGAGAGAAAATGTCAGAATGAAATAGTTCACACACTTCACAGTTCAGTGTTTCTCTTGCACAGTTAACTGCCTGAATCTCTAACCCTGCCGTTGTTTTCAAAGTTTTTTCATTATTTTCATGCAAAGAAAAGGAAAAACAACATGGAAAGATGCCTTATGTTCGACAGAAGCAAACAAAGTTGTTGCAGACTTCTGTGATACAGGAAAGGGAAACAAAATCTACAAAATGAATTTTTATTAAATGAAAGAAAATCTGTTTTGTGGGTCAAATATGAAATAGAATATACAAAAACTTTACATCAGATCTCTTTTCAAAGAAATTAAATCCTATCTAGACTGAAGTAGCACTCGTTCTTTCCAAGAACACCACAAATGGATGAATATGCTTCTTACGGCAGTACAGGGTCACACAGTATGCTGTGCTAAATTTCTGGTTACAGAGAAGAAAAGTTAAAAATCTAAACGGTGTCCCTAAAGAATCCAACTACTCCACAAAGCAACTTAAAAACATGACTTTTGATCATCATCTCAGAAGCAAATGACAAGTGAGTCAAGTGCAGAGTTCACAAAGCTTGCATACGATGTTCTCTGTTTCTATACAAATATAGACTGCTCTTTTTTTTTTATTATTTTAATTTTAAAAATCCTTTTATATTTGACAGCATTTATTTGTGGAAAAGGATGATCAGTTCATCAGGTTCCTGCTGTACTACTCAAGCAATTCCATTTAGTTTACCTCATCCTGTTTTTTAAGATTGTTACCAATAAACCACAGACTGCAATATTGTAAAAAGTTGCTGTATGCTGAAACACAAATCTTTGTATTACCATTCTGTGTATGAAGGTTCTGCAGGGCTCATAACATGTCTTTGGCATAGCACACCAAGTCCCATTTAATACTTTTTTTTTTGTTTAAAAAAGTATATTTTCCTTTAGTAAAACACCTTAAAAACATCTATTTCTGATTTTGTAAAATAACGTGTCACCTCTTGTGTTGCTTTGCAAAATATACACACACGTTTTGGAAAAACATTGAGCGCTGACATAAGGGACTCGTCTGAAGTCTGATCTGTTTAGGAGAAGTAAAATATAATCAGAAATTCCATCTTCTGCATGAATGTCACATGAAGTCATTCAGTTCAGCTTCAAGTGCTGCTGCCATTTCGTCTGCTTCAGAACTGCTTCCTTCTTCATCTTCATTGCTAGACTCCTTACTGGATTCACTGGCAGCATCGTCTTCATCCAGTTTGCGCTTATGGCCCCTGGAAAGACACGAGATAAAGTCTGTGAATCAAGAATCAAGGTCTCTGACTGCTTGTTAACACAGACAAAAATTCTTTGACAAAAAGAAAAAAAACCAAAAGCCTAAGGACTCACACTTTTTCAGCTCTAGACAAAAAAGAAAAGCACTTACTTTCAGACGGACTAACTAATACCCCCACCACTGATTTTTAATTGTTGTTTCTTTCCAGCTGTGGGTGCAAAGTGCTGTTAATTTCATTTCTCCCATTCCTCTGAACAAGGAATGAAAACAAAGTTCAAGACAGTTTGAAAAAAAATTAATTTAACTTCTTCACGTAACAAAAGAAAATGCAAGACTGCCATGAGAATGAGAAACTACCAGAATTCACTATATTTTATCATATGATGATGAAGTACCTAAGTACCTCCTGTTTGTAAAAATTAAACCTTAACAGCTCAACCACTCTCGCTGCTCAGCAGCTCAGCTTTCCTTGCCACGTCTCTTTGAAGTAGCACTGCCAGTCTGAACGACACATTTCTTCAGATCTCCAGAGAATGAGCCACATTAAACAGGAAGCCGATGTGCACCATACTCTGCCAGAAGAATCACTTTCCTGGTTGTGAAATATCTCCAAGGAAAATCTAACACTTCAACTGGGACAAAGCCATAAGCAGAAGAATTTGGATTTGTGGAACCCTAAAATTTCTTTTCTTTGCCAAAACAGAATTTTGTATCAGACAGACTTCTGAGGCAAAAATAAAGTTGAGATCTTGTACAGAATTCAAAATGAGCTGTAGAAATACCTTCAAAAATTACTCCTTGATCATTTGATCAAGTTTCAGAGAAATGTGCTCAAAGAGGGTCTCTCCTAAATGTCCTTTTCAATGTTAGGTAAGGTTTCACTAAGAGGAGAATGCATCCACTTGCTAGAATGAAGAATTAACCAAGTATCATCAGCCAAAAAAAAAGGAATGGTTTAGCAAAGGCCACTTTACTCCTAAGAGTACAGACAAGTAGCACAAAGCAAGAAAGATCTTTGATAAACACTGACTTGAAATACGTGTACCCACAAAAATAGATGAAAAGATTAAAAGTCAAACTCATGAGCTGCTAAGCAAAACTGAAATACAAAGTGATTTCTATACATACAAAGACGTTCTTCTTCCAGAGCCATTAATTCTCAGAAGACCAGACCTCTTGCTACCTGTTGGCTGGTTCAGTGAGACCTGACCTTCCTCGTTTCAGCTGAGAATCGGGGTGTGATGTCAGGAGTGGGTCTGAATCAAGATGGTAGGAGAACAGCACTGTGTTGCTCTGTCCTTCCATTCTGGGTTCCACTGGGCCCAAAAGAGGAACAGCCCCAGACATCAGGACATGTGGGGGGAGGGGCAGCTGGAACGCAGCTGGGCAGGAAAGCACCTGGAGGGTCTCGTGGCACTGGCACAGACCACTGCCCTCCTTAGAGACTTTCAAAAGCTCTCTGGACATGATTCTGGGTAGCTTACTGTAGGTGGTCCTGCTTGGAGTACGGAGTTGGACCAGATGACTTCCGACTTCATTCAATCTATGATTCTGTGAGTAATAATTTTGTAAGATGAGGCTGAAGCCCTGGTTTTCAACCTGGTGTCTGAATTCTTAAGGAAAAATGGGTTGAGGTGAAAGCACTTCCTGCATATTTTGCTATCTAAACTAAAATGTGCCAAGGGAGTTACAGGGCACTAAGTGCAGCTTAATACACAGGGAAAAGCAGCCTCTCAGGCATATTAGTTGTTTCTATGCATCCTACATTAGTGCACAGCTCAAACGAAGAAGCACCCAGATTAAAAATGCTCAGTTGGAAGAAATTTTAGTGTATTTCCATTAAATGTTATGCAAACGTACGGAGTTGGTGTTTTATTTGTTTACATAAGGATGATTTCAGCCTTGAGAGATGCCATGCTGTTTTAGTCATTAATTACACTACTAGCTGGAGAAAAGCTAATTGCTGAATAAAGAAAGCTGAGTCTTACTCAGCAAAATCAGAAAACGTTACTGTTGAACAAGTAGTGAATTAGAAATAGATCCCTGGTGCTAACCGAGCAAAAAGAGAAATAAAAACACAGGAGCAATCTACAGAACAATGCTCACAGTAGAAAACAATCATGTTTATAACATTTCAGCTGTGAAAACTGATTGAACCAATTGAAAAGTAAAATTCACAGTCAGACAGCACGTCCTGCAAGTCTACTGGTATCCAACCTGACACCAAAGGACCTGTAGGAAAATACCCAGTAACTCACTGCTAGTTCATTATTCCTAAAAGTGAGCAACCATTTATTTACTGAATAATCAAGTCAGAAGCCAGCAGGAAATACAGCAACCTCCCCTTTTTACTTAAATTTACTCCAGAGCAAATACATTTCAGTAGCTCCCTGCAATGCTCAGTGTAACATTCATTACATTTCATACATTTCAAAGTCACATTCAAGAACGGAGTACCCATCTACAAAGTCTTTCCAGAAAACGTTAAAGGAAAGCCCTGACGTGTTTCCATCTCTCACCCAGCTGTATTAAGCAGTACCTTTTGAAACACAAAAAAACAAATGCCACCTGTTCTGTCAGTTCTTGTTCTGAAACAGAAAAACAGCTCTATTCTGTTCCAGACTTCTTCGCTTATTAGAAAAAACATTAAAAAAACAACAACAAAACATAGAGCACACAGGTACAGGTCAATCCTCTGCTATAAAAAAGGAACAATCTGAATGCTGCTTTTATTAAGATAGAAAAACCTTTAGCTACTTGTGTACTCTAAATTGCATCCTTGTGCATCCAGAAGTATTTATATGCGTGTTTTATAGGCATATTTTGAAAACACATGCAAAGCTAACTTGGATAGAAACGAAGAACATCAATAAAATGATGCTGCATTTTTTACTCGGGAATTCAAAAAGAGTGATAACAGATTGATCATTGCTGTCTTAAGAGAAAAGCACTATTTTCCCATATTTGGTAACAGAACAGACAATTTCAAACGTGAATTCAAATGTTCTGCCTGCTCCTTGGTACTTCTAGTTTCTGAGACATACTGCGTAACAATTCTGAGTGGAAGAGTTATGCACATAAAGAATCCCTTCTCCATGTTTAGGGATTATGACCCAGCAGTCTGTCACAGGCTTCCATCAGCCTCATTTGCATTTTTAAAACTAATTTTGCTTGCCTGATATTAAACAGCAAATAAAATAACTGAGTGTCGTTAACTTCATCAACAAACAAACTTTCCAAAAGACTCACAGCTCGGAGTATCTGGCAGCTCTGTGACAAATCTGTACAATTTCTATTTCCAATGCATTACGTATTTACCCGTTGTAATGACCAGTCCTAGGAATCCCATCAGTTTGTTATCCTACACTGCAGCTTCCCTTCTCACAGTCGAGTTCATCTCAGAGTCTTTGAAGTCATAATTCTACAGCCTCCTCACTTTTTACATCTTATCAAAAGATATTATTATTATTATTTTTCTCCATCTGAGACTATTCATCTTTTTCACATCTGGGATGGGGAAATCATTAAAAAAAAAAAAGAACTGCATTTGTAGAAAGGTACTTAAATGAATCATCAACATATTGAAATAAAATCTGAATGTAATTTGTGATATTACAACAAAAAGCAGTTGTACATACATAGAAGTTATCTACAGAAAAAAAATATCTGTCGAATGCTAATGAGAAATATACTTGGTGGTGTTCTGAAAGGAGAGACAGGAACAAAGACAAAACGAAGTTGTAATAGAGCATGGTATGTGTATGTGAAAGATAAACCAGGAAAAACTCCTCAAAATAAACATTTGTTCACTCGATCTATGAAAATGATCCCTAAAATATGATTGCAAAATACAACTACAGGTCCAGCAAAAATTCCACTTTTATCATCTAATTACCGAGTTTAGTAGGGATTATTTCTTCCAAAGAAAAATGGTAGCTTTAACACTCAGAAAGAAGGATAAAAAGCACATCAATCAACATATGAGTATTTTAAAAACTAAAACAGACCTGTTATTTGATTCAAGTTTTCTCTCTGGCTTTATCTAGTATACAAACATTACTGTTCTGACAGCAAATGTAATCAACTTGGGCTGCTAAACTAGCACTGGGAGTATCTATATGCATACACAAATACCTAAAGCCTAGAGCCTTGTGCCACTCTGAGTTCTGTCACAGGAAGCACTGAAGGAGACAGGCAGTAACGTCTCACAGTGTGATGAAGAGTAACTCTCTTTTTTTGTTTGTTTATCTCTAATCATTAGAGATCTAAATGCGAGCGACTGCTTTTAAAAATGGTAGCGTAAAGACAAAAAATTGGAAAGAAGTGTCAGATGTTTGTGCAAATGAGAATGTTCAGAAGTGTATACTGAAATATGAGTGTTTATATGAAAAAGCACCTGATTCCTCTGGGGAAATAAAATGTCCTCCTTTTTTTGTTTTTTCTTCAAAGCAACACACTGAACATGAGGTGGAATGCCTGTATTAGTGTAACAGATAACACCTTAAAGGTCAAATAATGCAAAATTATGGTTAGAATTCTCCTTTCCTGTAATCTCAGTTGAGTTTGTTCTATCACCCAGCCACTGAGGAGATTCTTCCAGAGGAAACAAATTAGGTACCATTAGGCATTTTACTAACTAAACACATAACACAGCTTATAACTCACCACCAACTTGTACAAACCAAGGCAACTGGAAGGAGAATTTGGTGTCATTGGCTTAAATAATCATTTTGTGGATTTCACAAAAACTGAATGTGTGGAGTTTTGTGTTAATTAAATCTCAAATTATATCTCAAGCAGCTGATTTTTTTTTTTCCTGTGCTTTGTAAAAAGTTCAATTATTTTGTATCCTTATGGAGAGATAAGAACAACTCTGGAAGGCAAAGATTTTGAAGGAAGTTTGGGAAATCTCTCTCTGTAGAAGAAATCTCTGCACAGAAGAAAAACGTGAAAAAGAGGAAGAAAACACTGTCTTCAAACGTACATGAAGTGCTTGGTTACTCCTGTAGGCGACCCCTAAGAAGAAACACATTTTCCTTTGTATCTGATGCGTTAAGTTTATTTGAGAAATAGAGATGGAAGCACAAGAAATACAATGGCAGGTTACCTCCATGACTGAGCTAAATTTTTGTTGCTTGCAATTGCTAAATCTGAGTTTGTATCCCTTTCCTCACTTACTTAGCTTTTAAAACTAGATATTCAGAGATTACTTTAACATGTGTGTTCCTACGCATAAGTTATGGGCTAAACTAATTTATAGAGAATGCTAAGATGATTTTATCAAAGCTGTTAACTCTAATTTTTACTATCACTTTGTCATTGTTTTAAACAAATTACTGAGTTTAAATTGCAAACAGCTAAAACTAGCATTATTTTAGGATGTTCATTCAATAAAGGATGGCTCAAGGACATCGACTGAAGATAACAGAAAACGCATTACCCACTCTGTATGGACAACACAGCTATCTCAATGGGTGCACAGAAAAGACTTAAAAGCTCCTCTAAAATGTTGCACTCGGTCCAAGGGAGGAATACATCCATGTAGGTGCTCTGTTTCGTGCAATGCCGATCCACTTCTACTAGCTTGCTCCTGACAAGAAAGGGAATCCTTCATCCTCCACAAGACTGAAACTGGACAGTCCTCGAATTTATGGTGTCTGCTGCCTGCCTAGCAGTGTGGTGAATTAATTTCTCCGGTTAATTTCTCCAACAGCACCAGAGCACAAATTACCCACATTTGCCGTCAGTTAGCAGTTAGTTTTCTGTGAGTACGTCAACTTAAGTACTTTCTTATGTAGATGCTGCACCATTCAGAGCTGTTACAAGTTGATGTTAGGGATGTGAGAGTGACTGTCCCTGGCAATGAGCTGCTGGATTTGTTCTTTGGTATCGTCATCATCCCACTGGAATGCTTGTTCAACTAGTAGCTCCGTTTCTTTATCAGTAAAATCTATCACCCCCAAGGGCAAGATAGGCTACAGACTACTCACACTTTCCTTCCCTCATCTCCTCCTCACTCAAACGCCACATGAAGTTTTTCTTTACAGAAAGTTTCACACAATGAGTTTCTCCCTCTAATAAAATTCACTGGGAAAGACTTCGTTTTGGAGATAAAATAGCCGTGAAATACAAAGCTACAAAACATGGATCCTAGAAAATAATTTATCCTCGTAAAAGAAGTCATATTTAAAGTTAACATATTACTTCAGACATTCCTTCAAGATGTTTTAGAAAACCCAGTAAATAACACGATGAAAGGCAGAAAGTCAGCATACAATGGAAGAAATTTTAAACATAAATTTGTTAAAAATTTGCGCTAGAAATTGTTGTCTTTCCATAAAAAAAGAGGGAAGCAGTGCCAAAGCTTGTTTTACAAATACAAATACATGGAATTAAATTTGTAGAAGAGCTGCATCACCTTTCCATTGTTTTTTAAAGACCTGTGTGAATGATATACACAGACATCCATCAGTCAGATAAACAGCCATTATCAGCTTGATCAGTTGATCAGTGTGATAATTCCAGCTGATGGTACAAAGCTGGAACCAGTGGCTGACACACCAGAAGGCTGTACTGCCATTCAGCGAGATCCAGGCAGGCAGAAGAATTGGTACAGAGGAACTTTATGGGGTTCAACAAGGACAAATGCAGAGTCCTACACCTGTGGAGGAACAACTGCATGCATCAGAACAGGATAGGGAATGATCTGCTGTCCCTTCCAGCCCCTAAGATTCTGTGTGATTTTGTGATATGCTGTACCTTCTAAACATTATCCATCTTTAACTGTGCAATAATAAGAAACTTTACATGTATTAAATCTGTATCTCTGCACTGTGGGGTCAATGACCATCAAAAATTCAATCTGGTTCAAAAAGCATATGCTAGCCTATCTGCCAAATCTAATCACACAGCAGAGCATTCACTGTATCAGCTGCTTTTATACTAGCTGCCACATGACAAACTACCCATTAAACAGATCACAGCTCTGCAGACTAACAATACTTCACCCCATATATAGTCTACAACTTTTTTCTGTCAGTATTTCTACAATACTTAATAACAAGTATACTCAATCTGCACTTTCTGTTGTGCAGCTGTTGTCCAGAAACTCAGACCCACTGTACTGTTCATTTGCAGCCTGCCTATGTTTCTAGTAAAGATGTCAGAAGTAGAGAATGCTTCATACTTATGTAGGTCACTCTGAAAGTAATGCCTCCTACTCACTTCCATGGAAACTACAAGATGCAAGGAGCACAACAACACTATTTGCGAGAGCAATTTCTCAGCTACAGAACACTAGTTTTCATCAGTGAACCACCATTATGCATTTTTGCCAGCCATAAACAGGAGCCTGTGTGCCATGCTTGTAAAATTCTGCACCTGCAGAGGTGACCCACTGTTGAAACACAGCACCCACTGCCTCACTATGCTCACATGCATTGTTTGGTCTCCATAAACGTTCAGTAAGCACACATGAATATCAATGGATGCCATTTTTCTACATGGAGAAATTCACTGACATACCTTCGTTTCATCTGCATTTCCATGTCAGAGGCCATTTTGTCAGAATGCCACTCTGCTGCCATATATCACATAACAAAAGCATGTAATGGAATACTGATGGGAAGCTTCAACCTCTACTGCCATACCACTAACATACGCCTCTGACATCATGGGCCAACAAAATAAAATAAGAGGCATTACGTTCAGAGCAGCCCTTGTATTATCAATCAGGAGCAAGAAATTACTGCTGAGCTTTGCCTTATGAGTGTAGTACCAGCCACAGTTGCACAGGAATACGATTAGCAAGTTACATGGATATACAGATACATGCAAGAGGAATATGCAAAAAGTTATTTCTCTGCACTCTAAGCCCTACTATTTCTACTGAGAGCCCAGTACTCCAAAAATAAGTTAACAAAAGTTAGGATTGTAACAAATTGTCCTCTTTCTAGTGCTCCCCTAGAATGAGACAGCAGCACTGCAACAGACTAGAGAAAGGTCTGACATGCCAACCAAACAGGGCTTGACTGGGGGGGAGACCAGATATTTGCCTCTTTGTGACTATGGGAATAAAGTGGCTTTGCAGACCCTCTCTAAATGCTAAGCAGTATGTAGCTGAACTGCCTGAAGCAAGGGTTCAGTACTTTGTGCTACTGCTCATCTCTTCTAGTCAGTCTACCTGCCCAGCAGTGGCAGAGGAGCTTGGGCCATGCAATAAGGTTTTGCAAGCAGTTCTGGTTTCTTCATCTCAGTTTTTCCTCTCTTGGTTAACACCTGGAGCCCTAAAAATCCTCTTATCAGACTTTCAGATGTTATAATTTCAAGGCAAAGACACAGATGCCTGATGTGAACTACAGCATTAGTAAAAACATCTATCTTTCAATTTCTGTTGACTACGTATGCAGGCTCTTCAGCTTATGTGCCTAACACAAACACATTTTTAGGAGCATTCAACTACATCTGGTTTATCTGATGGGTTATTTAAAGCTGTAATGTATTCAATTCTCTGTCTATACAGGTATCTCCTAGGATAGCTAAAGGCACACTCAAGCCACACCAGCAAGTCTGAGAAGTGGCCAAGTAAGGCTCTGAAAGGGAGAAGTGAAATTCTGACTCTGAAAATGAAGAGGAAATCCCTTCTGCACAATGTGGTGGCAGTATGCACAAGACACATGGCAAAAGATACTTTTGCCAATGGGACATCTTCTGTGAAATGGGTACTAAAAACATCCACACTGTGCTTTTCACACGCTGAGCTGATAAAAATCCACGGACCGTTTCCCACAACCAGCCTGACACAATATACTTATCAAATACGCTCACTTTTTATACAAAATTTGATCTTTTCCAAATGGAAAAACCTATTAGGAGTTCAAATGATTGATGAAGTGCTGACAAGTGGAGGGACCTAACTATTTTTACTTGTTTTTTTATCCCCTGCATTAAGAAGCAGCACTGTCTTTCCTCCATCAATGTTTTTGGCACAGGCTTCAAGTAACCATTTTAATTGTTGACATATACTGCTGCTTTGCAGCCCTTACAGACTTGCAGAAGTCCAGATTTATGTGCATTAGTTGCTGTGTGAAACATAAAGTACTTTTTTTTTTTTTTCCTTAATAGCAGTTTAGAATGAAAGATTAAAAAAATCTTTGCTAATAGCTGTTAATGTACTTCTTGGTTTCCTTATTCTCAATAGATATTTAAATACCCATATATTTTACTAAGGGGAAACTTCAATTGTTTAACAGCTTATGAACTGTAGTGAAGATTCACTAAAGGGAAAAACTGATTCAATTACTCCATGGCCATCTACTAGGCGATCCATCAGAGACTTCACGTCAGCTTTCTCACTGATGTGTAAACTGAAGCAGCATGTTACTGGTTTTCCTCACCGTGAACTTCTTTATCCCTCACCATTCCTATTCCTTTCAAGTCACAGTTGCAAAAAAATATTATTATCTGTAGATGGCTGAAATGGGGGTGCTGGTAATAGTAAGTGCTTAAATATTCACCCAGGACCGGGGGAGCTGTTTCACTGATGAGAATGGGAACGGGGTACTGGGGCTTGGTAGAGCTGATTGCTCCTGTGGAGAAGCAGAAGCAACTCCAACTCCAAAACAATTTGATACCTAGAGCTTTTTATGTGAATTAAATCCTGGCAAAGAAAGGAACTGGAACTGCTCTCTGCTTGCAGCACAAGTGCTCTGAATTATAAGATAGAGTGAAATGGTTTTCCTTCCTACTGCTCCCCTCATGGGACTAAGAACTCAGGATGGGTTTTAAGGACGGGTCAGAAAAAACACTTTGCTTCAGAAGAAGAGGTGACATTTCTTGAGCATACAGCAGATCTTCACTGCCCCTGTCCTCCTCCCCAGCATGCCTAATCAGCTGCCTTTAGCTGTTCACCAAGCAGCATGTTCTTTTCAAATTGTTCCAGTAAAGCTGGGCTGGAGCTGCAAATAATACAAGGTGGCAGAACAGTACACATCCTTAAAGCACATCCGTAAGCAGCTAAAGCTGGGAATTCCTCACTCATTTCTTAGTTACTTGCAGGCCTAATTTATGCAAATATAATCTGTGCTTTTGGAATTCTTTTGATCTACATAAGATCTCAGAAGCACATCTCCCAGCTGGGCTCCAGAGCCAGTTATCCCATGAGATTGCTCTGAACAATCCAACAGACAAGAATCTTAAGAAGCAGCACTACATATCAAGAACTCCCCCTGTCTGGGAGCTCAGGCTGTGTCAACATCCAGTTACTGTTTCCCTGGGCTGGGATTCCATCAGCACAGGCCTGACTCCTCTTTCTTTCACCTCTTTTGCAGGTTTTACAGACTTGCTCTGGGCTCTTCTGCCTCCCAGGTAACCAACACTTATCCTTTCTTTCAACACTGACCTCAGCAATGCTCATTTTACAGCTGATTTAATAGTGATAGGCTATAAAGTAAACAAACATTTGCTCCTGATTCTGAGACAAACTCATCTTTAGCCCGGAAGCATAAGAAAAACAGAGCTAGATAAAAAGTTCATTTAATTTTTTTTTCCTCTCATTAGTCTAGAATGCATCTTAAGCTCAATCTTGAGGTCCTGGGATCAATCCTCCCCACTGCAGAAACACTGCTTTCAGTGCTTTGCACTTTCTTCTTCTGCTGGCCGCACAGTCAGAAAAGAATCCTCTGCTAAAAGACACATCTTTTCACTCTGTCCTTTCTCCCTGATTTTGTGAATATCTCTCATCACTTTTCAGGCCTCACTGTTTCTAAAAGGACAGTAACAAATACTTGCTTTCTATAGTTGGCTTTTAAAAATTCCAGCTGTTGCAGACTAGTGTTCTTGCAGATGTAAAATGATTTCTCCTCAGGTTCTAGATACTCCATTGCCCAGGGTGAAAGCTATTAGTTAATGGCCTTGTAGTGATGGAAGGCAATGACTGCAGAAAGATTTCTACTTTAAATACATTGAAGCATTAATGACAAGTCAATTTAATTACTTCACACACAACTCCTAAGTTATACAGACATACACCAAATCACTGCAGATGGTAAGTCAGAAAAAGGAATGTTTAAGAATGAGATTCCTATATACACTTTAGTATTCATTAGAACGTTTGACAAGACAAGTAAAACAAGGTAAATACTCTTATGCTTGACAACCTACATTACAGTTCCCAAACTTCTGCTGCTGCTGCTAACTAGAGAAAAAGGACTATGTGAGATTCCCAGTGCATTTTGCAAACACCAGCATACTTCTTATAGAATGTATAAGTGAAGCCTATTTAGTGTTAAAGTAGTCAAGAAAATAAAGATCTTCTGTGACAACACTTCCCTACTTTTAGTAATATATAGAAGACTTCTAAGCATCTGTCCAGGCATTACAACAGAGAGTAAAAGAAATCAAAGGCACTGGCTTACTGGTCATTCTCATCAGACTGTATTCAAAGCATTTTGGAAAGTCCCACCTGATATAGTCCAACGCACAGACAAAGCAGTGATTTCAAATACCTGTATGAAAAGTACTGCTGTATGCTTTACAAGTCCTTTAGCAATTCACAGTGAGTTGAACTCTTTGCATTGGGGACAGAAAATGTGAAGATACCACAGAGTCATGTTAAAATACCTCACACAAGTTCAAATCACTACTCTTGAGCTTTCTACTGAATAGTTTAAAAATGTTTAGAGAACTGTAATAACTTACATTGTTCTTAATGTAAAATTAAGTAGATTTAGAATTTAGGTCATCGTTAAGTGGAGAAAACCTTGCTTATTATATCACCAAATGCTAGAGAAACTTGGCAAAAGTAACATCATATCCATATGGATATATGGAGAGATAACTACTTTGAAAAAACACCAAAAAACCAACTATTTTAATATTATGTTGCTTATTATGTTATTTATGTTATAATGTTAATGAGAAACAACGTAAATTCAATTGTTTAGGAATACTATGTACGAATAGTAGTTCAGATGTTCTCTCCAAGAAGAACTACCTTGGGAGAAGCTACCAAAACTGAGCGACATGCAACCAAGTCTCCTTAAACTTCAGCTATGGCACCAGCCACCAGTAAGATTTCTGGGGAAAAGAAAAGCACTAGTGATAATACTGAACTTTCTAACTTCATCACTGACCAGGAATAATAATTAACAGCATATTTTCATGTTAATTTCATTCTCCTGTTGCAATTATTAGGCCATAAGCACCGGTGAAGGCCTAGGAAGCATTAATGCTGCATGCTAAGCAGCACAGCCAGCTGTCTTAGGACAGGTGCTGTGGATGCTATGTGTAAGTGACATCCACATGCAACTTGCACATGTAGCTACACCATTTTACAGCTTCTGGAATCACCCATCTACACTTCACAAACACTGTGCTTTTATACAACCAAAGCTGTAGGGCAATTCCACAGTGTAATCAAACTACTTGTTCTACGCATTAATCCTGCACTAAGGTTTGCTTGGAAGAACCAGAGAACTTTTAGATCGTATAGTTGGTTTTCTAAGGGCCTTAAGGAGAACGAACATCTCTATTTCAGTGGTGAAAATAACCTCTATGGAAACTCAGGAGCCTGACATTTTTAGCAAACATGCATAAGCTGGGCATGTAGGAAACAGAAGCAGGAGACTCGTTTCAGTCTCTTGATCTAAATGTGAAGCAGCACCTTGGTTAATTTTAGCTTGAGTTAACAGTCTACATGTAACAGTCTAAATGTGTGAAAGTTTACACTCACTGTTCTCTCCTGAAACTTTTTCTTATCCAGTTAATGATCTGATGCTTTCCAGAATCCAGAATGCCTGTTCCTCTTTAATTAATAGATATTGTGCTGGGCTTTTGAAATAACTCATCAGTTAGCAGCTCAGAGTATTTCAGAATCTGTAAGCAGCATGTCCTTCTGTGATTTCCCAAGGCAGACTTTCTATCTCTTGAGCTACTTATCAGCTAAGTGCGCTCTTGCAGTCTTAGAACAAAGACCTTTATCTTAAACAGCTGAATAAGTACATGTTTGTTACACGCAATTTCTACATGGAACTACTTTATGAAGGAAACAAATCAGGATAAGAAAAAAAGAGAGACTTGTAGAACATCAGCAAAAAATACAGTTAGGAGATGCACACACACACAAAATGTTTCTCCATTTTGACATGGTTAGTAACAACTGCAATAACTGAAAACTAGAATTTCTGAAATTGCTGAATTATTTCTTATTTGAAAAGCTTTACTCATATGCAGTGACTTTTTTGTGATGCTGAATTATCATTCAAATGCATTTTGGTTGGATGCTAAGATTCAAAAAAGTTGAGTGCTACATGTCACAGAAGCATCACAGCACTGACAGTGACATTTCAGAGGGCTAGTCATACATATACATAATTTGCATTGTTTTTATGCTATCTTACTTCCTAAGTAAGTAGAAATCTACATTTAAAGATGTGACTGCTTTCCACACAGTTAATAATATGCTCTGTGCAATGGAGAAAAGAAATATATGAGTATAAGCGGCATTTACCTCTGGATAAGTTGTAGCTTGCCATTTCCTTTTAAAAGCATTATATTTCTTCCTTGAAAACTGGTTGGAGAAACCTGATATACTTTAGAGGAATTAAAACTAGATGATGAAAAAGTGTTGTGGTGGACAGCAAGCTGAACATGAGTCACTGCTGTACCCTTGCAGCAAAGACAGCAAGGGTATCCTGGGCTGTGTTAAGTAAAATATTACCAGCAGATTGAGGGAGGTGATCCTTCCCCTTTGCTCAGCATTGGTAAAGCCACACCAGCAGTACTGTGTCCAGTTCTAGAGCCCTCAGTTCAACAGAGATGCAGGCACACTGGAGAGTCCAACAATGGGCCACACAGACAACAAAAGCACTACAGTATCTCATGCTGAAAGGCTGGGACAGCTGAATCTAAAAGCTGAATCTAAAAGAAGTCTTGGGATGATTTTATCTAGGTACATACATCCCTGAAAGGAAGGTGCAGCGAGGATGGAGCCAGGCTCTTCTCAGTGGTCCCCAGTAACGGGACAAGAAGGAATCAAAACAAACTAGAACAAAGGAGGCTTCATCTGAACACCAGGAAGCACTTCTGTATTGTGTGGGTGCCTGAGCAGTGACACACAGGTTGCTTAGAGAGGTGGCAGAGTCTCCCATACTTGGTGGAACTCAGAGCTATCTGGACATGGTCCTGGACAGCTTGCTGTAGGTAGCCCTGCTTGGGCAGGGGGTAATGGACTACGTGGCCTCCGGAGTAGTTTCCAAAGTCTGTCCTCAATTGGAATTTGGGAAGTCAAGCAGAAGGAGGGCTACCTGCAAAATTCTGGAAGTGAGAAAGTTTTTTTGAAGGCTCACGAAAGCTTCTGGAACAAAAGCCTACAGAAATTATGGAATACAAACTTCCACCAGCTTTCTTTCCAGGTGACACATTCCCTTTGCTTGTCTGGGCTTCTTTTGCATCTCTCTAGTTTCATACCTACAGTTCTGTATGTAGATAAAACAGATTTTCAAACAGGAATACACAGTACTACATCACTGAAAACACCAAGCAGGACTACAGCAGCGCACTGACAGCACTGAATAAATTGATCAATACATTTTCATCTTTCTGATTTTTTTCAGCACTGCAGCATTTAAAAAATTACTCACAGATCTAAAACTTGAAGATGGTATGAACTGCCTTGCCCTTGGTCCTTGTTCTTGTCTTTCTTTTGAAATCTTAAGCCACTGTGAGAGTCACCAGAGAGGCACACGTCAGAAAAAACAACAAACCTCACTGTAAATGTCACAAGCAAGAAGTATTGTCTGTCTAAAGCCCAAACCTAACTTTTTAGTAAAGATACAAGTTTTAGATCCCATCTGATTTGGGGATAGAAATCAAATGCACCTTTGACAAAGTCAGATAGGTTTTTAAGATTATGTATGAAAAAACAAAGACAACATTTAACTCAAACAGTGTCGCAGAATAAGTGAATGTTTATACAGATCACAAATAGCTTGTCTGAAATTGTAATTAAAAATAAAACCACGTCTTGTACATCAAACTTCTGCTTGGCTGCTTGTTTTCCCAGGTAAACAAGGGCTTATTTAAAAATGAATTCTCTATAAAACATGGCAGCTTTTCTGAAAAGTTGGGAACTGGGTCACCTTTTAGTCTTTCTGAAGACTGCAAACGTGATTCATATTGACAGCAAAGTTTTCTAATGTCAGTGTAGTTTATTCCATGTAACTGGATGTTTCATGGCTAATAATGCTATCATTTTCTTAATACAGACCATTTTTCATTTATGCTAAAAGTATTATTTTTTATCTATGCTAAATCAAAATTAAGAAAAATAAACAGAAATAACATGCTTACATGCTTGAAAAACATTTCATTTAGAAAAATACTATTTTTCCATCTAAATATTTTACAGTTTGTACTTTTCATTGCTTTAGGATTCCATAAAGAAAATAAAATAGGCAAGTTTTATTTCAGAACTGCAAAGCACTTAGCTTCAGTCAGCTACAAGGTTAAAGAGGGTATGCTATGGCATATTTTCAAGTACAAAGATTTGGGGTATATTTGATGTTGATGTTTTTGATACAACAAATTCTTACAAGCAGTATACTGCAGGGGTAAAGCCAATTGCAACACCACAGAGAAAACAGCTATGAGGCCAGCTGTAACCCCTTCTAACCTCAACTTACTGACTATTCACTTTCTCAAGTGTCTCTCACAATTTTCTTAATATCCAAACGCACACTGTGTTCCAACGTGATTAGTGAGCAGACAGAAACAACTGTAATTTAATGTGCAACGTAACTAAAGTTGTAGTAGGTAGATTTTTAGTAACAGCTTGAAAATTTAGGTCACTAAATTCATTAACAAGCTTGAAGATATGAATGTCTCATCTACTTAATTGAGTGCTCATGTAAAAAACTAACTGATGCTTACATTTCACTACGTAGCTGATTTTACCATTCATCAGTGACACTCTTATAATTTAAATAATTTCCCACATGAAATTTTAAAATAAAGCAGAGTACTGCAATGTATCAACATTTAAATGACCAAAAAGAAATACAAAGCCATGGTCACTGCCTAGATGTAAGATATCAGAAATGATAAAATTGGATAAAACACTGAACACACAACAAAGCTTAAGTGGAGTATCTGAGTTGACTGACTTACAGTTGCCCTGTTGACACTGTATGTACTGAAGAAATACATTCAGCATTGAAGAATACGAGCCTCATGACTGATTAAAGGCTGAAACAGCATTTTATTCTGGACTAGCTCTCATCTCATCCTGTGGCTTGAATCTCATTAGCAGCTTGAACAGAGCATGGAAGTCCTTGCAGCTAAATCCCAGCCTGCATTCACATAAAATAACTGATTCATGTACTTTATGGTCTCTCTGGGATGTGCACCAAAGCACGGCAAGCACTGACAAGCACTGACAACCTCAAGAGCAGCTCCAAAGGCACACTACTTCTGATCTGAGCTTAACAGCAATGTAGACAGAACCCTTAAGTACCAGAGCACACTGCTGCTTGCTCCTCCCAAAAGCTGTGAGCCACATACACAGGCATGGTTGCTTTGATTTTCACTACTTGTTTCCAACATTTACACCATCATTTGTGCTAGTTTCTTCTGTAATATGTTTTTGAAGAAATCTGAAAGAAATCACGTGTCTACACAACTCTAGTACTACTGGTTTACTGCATCAAGAATCCCAACACCTCACAGTCATGTACACTGTCCTTGTTAATCCTTCTTGTGACTTACACCAGCTTTGGAAGTGCGACCAGCAGACTGAGGTTATCCACCGTAGAAGGAAAAACGTCTAAGAGCTCCACAGAGAAAAGAACTTACATTTCATTCAGTCCCTCACAAGAAGAAGGCTATTTTATGTTGGTTGCTTCTATTTCTTTCCATGGAAATGACAACAGATACAAAAAGCACAATAACATCACTTGATAGAGCAAATTCTCAGCTACAAAACATGATTTTTTCAAGGTAGTCATCACCATTTACTACGCACTGCAACCAGCAATGAACGAGAGCCTGCATGCAGTGCTTGTAAAAACTGGCACCACTGCGGGCCACTCACTATTTCACAGTTGCTGTGACAGAGTCATTGCTGGGAAAATGTTGCCCACATCGCAGACATTACTTTCAGAACAGTCCTCGTAATTTTCTGAAGAAAGCAATATTTTTACAATACGGATTATTACCTTAATGAAATCACAGCTGAACACGTGATTTGGTAGCACATAAAATATCCAAATTCTGCACGGTACAAGTGATAGCAGATGAAGGAGCAGCAACAAAACGTTTCCTTTTTGGAGATGAATGACAGTTGGAACATTTTAAACTATGAATTACTGATTTCTAGACTTGTCCACAAGAGTCTCTCTATATGAAGTCATAAATCTTAATTACTTTACAACGAATAGAATAAAAAACTTCTTTACCACAGCAGCAGAGAAAAAATTAAACATAAAAGCTAAAACTGGAGGATGCACAGATCTGCTCTGAAGGTTTAAAATATTAATAGAAAGATAAATTCTCTGTAAAAACCAAACAGATTAGGATAGCTCAAATCTCAGAAATCCCCCTGTGGAACAGTTTGCTCAATTAGATAGCATATCATAGCAAATGAAGAGGAAAAATATTTTGCACTGAGAACTTTTTTTTTTTAAACTAGTGTTATCTATTCAGACATATACATATATAATAGAATATGAATGTATTCTATTATATATAGATATATATATAATATATATATAGACATTATATATAATAGAATATATGAATATATCTATATATAGAATATATAAATAGAATATATATATATAGAATATAAATGTTTAGTTTCAACATCCTTTTACAAAACTACTGTCTCTTTTTTTTATGGCAAGTCACACACAGACTTCTATTTGTTGAGATTAATTATTTTATTTTTTAAATTTTTGTTTTAAAACACAATTTAATGCTCCTTCAGCAATCAGTTTAGTCAGGCATGCCTGACTTTTATTGACAAATAGCTTTAATTTCAAATAAAACAACATATGTGTACAAACTGAGAGAAGCAGCCCTGTGGAGAAGGACTTGAGGGTTCTGGTGAATGAAAAGACGACCAGATCCTGGGCTGCACCAAAAGAGGGGTGGCCAGCAGTGTGAGGGAGGTGATTGTCCTCCCCTGCTCTGTCTTCATGAAGCCCCATCTGTAGTACTGTGCCTACACCTGGGGCCCCCAGCACAAGAAAGGTACGAAGCTGTTGGAGCAGGACCAGAGGAGGGCCACAAAGATGATCAGAGGGCTGGAGCACCTCTCATACAAAGAAGGGTTGTGGGAGCTGGGCTTCTTCAGCCTGGAGAAAACAAGGCTCTGGGAGTTCTCAATGTGGCCCTTCCAGTACACGAAAGGAACTTACAAGCAAGACAGAGACTGACTTTCTACATGTTTCAATAGTGACAGAACAAGAGAAAATGCTTTTCAATTAAAAGAAGGGAGAGTTAGATTAGATGTTAGAAAGAAATTCTTTACTCAGAGGGTGGTGAGGCACTGGAACGGGCTGCCCAGGGAAGTTGTGGATGCCCCAACCTTGGAGATGTTCAAAGCCAGGCTGGATGGGGTCCTGGACAGCCTGATCTTGTGGATGGTAACTCTGCCCATAGCAGGGCTGCTTGAAACTAAATTATCTTTGAGGTCTCTTCCAACCAAATGATTCTATGGCTTCTTGAAGAGAAAAACTCCTCTACTTTTATAAGGCACTCATTATAGCAGATTGGAATTCTAATTTAATATCGAAAAAGCAGCAGAAAAATCAAATATTTGTCACAAGAAGACCTCCAGAGACTACAGCCTTTCCATTACCAAAAGTTTCTAGGAAGATTACAAACAAAACAGCACAACTACTTTGGTATAATCTTTTCACATAAATCAGTTTTGAATCCTTTGTAAAGAGATTTATGAAGCATTACAGATCTTTGTGCATCTAACAAAGAAAGGAGAAATGAATGAGTTAAATATAAGACATAGTCCAGGCATGACTACAAAGCAGAATACTGTTACTATTTTATATCGTTATTCCAAATAGCAGTGTGTAAAAGAGCTACATGATTCAATCTCGAAGGACAAAAAGATTTTTTAATTACTTTTTCATAGGATTTACAATCGGTGTAGAAGCTTTGAAATAGCACACAGCATTAAAATCTTAAGCCTTTAACAAAGACTGTTTTCAAACTAATTTCTGTATGCATCTATTTTGGATAACTTCAGAAAATTCGAAGGCATACCCAGTTTGGGCAGACTGTCTCAGCACATACATTTTAGAAAGAGAAAATAAAGGGAAGATTAAGTAGAAGATCATTCAGCATTTCCATGGCGTGTGTGTGGAGGAGAATTCTATAAATCGGGCATGGATATGTGCATTTAACTCACTAAGTCACCTGAAATTTTGATGTGAAGACAGAATACATCACTGACTTTCACCAAATTTGAGTTCTTCATACTCCTTAAAAAACAACAAACAAACACCAAAACAAACCTAAAAACAAACAAGAAAAAGCAAAACAGTTTTTCTGCCCAGATAAGGAAAAAAGGTGCAGAAGAAAACAGTACTTTAAACAGAAGTGAAGAGAGCTCTAAAAATGGCCAAAGGCTGATTACTGCCTGACAGGGATGCAGTGAGTTAGGGGGATCTTGTAAGCCATTAACTCCCTTCATTGAGCCCAATAAACCTATTCAGTGAAAATTTTAGATACCTCTGGTCAAGATCTTTTTTAGAGGATAGATATTTCCTAATAGAAAAAGGGAAGAATATTAGGCTAGCAAAGAAATTTCTGTAATCTGCTCTGTAAGGATGCAATCCTTTGCTTTCCTTAACTAAATTATTTGCCCTTACTGAGGCTTTTCTGAACACAATGTATATTTTCTATTATGAGACTACAAGAGAAGTGAGCGGTCAAGACAGTAACTTGTCTTCCAAGCCAGGAGTAATAAAAAAGCCTTATATTTCTTTGAAGCAATGAGCAGTTTTGCTCTAACAGTACGATCTAACACCATGGTGAAAAATACATCTAAGGGTTATTTTGAATTCACTTCTGTCCCACCCTTCTCCTTTGAGAAATACCTAGATTCATGCCACATTCTTCAGGGTAAAATTCACACTAGATCTCCCATTTTTCTCCAGTAATCAGAAGGGACAGATTAAGATGACAGATTAAAAAAAACCTTAAATCCTAGAATCATAGATAGCCTGGTTGTGCTGCATGCAGAGATATCTGTCCAGTTGTCCATTGGTGGGTGTGCTTCACATTCTGTTTTATCAATTTATCTTATTTACAGCTGTTGTTCAGGTATTCACACTGTATGGTTATTTACCAGTATATTTTGCTTCTGTTACTGAAACCACCAACAAAGCTAAAACTGTCAACACTTGGAACTTAGGCCTAAGCTAAGGGTCACAGAATCATAGAATGGCCTGGGTTGAAAAGGCCCACAACGCTCACCAGTTCCAACCCCCTGCTATGTGCAGGGTCACCAACCAGCAGCCCAGGCTGCCCAGAGCCACATCCAGCCTGGCCTTGAATGCCTGCAGGGATGGGGCATCCACAGCCTCCTTGGGCAACCTGTGCCAGTGCCTCACCACCCTCTGGGTGAAAAACTTCCTCCTAATATCCAACCTAAACCTCCCCTGTCTCAGTTTAAGACCATTCTCCCTTGTCCTATCACCATCTACCCTCACAAACAGCCGTTCCCCCTCCTGTTTATACGCTCCCTTGCAGTACTGGAAGGCCACAATGAGGTCTCCCCGCAATGACTTATGGCATAACAGCATTTTGTAAGAAAAGACAGGAGTGCTTTACCTCATTATTGAGGAGACAGAACTCCTCAATCATTCTTGTTACACTGCTGTGGTATTAAAGAATTAAGCATACACAGAAAGATCAGTAACAGACCATTGACAAGTAAAACCCAGGAAAAGCTTTAAATGAGGTAAATCCACAGAACAATCAAACTGCTTTGGATTAGCAAACTGCAACACTGCTTACAGTTGCAATTGAAACATGAATAACTCTATACATTTGTTGATAGGAACACAGAATAAGTTTTTCTAAGCATATTTGTGGTCAAATGGCATCCTTAAAAGGAAGAAAAAAGTATCTAGTTTGAAGAGAGTGAGTTTGGTAGAGAACAGAAACATGCTGCTAACTGGAGGAAATTTTAGGACTAAGATCTCCAGTTTGATTCTTTCTTCCATTTAAAAAAGAATTCTCCACTCACAATCATAAAATGAATCCAGTATAAGTGATTTTCTAGACATTTTTAGTTACTTTCCAAAACTGCTGAAACCCTCCTGCTAAATATATATATATATATTTTATTATTATTATTTTTTTCAAATAAGTGAGTAAATACACACGTAAAGTAACCCACCAGTATATATTGGAGTTTTATCATAAAGATCTCTAATTAAAATCACTTAAAGTTTTGGACAGTATTTCATTCCAATTGGTTCTACTTTCCATATAACAGAAGGGCTGAAAAACCCATATCCTTTATTCATAGGCCACAGCCATCCATTACCTGAGATCCAATACCCTAAAATCAAGGGTAACAAAATAATTCTTTTCAAATAATGACACCCCACCATCTGACCTCCTCCCCCCTCTCTTTTTTTTAATACAACATTCTTCTATCAGCTTAAGTGGGAAAACCATTTTTACTGAACTCTTCCAGAAGCAAAGTAGTATGAAGTGTGAGCAAATCTAAGTGTGTTTCAGCTCACGCAGTCTATGTCTGTCAAAGACACGAGCCACCACACTCCACACAAAGAACGGAGTTATGTCAGAAAGAAGCATTGGGCAACTTACTGCCACTGATTCTACCTGAAAATGCTCACCTGAAGACCATTTCTGAAAAGACAGATGTCTTCAATCAAAGTCCAGAGTCTCCCTTCTGTCCAGTTTGCTCTTAAAATCTTTAAAGGTAAGCCTAGAAGGACCAGAAATCTAACATGCTAGTAGGTACGGCTGTATTGTGATCTCTAGTTGGCACAACTGCAAAAAGCCTGGACAGGTATTGTAGATCTTTGTCTCAATGAAAACAGGCTGAAGTTAAATAATTATGCAGCAACTCTCCACTATCTACCTCCTCACACTACTTGAATTCATTATGACAAGACATAATTGCATGCAGACCAAGAAATATTTTGACAGTTTTATAGCTGTAAGTATTTTATTACAAGCCTAATTAAGGATAATTAAGACTATTATTCTGAGAACAGTAGTAAAAAATAGTGTGAATAGCTGGGGTGAGGACATTGATACTGAATGCACCCTAGAAGACACTTATTACCACAGTATTTATTTTGCCACGTAAAAATTTTGAATAACATAAGAGCTTTCAAGTAAAAACGTTCCCAAATGGAAGCAATGTTTACAGTGCATACTCATTCAATACTGATAGTTCCCTGAACACTAAATACAGAAACAAATCGTGTTTTGCATGCCCAGAGAGGCCTCTTCCTTCTTAGTCTTCACAATCACTTCCAAACAGAAGTGACATCAAAATTCTGCAGAGCATCCTGCTTACATGAAAAGAATAAGATACACTGCCAATGAGAGCACTTGTTTTAGAAGCTGATTCTGGATTTCAGTCTGGAATGTTTCATTGCTTTTTCTAGAAAAAAGACTACATGAAGCTGCGGTAACTTTTAAGCCCACTACATACAAAGAATGTTTACTTTTAATTGTTAAAAATGCAACAGCATTCATTCCTGTAAATGTCCTCTTAGTTTGTCTGAATGATGAGAACTATTGTTATATTAGGATTAATTTGTGTCACGAGGAACCATGCATCTTACAGGCTGGCGCACACAGTGCAGTACACACTTTGGTTGAAGAAGAAGGTGGTAGCAGTTTCAATTCTTGATAACTGAAAATATCCTTTTGAATTTCCACTCTTAACAGAAGACTCCGCTGATTCAAAACCCACCAGTTCACATGTTGCATTATCAGCATCAGGTAAATTTGAAGCCAGGAAAGAAAATACCCGTAATAAGCTTGAAAAGCTTTTAAGCAATGTTTTCCATTACATAAAAAGCATTAATTGCTTTCTCATTACCTGAAACATGGTTTCTTCTAGTTTTTGAAGTCTTCAGAAAACTAGACTAATCATGCTAATAACTACATACACAAACCTGGACTGTTCTGTGTAAAATGAAAAGCTTTCCCAACAACTTTAAACTTTAGAAATAGAACTACCTTATATAAATACATCAAAAAAGACAAGTGCCATCTAACAGTGTAAATTTTCCAAGTGAATCAACTCTTCTGATAATGAGGAGAGGAGGTGGTTGCTTATTAGGGATTTTTAATTCTGTACAGCTTAGGACTGCGTTTAGTTTAGTTTTGTTTTTGTTTTTTCTTTCCCTACTCAATGACTACACATTGCTTTCAATGGTGGGTTTGGTGAGGAATCTTCTTAAACACTGATCTTAATGATCAGTGTGCCTTGCAGTATTCAAGTATGAAAACAGCACTTATTTACCAAACTACAGCAGCAACAGTAGTAATGAATAGTTAGCTCGATTGTGGATGCATGATCTCACTGGCAGTATCAACAAATGGGCTATATTTGCTTCCTGAAGCTTCTCAGCACCCTTAATTCCATGCAGAGATTGCAATAAGCTTCAATACTCAGTCTAATTCACAACTGTCTAATTGACATATTGCTTCTGCAATGCAAGGACAGATGTAACAGCTTTGTGGGAACACGTTTTTTAAGCTGAGACATTTCCTCCATAAGCCCACAGCCACTGCCATCAAAGGCCAACAGCCAAAAAAAGCGTAGTTTTCAAAATTCACTGACTGATCCAACTCCAGTACTTAATTGCAGTTCTCAAAGTGGGAAACCCGAACACAAAACTTACAAAAGGACTTACGTATTGTGTGTCACTGAACTCAATTCTGCAAGAAAAAATTGCTGTTCAGAACAACCATGCACCAAAAAGATTCAGATTAGATGTCTGAAGAAATTACTTGGAAAAATATATATAAATGAGAGCAAAACAAAGTTGAATTTTTCCTTAAGCAATATTTTTCCTATTACCTATAGTGGGGAATAATTGCTTACGTTATGCTTAATTCTAGAGAGAAAGAATCCTCATGTTTTCTTGAACATTCAGGAGTTGACAGAAGACAGGAGTACTGATTTTCATTTTGCAGTTACCTGCCCCTTTAAATAAAAATCTAGGGCAAAGAGCCAATTACAGATCATTCTTAGAAGTTAATATTGTCCTTTTGTGTATCTCAGCAGACAGGTTCTTTATCAAACCGCCTGATGATTAAGTGAGCTATGCTGATGCAGCCAATGATACAGGAGGCAGGAACAGATGAACTTAAGGCACAAATATGTAACAATTCCTATCTTTTCCATAACAAAGATTAAACCAACACTATATGCATCATTTTGAGAAGGATTCTGGAAGACTATACAGTGTAGTAGCATTAAGACTTCACTCAATTCAGTGAGTTACAAGATGATAAAACACAAGACCCACATTCCTTGGCAAAATGTTTAAAATCCCACAATTTTTCAACTACACTTGAGACGTGCTGTTGAAAATACCCTTCATTCTCAACTAGATCTGCACCATGTACTAATAACAGTTAGTCCTATAAAGCATTTTGAATAGAAATAGAGCAGTAAAAAAAAAAATAAATCAGATAAGTATGAATTACTAACATAAGGATTACTGTCTGAGAAGCACTGATATGTGGAAACTTAAGACCAAGACTGTAAAAGCAGAATGTCTCCAGAGTGGGAGCTGAAAGAAGGTTATAGGAATAGCAGCAAATACACTGGCTCAATTAGCATGAGACGTGTCAAACAAGATTTTTTAGAGGAGTCTGCAGGAGATTTTTTTTGGCAGCAAGAGAGAAAGCAGAAGCGTCGTTTCCATCTTCCAGCACAGTGGCTATTAAAAGAAATTGCTTTTATATTTGAAAAAAAGAAAGCACTTAAAAAGAAGCAAAGACATTCTGAAGGAAGTGCAAAAAAACCCTTTCCTTTTAGAAATCAAGACTCTTGGAAATACTTCAGATGACTGCCATGCTAGCAAGTAACTTAAAATACATATGTCACTCCAAAAGTAATGCTTCCTATTTATTGCCATGGAAACTACAGCAGATACAAAAGAGTGCAATAACACTATTTGAGAGAGCAAATTCTAAGCTAGAAAACATTTCTTCAGCATAGTCACCATCATCAGCTGTGCACTTTTGCCATTCCTGAACAACAGTATACATGCTGCATTTGTAGAATTCTGCACCAGAGGTCACCCACGGTTGCTGTCAGCACTGCAGAAACACACCACACACCACCTCCCTGTGCTCACAGCCATCGCTTGGTCTCCATAAATGCTCAGCAAGTGTTGATGGATGTCAATTGGTGCCATTTTTTCTGCACGGAGGAATTCGGGGACACCCCTTTGCTTCTTACATATCAGATGCCATTTTGTCAGACTGTCCCTCTGCTGCCATCTGCTGCATGGCCACAGAATGGAACAGCATGCTTACAGAAAGGTTCACTGCTAACATTCACCTCTGATGTCATGGGTCAAAATAATAAAATAGGAGACATTATTTTCAAGACAGCCCTTGCACTTTTTTTCTCCATTGCACCGTAAGTACAGAAACTCACAATGTATATGCAAAATAGAAGAATGCATTTCAGAAAATAAACTATTGTCAAAGCTTAAAGTACCTTTTCAGATACTTGTTCTTAGAAATAAGACTTCACTCTCAGTCAGGAATATCAACTACTCGGGACTGATGCAAGAAATTTTGCTAAAGGAAACATTTCACTGATGGATGCTTCTATAAAGGAAGCTTAATTTTTGCAAGAAAATAATTTTGCTAATGAATTAGATATTACTTCTGGTTGTTAGATTTCTTCTACTTAGTTATCATACTTTCCTCTTAAGCAAACAAAGTTATTTGAAGGAAACACTGTAAAAACGTAGGACTCGGTACTGTGATTTGACAACAATCAGAAGTAAGTTTTTAAAAAGACACTGTACAAAGCTTCTGATAATGAACTGAGAAATCACAGCATCAACCTAGGTTTGAAGAGACCTTCAGATTATCAATCCAACCATCAAACTGATCTCCTGAGTCTTGTCACTAAACCACAAATCTTGGTACCACCTCTGAACGTACTGCAAAACGTCTGATGCACTCTGAGTCTAAATAAGGTTAGCTGCTTTATTGAAGCCTTTCATTCACTATTTCCAAAATCTGCTCTGCATTAGTAGAAAGGCAAGCACATGGCAACAACTGCATTTGCTGTTCAGGGCATCACTTTCCACTGGAGATTTGCAGAATCTAGAAACTGGAACAGGCACAGATCTCACCATGTATGTTTAACTTGGCAAGTTTTCTTAACAGGACTGTTTCACACTCCTGTCCATTCTTCCACCAAATGTATTCTTCTGACACTGCATGCAGAAGCCAGGCACCTGTCTGCTTCAACAAACAATGGATCAAAGCTCTAAAAGCAATTCTTCTATTCCAGAATACCTTCCACAAGCAGCTGCTCAGAATAAAACAAACCGCATAAAGATCAAGAAGATTTAAGAATAAAACCTCATTTACCTCGCTTAGATTTTCTAAATAAAAGTAACTTGAAGATGTATTTTATTGCTACTCAGTTCATAACTGCAAAAGTCAGATCAAACATGACTGATATCCACGACGTTATTTTTAAATCAGACAATATGACTGCTTGGCCTATGCAGTATCCCTTTAACATGATATTTATGACATAAATGCAACCATTTTATTGACTTATATAAGAAGCTGGGACTAAACAAAAAACAAAAATCACCCCATATGCCATCAAATTCCAACCTAACTGTACGATACCTTCCAGAAGTCACAACAATAAGAGGATGCAGAAAAGATACTAAGTTATTTCTCAAAAATAGCTATTAGATTTCTCAAAATTATTTTTTCTCCATTCATGAGAATTTCTGACATGTCATGACACGTCAGGGAAACAGTAAAGATATTCTGTAGATCTCCAGACCAAAGCCTAGCTAATGCCAGTCTAATAATTATAATAGAAATGCTAGATTTCTATACTCAAATCCTGTAGTCTCCATGTCAGTAACTACTGACGAGGTGTAAGTAGAGCACTACTTACAAGAAATCTACCATCTCTGCAGGCTGCATCTCTTGCAGGAACAAGATGAGCTACAATATGGAAGTACTGGATCATGGAAAATATTTTTCTTCATTTAAAAAAATATTTTTTATTTTATATATTCTGGAGACATTAATAGCTAAAACATGAACACAAGAGTGATCATGGGAAGCTGTGAAATAAAAGGCAAGTCCAAGGCCTTTAAATAATTGGGAATAGTTGGAACTGGCCTCTACATCATGAACCCTTTATCTACTTGCCATGGCAAGAGGGAATGGTGATCATAGCAACAAATAAGTTGCAACTCCAGGCTGTTTAACTGAGCAGAAAAAATTGAAAATTACAGCCTAGCACCCCAAGGACACCAATTTTCAGAACACAAGTTGTAAACTTGCCAGAACTTGTACAGTGCTTCATTTTCAGCCAGGAGTAGTATTTCTGTGTAGTGGACGGAGCTCTTGGAGGTTTTAATCCTGCTGTATAACAACTGCTTTTACATCATCCCTCTTGCACAATATATCATTAACACATATAACACCAATTGACCATGAAGACATCAATGTAAAACTTAAAATGAAAAAATGTAACTAGAATGACAGAATCATGCATTGGTTCCTGACTAGTAGACACTGAGTCAGCATCTGAACTTGCACTTTGTGCCTTTGTTTGCTAGCACTCCATTCAGGTTCAATCTTGGATGCAACCTAACAAAATGACAGAGGTCTTCTTAAAAGGCAGAAAGGTCAAAAATAGAAAACTTACTTAGGAAACCTCTCGAAGACTTTATTCTAGCAGCAACACTACTAGATACACATATGACCTCACAATGTTCTGAGTGCAGAAGCATATCCACGCTCATTTACAAGCTGTCCTAAATACAGCAGAAGTTAATTACAAATGTGCTTGCTCTTTGTAACCCAAACATGAGGAAAAGTATTAGAAAATAATCCTTAGCATGTTTTTTTTCTTTTCTTTTTTCCAAATAAGTTAAAAGAGATATGCCACCAAGTCTTCTTATTTCAAATGGAGTTCTAAAAATATTTGTCATTGGTTTGTCTTTCTTCTTCCAAACTCCATTCAGGAGGCAATTTCTTACAATTCCAATTTAACTATATGAAATGGACTAAACTTTTATACCTTTCTTATGCCTAACAGACTCACTTTAAAAAAAACCAACAGTGTTCATTATTAGAAATATCAATGATGAACTAAATGGCTTGTGCAAATTTCCCCACGTAGCTCATTTTCCAAAAACCCCTGACACACTGCAACCAAAATTTCCCGATGAGCATCGCTGTAACAAATTATGTGCTATTTTTCTGTTCCTCTTGCATATCATTTGTGTGGTAGAACATAACTGAAACTCATGACTAGCTCTTATTGTGTGGAATACAATAATTTTTACTTGGACTGTGATGCTTGCTTTGATCTGTAAGCCAATGCCTCATCATTTATCACTGTATCACAAAAGTCAAAACAATATAAATCACTTAAGTCCTACCTACTTCACCTACCAGTAAGGAAAGCTATTATTTATGTCAGCTATTCAACTTCAATTCTTACAACTGGAAACAGTTGTAAAGGAAAAACTTCAGTTCATGTGTAAGTCATGTTCGCATTTTTAATGCTTGGTGGTACAGGATGACAACCCCTGCAGTTCTAAACTAAAACTAGTATGACTTCCATCTTATAGTCCTCTATGCATTGTTTTTCTGAGTTCTTAGGCTTAAAAACTTGAGAGACTGCAGATTGAGAACCATTAAACAGTATAGTTAAAATAGACACTTAATGATCAAGTTCCAGCTCACCTGCAAATTGGTTGATAGTAACTAGTCAATAATCTATAGTGGAACATTCTAAAGCATAAAACCATCTTAACCTCATTTTTATCAATTTCCCATTCAAAAACCCTCCATAATGAAGAATTAAAAAGATACAGTTTCCCAAAACCGTTGGGGAAAAAACCCTCATTCAAAGTAACACGGCAGAAGACACTGTTCAATATCTGATTCAAGATTAAGACTACTTTAAAAATGGCACATCTTAGTGATCTTCAGTTCTTTCAAAACAGATCAGACTCTGCTTCTCAACAGATAGTTATTATGACCATTTCTTTTAAACAATCCCAAAACACTGCAGAAGCAAGCATGACAATTTCACATACTTACAAAAAAAAGTTAGCTACAAAGGTTGACAACAAAGATTACGAGGTCAAAAAACATACTGAACAATGCTGAAACACAATGAAACATCATTAACACTTCTCTTTACATTCAACGAACTCATACCTGGGTACGCTGCCTGTTAAGCTTTTTTCACTTGATGATGATGATAACGATGACGACGATGACCGAGGTCTCTGATCCGTTTTCACTCCTGCAGCCTCTTCTGCACTAATCTGAGGTTTTTCACCTTTCTTTTCTGGCTTTTTTTTTTCACTATCACTTTCATCGCTGCCTTCTCCTAAGATGTCATCAACCTGCCAAAGAGCGAAGAGTCAGTGTGTCCTTTCACAGGTTTTAATAGTCAATACTACATAGTTATTAGACAGTTAAGTAATCATTAAGAGTATGCTTCCAGTTGTCTTGATTTTCTCTATGAAAATTCAAATTGAACACAAACACACAAGTACCTTAAAGGCAACTTCTGAAACAGTTCCAGTAGCATTCTATTCAAATCAAATATAGTCAGCTTAACTTGAGAGATATGTATATATTCACATGCAGGATTCAGTCACATACCCTTAATTATAGTAACACTGCAGCTGTAAATAAGAAGTATAATATGGAAAAAATGTTGTCGTTTATCCGCAAAATAGATAGTATTTTGTACTGTTACAGCATGCATTTATATGCCTAACACAAGTGCTTCTTTAAGACTCTAGCTAACAACCATGCGTATACTTATCTGTTTAGGAATATCTGGAAGTAACTTCAAAAAAATGCATTTCTAAATATCTCACTATGAATGGAATCAAATGCAAAGAATCCTGCTGAAACCTGTTTTTCTGCTCATGCTAATTAATGAAGGCAAGTCTATGAAAACATTTAGCCACTTCATTAAGCAATCGTTTCCCTTTCTGAAAACTTGGCACAGGATTTCATACTCTCTCCAAATCACATTAATTAGCTCCATCACGTCCAGAACTACTGAAATTAACATTAAAAGCAAATCATACTCATGATCAATTCTGTTGAGCTTCTCTTTTAGTCAGCATGAACACTGACTTCAGAAAAAGATGAAAACATGAAAAAACGTAAGTGAGGATCCCACAGGAGAACATGGAAAGAAGCTGAGTGCATTTATCTATGGATATTACTGTTTTCCAGAAAGCAGTTTCTCTCTCAGCCTAAGCTGAAGTATGTCTCTCAGTTCTCACTAATGCCATACCTGCTTTACCAAGACAAAAAAACTCCATATATGAACATGCTCAGAAAGATTTTACAATGGTTTGTAATGGATAATTCTAAAAGGAAAATAATGGCTGAGAAATAAGAAAGCCAAAAAAAACCAAAAACAATCAAATTCTTGCAAATGCTCTACTGCCCACATCGCAAAAGTAAATGAAATACATTTTTCATAGAAAAATCTCAAGAGACATCTTGCAAGCAAGGAAGCAAGGATGGAGAGAAAACAGAAAATAGATAATTTTGTTAGCAGTCAAAAGAATGGGCCATTTCTTTTTCCAGCGTTCGGAGACAGGCAATATGTAGAAGCCATTAACAATGAAGATGCTTGACAGCAACTTCAACAAAAACGTAGGTGTCTCTCAGGGAACCCTTCCTGATGACTTCAGAAAGATAGAATACATAGCAGTAATCTTCAGACCTCTGACAAACAGATGGATTGCAGGGCTTATTATCTTTATTATCTATTACCTTTCCACAAGGTGTAGTCAGCTACTCCTATCTGACTGTTGTAATGCTTCTTGAGCTTTACAACAAACTGATTTTAAAAGCCTATGCTATGCTTGGATGAAATGACTTAAATAACATGAAAAGTAGTCAGGTTCTTAAATCAACAGATCAGGGGGATCACACCTTTACTAAGAAGGTAATCAGTGCACTGACATCCAGCAACTGACAGTGAGAGGACAGCAGAGACATACAGCTCTGAACTAACCTCTTTCCAGCAAGACTGGTGCTTAAAATCACAGACCTCCATTACTAAAGCAGTGTTTTTCCAGAAAGACGTTTGTCACAGATGTTTCACAAACTGAAACTGTATATTTATTTAAAATACTCTGTACAAATGATTTTGCCAGACTAACACTCCAGCTATTGCTATGTCTTTTTTTTATTTCACACTTCACAAGGACAGTATTTCTTGCAAGTCAAGAATGTCACTTAATCTGCAGAACTAGTAAGTTTATACTAATTTTCATACCATATTTCAGTGAAAAGCATTTAAAAATGCATGTGTGAGCTACATAAATACAGCCAATTTTGAAAACGATTGCATATGAATATAATCAGTAAGGGATGATCCTTAGAAGCCACTTAATTTAGGATGGCATCCAAACTGCAGACTTCTATTAAAGTACTGAATAAAACAGACAACTGTGCTGAAAAATACCAGGATAATCATTTTCATCTTTCAGAATTCTTAAGCAATCAAAAATATGCTGCTTTTCTTTACAAACAAAGATTTAAGTCCTTCATTTAAAGAAACTGATAAGTTAAAAATACCCAAACATTAATATTTAAGTGACACTTACCTAGACATAGATATTCACTAGCTTAATCTGCACTGCGTTTATTTTACTGTCCTTCCAATTAGCTGAATAACAGAGTCTCAATGTTTCTGGTCAGGCTAGTATGTCTACAATTCAAACATGACCAGAAATGATTTCTTTCAGAATATCTCAAACTGCACATGTATAATTACTTGAGATATGATAGGACAGAAGTGTTAAAAAAAAGTTATAAAATATACATTATGTCTTTTATTATTAGTTTTTTAATATTTTGAGTTATATTGCTAGCATCCTGCAACTCCAGTGTGCTCAGAACTGTCCCTAAGAATCAAACCAATTCAGTGTTCAGGGCTGGTTTGCCTTTTTTTTTTTTTTAAATCCAAAACATGTTTTGGGATTTATACCTCCCTAACATTTGAGTGATTTGTATGAAGATGAATTAGTTGTTATAAAATGGAAAGAATTAGGGGTCTGCACTTACACATTACTTCTCAACTACAGGACACAAACCGCACAGTGCAGTAAGTACACTGTATGTGGTTTATAAATTTTCAAGCAAATATGCGTAGCACACAGAAAATGCAGAAGATGGTGCTTTTTAATTCTATCATCATTTATTTCTAAAGCATCTGAAGCCACACTTGCATCACAAAGCTAGCCCTGAGACATACGCATCTTCAAAATGCTGCTGATCATCCCAGTTTTGCCAGAATGAGCACCTGTATTAGCACTTACATTTTTCTTCAGAGCACAGAGGCAGTACTGCCAAAAGATGCTCTTCCACTGAAGAAACAGTGAATTACATGGAACACTTTGGCATGCTCTGTGGAATATGAGAAGTCGCCCTAGAGGACAGATGGCTTGTTTACATAAGCCCCCATAATTCTTAATTTGATTCCATTATCTTTCCAACCCTCCCTTTACTTCCAAGATTCCATCATTCTGCTTTATCCCAAACTATGTTCTTTTAGCAGGACAGTGAAGTTTTAATACCTATTTCACATGAAATGCATTTGAAATTGGGAGCCTATTAGGAACTTTACCACAGTAGCAGAAGTGAGAAGCAAAAGAAATGAGATGGGGGAAAAGTGACACCAAATAACTGCAAATTCAAAAGAGTACTTCTGCACCTATGAGATTAATGGTAAATGACAGCAGTGGGCTGCAAATCAAACCAGACAGAACAACAGTTCCATCTTCTAGCAGTTGTGAGTTGAACTTCTTAGTCTGGGAGCACAGAGCCATGAAAACAAAACTTCTAAATACTAGTACAGAAAACTTGAGCAAGATCAGGTGTTGGTTAAATAACTTTTTCTTTCAGAATAAATTGTGTATGGTGACTCCCTGCTTTAATGTTGAGATGCCTTCTACTAGAATTCAGTCTTAACCTAATTTTTACATACACTTTTACATACACTTTTTACATACACATCAATTTGTTGCATTTTACACTTGATAAAAGAGACTGAGTTCAACAATCTCTCTTTCAATGTATCTATAATCTTTTTTATTTCTAGAGAAGACAGAAAGAAGCACATCAATACCGAAGGGCAAAGAAAATGTAAAGGAAGTATAAAGACAGAATTCTTCTAAAATTCCAAAGGCAAAGCAAGCTCTTATGGTGAAAGAAATAATCAGAAGCTGGCTGCATTTATTTTTATGGCTACAGGGAAACATTTCTATTTGCACAGCAAAAAAACCTGAAGCTGAATTCTTAGGGTTTTCATGAGATTCAGACCTTATACTTGACTGCAAAACAAATAAAGTCCACAACATAAAACACCCCCCAAACCAGCTTCTTCGCTAGCAAATGAGAACCTTTTACTGTGCCCTTCTAATACAGTAGCATTAACAATAATCAAGACCTCACCCATCACTGCTTTGTTTTTCAGCAGCAGTATTTGAAAAGTAATAATCTTCCTCAAAATGCATTATGTAAAATGTATCTTATCTTTTCTAAATATCCCGTGGCACATTTGGAGAGGAGTTTGGACTCGGTGATCCTTATGGGTCCCCTCCAGCTCCAGATACTGCATGATTCCATGATATTTCTGTGAGGGAGATGTTGCTTTTTTCTCTATTCACAGACAGCCCTTCTGGTTTAGGGAGCAAACAGATTTCTGACTTGCATAAGAAGTCAGACCTTTACACTAGAACAGAAGTATATCTGCAGTGAGCGTTTCCTGCTCACTGTGATGTGGAATTCTGCTTATCCAACGTTACTGATCTGCAAACACAAGAATTAGCTGCCTCTTACAAAGTCTACCAGTTACAGGATGAAAAAAGCAATCATGCGAGGAAAAAGTCTTTAAGCCTTGGCTCTTCACTGAGAACAGCTGCTGTAATCAAATTTGAGTCTCTTCAAAGGAATCATTCCTCACTTAAAATACTGAAGGAACACTTCTTTCGTGTTAGTAAACAGCTTTTCAGTTCCATAAGATTGTTCTCCACTGCACAGCTTACTTTTGCAACATCACATTCATTTTTCATCCATTATCATCTTATCCTGTCATGAAACAAAATACAAATGTAGTAAGATGTGGTCAAATAAGATCCCTCCCTTCTCTGCAAGTTTACTTGGAAGGTCACACAAAACTTCCTACAAGAGATGGAGACCTCGTGACTGAGCTACTTTGACATACTCTACAGCACCTGTATGATTGAGCAGCAACGTGTTAAACACAAAAAAGATTAACATCACAAATTTTATTCCAAAGTTATCATTTCTTCTGTTTATAAAAAACTTTTTATTTTGTAATTCTTATCTCACCTAAAGGAATAGCTTCTTATATATATTTTTATCAACGCTTATTTGCCATTTATGAACAATTACTTGAGAATCAGGACGTTGCCTTCCATATCTTCAAGAACATCTAGTAAGACTTCTAAGATGCTGTTAGAAAAGATATTATGACATGATACACATGCATAATTACACTTTCCTACAATACGATGAAAGTGTGTATTAGGAGATCTGAACTTACACTTTGAAAGAAAAGATTCTGTAAAAACATCATTAGAAGGACAAACTTGCTGGACACATTATGTCACTCCTCAGTACATGACATTTAAGGGATAACGTGCACTGCATGTCAGTCTCATTTCCTCTGGGTAGTCATAGAAAACATATGAAACAACAGCAAGCTGCTCTTTCCTTAGCATCATAGTGTTTTCTCATTTCAAGTTTCTGACTTGATTTCTAGAATCACGTACTACACACACACAGGCTTCAATGCTCCTTTGCCTCTCTGTGTACAGATTTTCTCCTCCGTCACAATTAACGTGGGCTCGTTCAGAAGGTGGTGAATAACAAAGCAGTCTTGCTTACTGGTATCATATGTGATTTGATGTTTCTATTTAAATCTTCCCTGCATAATGAAAATTTAAGTATTAACCCATTTTTAATAAAGTATGTTGGAATGCTTCATGTTTGAATTTCACACCTGGCAGCTCTATTATAATCAAAAAGGGCAGCTCCAAAAGTAACCTATTTTATTATGCTGGCCTATAACAGAGGCAGATGGTGGTGGTATAGCAGTAGAGGTTAAGTCTTCCCACCAGTATCCCATAATATTTTGTTTCTATGTTGCCCCCCTCCCTGGAAACTTAAGTGGTGAGGCTGGATCAGACCCTGAGCAACCTGATCAAGCTGTGGCCATCCCTGGTTCATTTCAGGGGAGTTGGACTAGATACCTTTTAAGTTCCCTTCGAACTGTAAGGATTCTATGATTTTATGATTCTATGACGGATGGTAGCAGAGGGGCAGTCTGACAAAATAGCATATGACTTTGAAGTGTGTATGAAGCAAAGGTATGCCACTGAATTCATCCATGCAGGAAAAATGCATGCACTGACGCTCATTAATGCTTATTGAACATTTATAGAGACCAGTAAATGCTGCCACACTGAGGCAGTGGGCGATGTGTTTCAGCAGTGGTGACAGTTACATAAAGGACAGGCCACGTTCTGGATAGCCATGCACATGTTTGAGCACACTCTTGTTCACTGCTGGTGAAAACGGTGGTGACTCAGCTTTGTAGCTGAGAATTTGCTCTATCAATTATCAAATTATCTATTATGCTCTATCAGTTGTAATTTATACACCTTCGCTTCAGAGACACTTGTCAAGAAGTTTTGGTGGTCTTAAATTCATGTTCCTCTTTCTTCCAGGTTAATATGCTTTTTATTTAATGCTTACCAGCTGTCATCTATTGTATAACACAAAAGTGCCAAATAATCTTGCATTCAAGTTTCTAACATTTGTCTTGCAGTACTAGATACTTTAAAAAAACAGACCAGTGGTCTGCAAAGTAGAAGGACCACACGATCAGAAAAGTTTTATTTTGTTTTAAGCATTTATCTGAAAAATGAGTTTTCTTTGACTGTCACCCAGAATTCTCATTATTAATAAAATCAGTATTGCTAAGACACTCCACCAACAGCGCACAAGTGACATTTAAATGCTATCAAGTGCAAGCACCAGGAAGCTTTTGAACAACACAGCCTAACAGATGGAACAAAAATAAGTGGCAAGAGACACTAACTAAATCTCCAAGAACAATTTCCTTCTGTAGACATCATAGTATTCTCACAGAAATTAGATTAACTGGGCAGCAATACAAACTATCTATAGAACCCATATAAGCATACTGCTCTCTGTTGAAATGTAATATATGTATGTCCTTTGCTTTGAAACACACTCTAAACCTTTCCCCTGCTCCCACAGAATCACAGAATGACTCGGGTTGGAAGGGACCTCAAGGATCATGTAGTTCCAACCCCCCTGCCTAGCGGGGCCACCAAACATACACCTTTACTAGATCAGGTTGCCCAGAGCCCTGTCCAACCTGGTCTTGAACACCTCCAAGGACGGGGCATCCACAACCTCCCTGGGCAGCCTATTCCAGGACCCAACCACTCTCCTAGTAAAGAACTTCCCCCTAACATCCAACCTAAATCTTCCCTCTCTTAACTTAAAACCATTTCCCCTAGTCCTGCTATTATCAGCCCTTTTGAAGAGTTTACTCCCCTCCTGGGAGTAAGTTCCCTTCAGGTATTGAAAGGCTGCAATGAGGTCACCCCGCAACCTTCTCTTCTCCAGGCTGAACAAGCCCAGCTCCCTCAGCCTGTCCTCATAGGGGAGGTGCTCCAGCCCCCTGACCATCTTCGTGGCCCTCCTCTGGACCCTTTCCAAAATCTCCATGTCTTTTTTGTGCTGAGGGCTCCACACCTGGACACAGTACTCCAGATGGGGCCTCACAAGAGCCGAGTAGAGAGGGACAATCACCTCCCTATCCCTGCTGACCACCCCTCTCCTGATGGAGCCCAGGATCCCATTTGCTTTCCGGGCTGCCAGAGCGCACTGCTGGCTCACGTTAAGTTTCTCATCTATCAGGACCCCCAGGTCCTTCTCTGCCAAGCTGCTCTCAAGGACAACTCCTCCCAGCCTGTACAGGTGCCTGGGGTTCTTCTGGGTTCTTCCCCAAAGGTTTTTTCTTCTCTTAGTACAATTGATAATAAAGGATGCAAACTCTCTGTACAGCTGGTTGTGCTAGGAGAAACACCACAAGCCCATGCTCCAGTGTCCAGTTGTCATACATAGTTACATCTTACAGAATTTCATTTATATAAAATGAAGTTGCTATTCTACTTCCCTAAGTTTGCAGATATTTTTTTTTCTAATTGCATCCAAAGCAAGCGTTTACGCTGACAATTTAAAACCTGAAGACTCCTCAAACTACCACAGAACCTGAGAATGTCATCCTTCCTCTTACATTATTACAAATACGATATAACTTCTATTCAAACAACTTTGAATAGGCTGCTTCTAGTATTTATTTTTTTTTTTAAACACCCCTAAGCTCAGATATACTTTGAGAACAGACAGAACGGGCTGTTGTTTAAGGGAAGCAGTACAGGCACACAGCAAGCAGAAAACAAAGTGATCAGAACTTCCTTTCTAAATGTAGATATTGAACCCTCTTGCAGTACATGGAACAGATCCCACTGCAACTGAACAGAGCTGAATGGCTGGGTAGCAGCTCTACTGAAAAGGTCCTGGGTGACAGCAAAATAAACTAGGGTCAGCAGTACCTTGGCAGCAAGGAAGGATAACAGCCACCTCTGTTCTTCGGCCTTGGACTTACATTCAAAACAGTAAAAATGGTAACTGACACCATGGCATTCTTAGCTATGAAAAAGCAGCTATTCCTTGAATTACTAACATATGACCACACTTCAAAATGCAGCCTTGTCTTTTACCTGCCTACACTTCTCTCCCCACTCCCTCCCAGCGTGTAGGCCTGCTTAAGATGTGGGCAGAAAGTAACTGCTGAACAGTTATGGTGAAAAAGGAGGAGTGTTCCTGTCACAGACCACACTTCTTCTGGTTTTCATTGTAAAACTCAGGAGACAGAACAAATGTAATTGGTTCGTGTTCTTAGCAATATAGAACTCTCCCAAAAATAATTCTCTGGTATTCTAGCATTCTGTATGCCCAGTTCCGACTACTTCTCTCATAACACTGCCTCATAATTTAACAGAAATCACCATCAGATCTCTTTTTTCAGTCCAAATGTTTTCCTTTCCTTAAAGCACTACCCCTATTTGCACCATTTTTGTAATTCCTTTCCTCCCAATGTTTTCACCAAGAAAAAGGAGAAAGTTTCTCACGCAATGGATTCTCTGAACTCCAACTACACTGGAATCAGTGCACAAGAAGAAGAAGGAGCTAAATAGGAGAAAATGCTTTTGCTTTAGCACATATTCTCAGAGGGTTTACAGAAAATAAAAGCATTACAAAGTAATGATCAGAACTTGTCGAAGTATTTATACCACAACTGCAATTTGCAGTGTTTGATTTCATATTTGAGCTGTTCTTCAAACTCTCAGACAGAAAACAAGAGACTACTGCCCTAGCTTCCCAAAAGGGAAACATTCTGACGTCCCCAAACATTTTACTGACGACTCTCCAAGCACACTTAAGAAGTCTAGTAGGAGTTCAGTTTGCTCAAAGGCTTAGGGACATAAAACTTTCTAAAACACTGCTCCAGTAAAAGTTCCCATGATAATTCTCACAATGAACATACCAAACTCACTCGGACCACACATTCACTTGATCTATTCAGAATAAACAAATGTTCTCAGTTTAAGAATTAGTTTTGCTTTTTACAATCTTAATTCCAGCTTTATATTATTCTATAAAGCAAAGTTTGTTCTCAGTGCAGAAGAGACATGGACCTGCTGGAGGGCATCCAGAGGTGGGCCACAAAAATGGTCCAAGAGTTGGAACACCTTCCTACAGGACAGGTTGAAAGAGCTGGGGCTGTTCAGCCTAGAGAAGGGAAGGCTCCATGGCAACCTGATAGCAGCCTTTCAGTATCCAAAAGGAGGCTATAAGAAAGAAGGGGACACACACTTTAGCAGGGTCTTCGGTAATAGGACAATATGAAGTGATTTCCAGCTAAAAGAGGGGAGATTAACATTGCACATAAGGAAGAAGATTTTTACAATAAGGATGGTGAGGCACTGGAACAGGTTGCCTAGGGCCCTGTTAGGTGCCACATCCCTGGGGACATTCACACAGTCAGGCTGGAACGGGCTTCTGAGCAACCTGATCTAGCTGTAGATGTGCTGTCATTGCAGGGGAGTTGGACTAGTTCACCTTAAAAGGTTCCTTCCAACTTTAAGGATTCTATGATTCTGTAGTGCTTCTGAGCTCCAATCTTGGTTTTATGTTATAAAAAAGAATGGACATCTGTGAATAAATGTAAAGAAGTGTTAAAAAAGAAAGTGTAAAACCACCATTCTGTCTACTCTCTTGCTTCCATCATTTGCTTGCTCAAAGCAAGCTTTCTCTGCACAGAAGCTTCATTTTGTATTAACTTTCTGATCCTCAAAATATGTTCAAGTTCCTTCTTGACAGCACTTACTATTGGGAAGCTCCACCAAGAAACACAAACAAAAATCCATAGACAATTATCGCATCTCTCTTACAGAGTTTACGCCCACAAGCATTCTGTAGAGGACGGTGCCCAAACTTAAAACGGGTTTCCTAGACAACAAGGACTAGGATTAAGTGCAATCTCTCCAGTGGATATCATGTTCGTTGACACAGAGGTCAATAATTTTAACCTAAGTTTAGCATAAGCACTACCAGCTGATGTCTGGTAATAACAAACATTTGGGAAAACTATTTCTGAGCTGGCTTTACTGGAAACTTAGAAAAGATGGCAAAGCCAAGACAGTTTTGAAATGGTTTCTGCTGAACTGGGCAACGTGACTGCAAACAGAGCCTGCGTGATTGAAGTGTGAGCTTTTAAACAAAGTAGTAAGCAACACAAGTACTGTACAAGTGCCCTGCATAGCCAGATCACTCATTCCATGAGTAATTTTGGAGATTAATAAAAAAAGTTGCTTGAAAAAACAACAAAAAAACACAACAATACAAAGCAATACAAAGCACAAAAAAAGATAATCCCAGGCACTAAGAAGTGCTTGGTTTCACGAGAGGCCAGCTCCGTATGAAGCTGATGATTATCAGGTGGTTTTGAGATTATAGCTGTGTTGCAGTATATGCCAGCTGTAGCCAGCCCTCAATACCTCTGTGATGAAGCAAGTTTGATGCTGGAGCACTAAAATATCCGAGACAGGCAGCTGTCCGTGCTCATCACAAAAAGCAGTATCATCATGCTTTCTATGAGGAGTGAGAAATAATACTGCCTACAGCTCAAGCCCTGGCAGAGAGAAAGTGTGTAAGCTCACACAAAAAAAAAAAAAAACACAAAAAACCAACAAACCAGAACAACAGAGATCAACAATTACATTCTCTCAAAACAAAAATCTCATACTGCTATAGTAGACAGTTTTAGCAGCATGGCTATTCTGGTAATTATTCATTTTGTGAGTGCATCACAGCAGGGATTTCTTTGCTGCATCAGTTGGGGGGCTCCAGTTCATCAGCTTTTCATAATTACGTTTAAGTTGTACTTTAGAGAACAAATATTCATGGCAGTGCTGACCCAGCAGCTCCATACCTGCAGGTGCTAGACCATCACAGACAGAGCTGTGTGGCTGTACTCGCTGCCCTCTGAAGATGGCAGCAGACAAGAGTTTAGACTCTACCAAAGTAAAAGAAAGCTATTTTGCCTCAAAGCTGTACTAGAATTGAGCAACTTAAATTACACATTTTCAATTTAAAACTAGATCATCTTATGACAGTCTATTGAGAACTGTGGACTAAACACTCATGGTACAAACTGTTGCTCAATGCTGTAGCTAGGAATAACCTGGTCTTTATGTCAAAGTGGATTTGCATTTTTATAAACCTAGAATTCCAAACTAATTACAACTCTAGATAATTACAGCAGACCAGCACTGTGCATGTTTCTGAAGATTTTTCAAAGTACTTAGGAAAAAAATGCAGTATAGCATAACATTTGCTTTCTATTGAAATACAAACAGTAGAGTATCTGGATAAAACAAAAATAAGTAAGAAAGAGTAGGTCAGGATTAGACCAAGGCTTGTGCAGGCAAGTTTAAATATCATTCACAGAGAACAGCAGCTAGAATTCAAATGTAAAAATATGCTGTGTGATGAGGCTGTAAGGTTATATATACAGAAAGCTGAGAATTGTTAGGGAGCAGTTTGAAAATTGTTTTACATGGCTCAGACAAGTCACTTTTAACTATGTCAAATTAGTGTTGACAGCCTAGATGCACTGATTTAGAACGTGGATGCATATGTCAAAATGAGGTGACAGAACTGCATTTAGAAACATTTTGCCCCATTTTCAGTGAACAAACAGATGAAAATAGCTTATGGTTTTCTTCATTAAGGCTAAACGCAGAAAGCTGTAGATATCTAACATACTATCAGTATTGCCCAGAAAAATCAAATAACGCATAAATGCTTTCTTCTGCATACAATATTCAAACTTCACTTTTTTCTTTTTAACACCCTGTAAATACATTCTACAGGTGGAGAATTTATAGATCTAGTTTCTAGTTCAGACAAACTAACATTAGAATAAAGCATTTACTATGCAACAGGCATATTTTAGAAGTCAGCAAGAGTAGTTATATGTGCAAAAAAACACAAAGAGGTTGGAGTTTATCTTATTTGCAAGATATCATTCTAGCTCTTCTGCTAAAAACTATCACAAAAAAAACCCACCCACTTTTCTCAGGATATCATGAGAAAATCCTCTAAAATCCCAACGTTACTTGCAAAAATAATTATGAGAACAGTTGTAGAAGAAAGGAATCTGAGCAAACTGTTGATTGCATCAGAAAAAGTATTAAGACAGCTGAAACACCTTTATTGGGAATTAATTACCTCGAGTACTGTGTTCAGTTTTGGGCCCCTCACTACGAGGGCACTGAGGCCTGAAATGTGTCCAGAGAAGGGCAACAAAGCTGGTGAGGGGTCTGGAGCACAAGTCTTAAGAGGAGCAGCTGAGGGAGCTGGGATTGTTCAGTCTGGAGAAGAGGAGGCTCAGGGGAGACCTCACTGCACTCTACAACTTCCTGAAGGGAGGCTGTGATGAGGAGGAGTTTGGCCTCTTCTCCCAGGCAACAGACAGGACCCAGGGAAATGGTCACCAGAGGAGGTTTAGGTTAGACATAAGGAAGAACTTTTTCTCTCAGAGAGTGGTCAGGGACTGGAATGGCTGCCCAGGGAGGTGGGGGGGGGGTCACCATACCTGGCAGTGTTCAAGAGGCATTTAGTTGGAGCTATGAGACATGGTTTAGTGCTTGTGGTGGTAATGGTGATAGGAGGATGGTTGAGCTAGATGATGATCTGTTTTTTTCCCCACCTCACGGTAAAAAAAAAAAATCAAAATGAAAATAAGATATGCAAGTACAACAGAAACAGTGAAACTGAGCTTAAATAATGTTTTTCTAGGAAACCTGAGTAGAGAAGCAGATGAGGTTAAAAAAAAAAGGTTATCTATTTGAGACAATAATAAAATAGGTAATAACTTATAACCAAAATAGGAAGGAGGATTAAGTAAAGTATAACATCAAAAGACAAAAGAAATCCATCCCCTTACTTGAAGCTGCCACCTTTAGGACAAATTGTGCCACTATGTTCTCTTAATAAACACAGAAACTATCAGACAGCTAGTTTAATGCAATTAGTGGGAAAACGAAGGCTCTGCAGACAAATGCTTCACATGCAGATACTCAACTTAAATGTCACTAGCTTCTTCTACACTGCATCTGCAGTGTTATTTTAGTTACCTGACAGTCAGTCTCGACACTTCTGATCAGGATGATGTACCTCCAAACCTGACCACGACCAATACTGATTTGTTATGAGTAAATATTACATCTTCCACAATTGAAGAAAAAAATTGTGATCTTATTGGAACAGCTTCCGCTTGTGGAAAACAAAACGTAGAAACAAATTACTGACATCCAGCTTCCTTTAAATGTTTGACTTTCTCTTCCAGTGCAGTAAACTCTGTCAATTCCACACTTATGATTCTTGCTGCTAAGCTGTTAGAAGTAGTACCAGGCAACTTTCATCAGTTTTTGCTGCTTATCAGGTAAAACACGGCTGAATAAATTGCTTAAGTGTTATTTAACTTTAATATTAGAAACAGGTGGATGTCAAAACCTTATGCAGGGAAAGCAGTAAGAATACCTTCCATATTTTACAACAGCTTTAGGCTATGTTCATTACAACACAAATTAATGTTTCTTGGTGCATCTGACAGTCACCTCTCAACAGCAAGTGCTCCGTGAACATAAACAGCAGCAGCACACAGATTCCTGGCATCACAGCCTTACTATTTCTCTACAGAAAACTAATCAGAGAGCGAAGAAAAATATATTACAAGTTAAACCTTACTGGTCTAAGCCAGTTGTAATTGAAGTGCTTCACCCTAAAAATGAAAAGTTGATTGGATGGGAAAACTAGAGATTCTCCAGCTTCCTTGTTACTTTGCATGACAAGCTGGTCAGAGCACCACAGCTGGGATGGATGAGTGAAGGTCACAAAGGAAGGGTGACAGAAGTGCAGCAAACAAAGAAAAGCAAAGGGCTAGGTCTACAAAGGTTATATACCAGCATTATCTTACTACCTTACCTCTGTTTATTGCTCAAAATACTTTGGGAAATTTCTTCCCTACTGGCTGTTACTGCCTTGTACATTTCTGATAAAGAATAGCATATTTATCTTTGATACTTTTTCATATGCATCTTTTCACCTATAGTTTTTTATGGTTTTACTTTTTTCCTCCCTGAAGTGCAAGTAGTCCATCTTTTAAAGCATACCTTAAATAAAGGGCCAAGATGCTGTATGACAATCACTGACAACAGTAAGTATACACAATCACATGCTTTTAACTCCAAAAAAATGCTGTAGTACTTAGGAAGAGATTGCTATCCACATTTATTATCTGTGTGATTTATGGTATTTTAAAATGTAGTACCATACAAAATTCTGTTTGAGAAACATAACTGTGGAAGTTCAAGGAAGTGTTAATGTACAATGCAATGCCCAAACCAGCCCCATGCAGCTTCTATTTTGCACTAGGGAACACATCCATTATATCACATGAGTATTTTTAAACTAATCAAGAGGCTACCACTTACACAGATAATAACTATCACTAAACAGAGCAAGAAAAAAACTGCCTCTTAATGCACTGCATAACACAGTCACTCAGAACACAGAACTGATATTTGGGAATACAACTACCTACAGCAACACTTACAATAAAGTAGAGTAGATTCTACCAACTCTTACCCTTTCAAAAGCACCTCAAATGAACAGAGGCAAAAGAAGCTTGGTAAATCACACTCAAGAAAAATCAACTGCCTACTTACATCCACTGATTCACAGAACATACCTTTGCAATGTGGTCACTTTGCAGCTGCTAAATACGCATCCTGACAGATGGCAGGAATCAGTACAGCTCTGAGAGATCACAAAGCTGGAGGCCTGACTGGTATCAAATTGATTTTCTCTCTTCCTTTCTCCCAAGTCCCAGAGAGGGTTTTAAACCAGCAAAATATTTTACCTTACAAGGCAGATGGTGACACTTGACAATACACAGATGCTGCTTTCAAACACTGTCAAAAAAGGGTAATAAATATAAAAGCATAATGATCATACAGCTTGTAGATTACATGTACACAGAAGTTCTAGGACATTGGTAATCCCAGGCCATCTTGGATGAAAAGTCCCTGCAAGATGCAATTAGAAATATCTCTACCATGAAGCTTTCCTTACTGAACTTTCCACCAGCGACATCCATTTTGGATATCTACCTAAGATATTCCTCTTCTGACCTGCAAGTGTTGACAGTGACAGAAACATTCACAGCTGACTGTTTCTTTTTGCTGTCATCTCCAGTCTACCACAGATTTGTCATCAGCAGGCAGGAGCACTGCAGTGACTTACAGAGTGACTGCAAGTGACAGTGTACTGCACAGATGGTGACTGTAGGTCAGAAACTTTCACCTATCCTAGAAGAAAGATTGCAGCTCCAGAGTCACACCAAGTAGATACAAGGAACAGTTCTGTACCTCCATGACAGGACAGATACATCTTTATTCTTTGGCAGAAAAGAGGTCTGCCTAGTCACTTCAACTGAATCATAGATAGGACACAAGAAGTAGTCTCAGCTTGCACCAGAGAAGGTTTAGATTTTACATTAGCAATTTTCTTCATTGAGTGGGCAGTTGAGCATTGGAACAGTCTTCTGCAACATTTACTTTTCAATAGTCAATGAAAAGAATACTGGATATTTTCATTGGAAATGGCAACATTGGTTTTAAGGAAAAAGTAAGTACTACAGGCAAGATATACTTCAAGCTCTTTACTACCGATTGCAGTTAATCATTTGTAAGCCTCTTTAAACACAGTCTTGAATTCTTGCCCTTTTCACTTGCAGTGAAACTGCAGTGTATCAGCATATCAAGTACAGACCAACATAAATACCATTTTTTACAAAGCAACTGTTTGCAAATTACATATCACATAGCTACTTATTTAGAAATGGATTTTTCTCTGGACTTATGAGGCCTGCTCTGAAAGTAATGCCCCCTATTTTATTATATTGCTCCATGACATCAGAGGTGGATGTTGGTAGGATGGCAGCAGAGGCTGAACCTCCTCACCGATTTTCCATTACATTTTGTTGCTGTGGTGGCAGCAGAGGGGTTCAATTCCTCCCCGTGGGAAAAAAAATTGCACTCACTGATATTCTTCAACATTTGCAGAACATTTATAGAGACCTAACAGTGGATGGGAGCACAGTGGGGCAGTAGTTGGTGCACTTCAGCAGTGCTGACAGCAGGTCAGCTGCACTGGCCCAGACTTTTATGAGTGCAGCATGTGGGCTTTTGTTCAACACTACAGCAGTGCATAGTTAATGGTAATGACTATGTTGAAAAATAGTGTTTTGTATGTGAGAATTTACTCCATCAAACAGTGTTATTTCACTCTTTGTATCCGTTGTAGTTTCCACGGAAATAAATAGGAGACATTACTTTTTGAACAACTTATGTATAAATAAACTAAATTATTCCATAACAAAGAGGCAACAGCAGTGAGAGATAAAGCATTTGTGCATAACTAGCACAAGAAAAGAAGGAAATTTTTTTTTTCAATGGATATGTCAGCATTAACACGCTTTTTATTTGTCAAGTGTGGACCCTCTCAGTACACACCATAATTATCCCTTTGCATAGCAGTCCTAGCACATTTAACTCTCTCGTTCTTGCACTTCTCTAACACTCAAGCAGCCTCTTGTGCCAGTGGCAAAAGAAGTTACTGCTGGATATGGTTTTCCAGATCTTTGACACCAACAAAGGTGCAAAAGACAGCGATTCTAAAACTGCTACCCAATAGCTGGAATGCTACTTATTCCCTTGACTTACTTGGTATCCAGAGTACAACCTGCACAAAAACACTAAAAGAACAACAAAAAAAAAAACCCAAAAACTAAATTTTTGTGATAGTTGTCTGCCTGGGGAATTTCTTCCTTCAGTAATACTGTTTCAACAGGTTAAGGATAGAAAGTGATTTTAGAAATAATTAAACCCTATTTATCGGCTTCCATCCTGATACACCTGAACAAATATTTCTTGTGTAACTACATGCAAATTCTGTATTGCTTGGACCTCTGTGGCATTTTCAGAGACTTTTTTGAAGTAAAAAGCAAGACTTTTATAAGAAATCAAACTGAAAGCAGTTATGTTACATGGTTTTTACATCCACAGTGACAGCATAAACCCCTGCATTCCATACCTCATTTAATTGTAAATAAATCCCAGTGACTACATTTAAAAGACTCTTTTTGACCTAGTAAAAATCCTTATCTGATGTTGCCAGGGAATTCAAGAGAAAAAAACTGAGGATGCAGTTACAAATACAGAGCAAGCTCTGAAGTTGTGCCCTCATGGCTCATTCCCAGTTTTTTCCTATCCACAGCCTGTTGCTGGCATTAGTGCTCATGCAATGGCAGGTTATCTCAGGAAGCTGATAATGACAAAGATTAACCTTGAAAGTCATCTCTTCAGACCAGACCAGCTCCCAGAACTGGCTTACAGTACTGTCCTGTAACCAATGGTGGCTCAGGGGCAGGAACGCAGTACCTGAGATTTGGCTCACACTACAGCAAAGCCACACGGGAAGGATCTGTTTTAATCCTTCCTAGAGCACACATTATCCTTAACATACCATTTCTTAGCTCTAGCACTTGTTGTTTTAAAGCAAGCTATCAATGCTGTGACAGAAATGTACTCCCCTGCTCCCCCATCGTGGTTTGGCAAGCAGCTGATGGCACAGCCATTACATCACTGCAATAGCCAAAAATGGTACTAAAGCATCTTTTTGGCAGGGAGCAGAAACATCACACTTCAGTGACATTATTGCCAAAAAAAGGTCTTATTTTTTACAAATTTGGATAAAGATTGGATGTCAACAAAGCCATCTGTGGTAAATAAATTAGTTACAGCATTATCAAAGTGAACTGAACACTAATAGGAAGTTCCTATTGAGCATATGTTCATTTCAGTTGATGATGTTCCTGACAGCAGAATCTCTTGGTTTGTTCCATTAAATTTTTGGATTTTATAGATTATAGACACATGCTTTTTCATAAGGGGTACTCCCATGACACCACGAAAATACATTTTATTACTTAAATTACATTCCTTCTTCATGATTACATTATCTTTAGCAGGATGAAGGTGATGACCTCAAGGCTACATTAGTCTCCCCTGACCTCTCTAGTCAGCTTCTACGAGATAACCTGCAGACACTATCATGTTCAGTTTAACCTTGTCATGGTCTGTGCCCACCTCCCATGTCAATGCTGATATTTGATTCCTGATCAAGACACACAGGGGAGCCAACAGGAACGCATCCTCCCCATCAAACCAACCCAAGATGTACACTCCCACCAAAGCCAAATGAAAAGTTTCTTCTGATTCAGCTGCTGGAGGATCAGAGAACTGTAAATGTTTCAGTAAAGACAGAGTGGGAACATAAATTGGTGGAAGAGAAATCTTTTGGCTACATCTGCTATTTCAAATCACATTTCTGAACCAAAGCTAAGTCAGCTATGAAAACAATCTACTGAAAATGAGGCCTCTTTTTTCTGAATTTCATCCAGTCTAGTTTTCCAAATACACAGTTCAAGTAAAAGCATAATTCAAAGAAATAAATCATCATAATTTAAGATGCAGAATACCTAGAAAAAACACTAATTTACTTGGCAATTTCTTTCTGTAGCAACAGAAGCATAATCAATCATAAAACAGCACCAGAATATTCTACCAAGATCCCTCAGAAGTATCTTTAAAAGCAAAATAAATACTTATTGAACTAAATAAGAGAAACACGTACATTTCCTTTTGGATCAGTTAATATACTGCATACAACAGCAGTTCACAAGTACTTTCCAAAAGCCACACCACAATATTCAAAGACTACCCAGAAACAACAAATTGCTGTAAGTATCAGTGGAAACACAGAAGAAAACAACAGATAGGTTTAGAGACTGGGTACCATGACAAAACAATACACAGCTTCTTGTGAAAGCCTTATGTCTAACGGGCAACATACTTCAGAACAAAAACCATGAGAAACGAGAAGCTGTTAACTTTGAGAGTTACTACACAGAGTTATAAAGCTTGCACTGATATGAAATTCAGAGCAGATCACAGTGGAAGAAAGTCACTGGACGTGAGCTTGAACTTCAGTTTGAATCTAGAATCTAAGAACAACATCTTAAAGTTATGATATGCAGTAAACAAACTTTTTTTTTCCTTGACAAAATGCGCAGTTCCCTTCTCATACTTTTGATTTCTGAAAGTAACACTCAAGGCAAGGCTACTATGGCTGGAATCTCATAAACTGCCAGAGGTTGGTAAGTTACACATGCTTGAATCCACGCCTTGTGACTGAGCTGGGCTCAGAAAGGAAAATTCAAGATTGGATTTACTATATATAACTATATAACTACGGACAGTGTAATGAATTCATGAAAACACAGCATGCAATGATACCATTCTCTCCCTGCTCTGTATCATTTAGTATTAGAAGAAGGTTGTTCATTTGAAATAAGTACAAAGATAACTGCAAAATAAGCAGCTAGCAGTGGTCTACAATGAATTGCAAACAATGCATTTTGGCTAGAAAGAAGTAAAGTTATTTCTTTAACAGAAAGCTCCCATCATTTCCAGAACGTCAAAAACTTTTAAACAGTGTTGAAATTACACATCTATGGATGAATGAGGCCCCAACCTCTCCCTTGGTGCTTCCTCTACAGCCTAGGCTCTTTATATCCACAGACCTGTCTTCTCCCATCCAGCCCTAATTTGGTTCAAATTATTTGAAGATGTACTTTAAAGTGACACCTAACAAAGCTTAACACACAGCAAATATAATGTTTCTTGTGACAAAGCTGTACTAAAGCAAAGATCTGCTTTCGTGGCCTGTTTACATGCATGAGAATTCATTCCCTGAACTGGATTTGCAGAACATAATTCCTATTTTAAATTAAACTGTACCTCATTCTGCTACAGCATTTATTTCAGGTTACTCTAGAGGCATACAAGGTCAGTTCACATACATGCATAATTTAACAGAAACTAAGAAGTTACGTATAATTAATACTCATTGTTAGGAACGATTCACAGTTAGTTAAGCTCACCTCTTTATCCATACTCTCTAAATCCTCTTTACATAGGGTGTACAGGGGCATTGTCTCAGACATACTTGGCTGGCGTTTTCGCTTAGATGGACCAGGCTGCTCTTCATTTTCAGTCACTGGTAGGTCTTCTTCGAAGATCTGCTGCTGGTGTGGTTGAACAACTCTGAAAAATTTCAGGGGTCTCACATAAGACTGACTTACTTGATTTATAAATTGTCTAGAAATAAAATCCTATATACAGTTTATGACTGAATATGTATGACTTCATTTAAGAGGCTTTGATGTTCATCGACTCAATAGAAAGATCAAGTCTTTCAATAACACTGTTTTTGTTTTCAGTCCTATAGCATAAGGTTTTATTTCAACACAATATTTACTCTCGTCTTCTCATTTATTTTGTAAACATCAAACCTTTCCTGAAATTTAGAGCTTTATTAAAAGGAGATGTGTTGCCCTCAAAAGTACTTCAAGGTTGGTACTCAAAATTTGTCCTTTGTTTGACACGTTTATCCTTTATGAAACAACGCCTACATTCCTTTCTTATATTTCTCCTGATCCTACACTGTGCTTGTATTCCTTAGTCTTAAACTATACTTTTCTAGTTCTCAACCTCTCAGACAAGAAATCTGCAGGTAGAAACCTCATTTCTGTGGCCTCAATCTTCAAATACTTCCCAGATGCTAAAACTACATAAGATGCAAAACAGACCATATTTTGTTTGGGTTTGTGTGTTTAGCTAAATCAGTACTTTCAACTTGAATAGCATTACTTCCTTAATTACTGTATTTAACCATATATACAGGTAGAAAAATGACACAATGGATAAAACAATAACTTTGTGGGAATTGCTATATAATGGTAATAATATGCTTGACAATAATTAGACAGCAGACATCCGTCTTTCTGAGCTAACTTTTCTCCTCCATTACTACCTAGCTAATTAAGACTTGCAGAAGCTATAACTGCTATCCAGAACTTTTACCTACAGATATTGAGCTTATCACCAGTCTAACCTCCAGAAACACATCACAGCAGCTCAGCACACCCCAGGGTCATATTTAAAAGATCCTACAGTCAGAAAGAGCTCCTGTGTCACAAATTCTTTACGCAAGCTAAAAGATTGTATGTGGGGAGAACAATTAGCACAACATTTAAAAGCAGCTGTATATCTGAAATCTCAAGCTGTTTTGAGCTGTAGCCACTAGGTGAGACACCACTATCAAGCTGTGCGTGTCAGGGATGGCAATTCAGAAAGGATATAGCACAGTGCCTGGGTGCAGGCAGGTTTCAGTGCAGCATGGCTGCTCGTTATCAAGCTTGTGTTTTCATGCTCTAAAGCTGTTTCCTGAACAACAACTCTATGCAAAATAAATAAAATCACCCCACAACCAAATATGCCTTAAAATTATGTAAATTCAGATACGCGAGGTTCTGGAAAAACCATTTCTCCTATCATGAATTTAATGTCATATAAATGCGAAGATTTCTTTCTAGATCAGTATTTCACAAAGCCTGAAGCTGTTTGATAGAGCTCCTTTTGAGGACTTGTACTTCCTAAATAGTATGCCTCCTTCCTGCCAATGCCCATGGACAGGTACAGGACATGTGAATTCATACTTTAAACTGGGGGAGGGCAACACAATGACTCAAGTCAATGGCTTTTTTGCCATGAACTGCACTGTGTGCTACAGAAGATGTACAACTCAGCACTACTTGGTACCACAGCAAAAATTACTGTCCTTGCATTCTGTCTCTTGAAATCACTAGAATTTCCTATGAGGAAAAAAAAAAAAAACAAAAACAAACAACTGACTTTGATGTTGTGTAAATGAATGAACCAAACCTTTTTTTCTGTTACAAATTTTTAAATGCAGTTTAGCAGCTGTATCTCTCCCTCTCAACTAAAACTTTCCATTTAAGACAATGTACATTTTTGGTATCAAGTTCCTCTGCCAATCATTTTCATACTCAAGAGGAAAAAAATACAGTATACCACTGTACTTTCCAAAAAGGTCCTTAACAATATGCTTCCTGTATCTTTTTAATAGTTACCCTACCCAAGAGAAAGGCAGTGATGCTATTCACATTGCTTGTAAAGCAGTGAATGGAAAAATGAAAGATACAAGCCTCTTGTCCAGCTGCATTAACATGGCAAGTTTGACTATGTCAAGCATTATATAGTTGGATTATATGCAGCAGGCAGGCAGCCAAGTAGATTTTTTTTAGACTAGAAAAAAAATCTGATCTGTTTAAGAATGCAGAGTCGTACCAATGACAGAACTCCTTCTGTAGTATCTACATCACTGTATTCTTGTTTATATACCTTGAATACTTTGGAGAACATCACCCTCACCTCAAATGTTGGTAAAAGCAGGTTCTATTTAGCATCTTCATTGAATGAAATCTGTATTGACAGCTTAATTCAGGAGATACTGCATTCCAAGATCTATGAAGTTGTTTAGTTCAAAGCAGTTAGCCCTGGAAGACTCCTCCACGGGTTAAAACAGTCAAGAATCCATTATACACACATGGATTAGCTGTAGATAACTGTATTAGCAGCTTCTAAATGCTTGTCAGATTTTTCCATTATTTTCCAACAGCTACTAGGTAAGAAATACTACATAAAGTACTTCAAAGGCAATACAAAACAATGACTTCTTTGAGGTTTGTGACAAGCATTTATGTTTTATTGAAGACATCTATCAGAATTTGTTTTTTTCATTTGTTATGTATGTTGTAATTAAAGAACATACAAATACAGGAATTTACATTTCTTACCAGATTGGATTTATGAGCATTTTTTCAGATGTAAATATGCATATATTTAACCCTACATCAGTTAGTTGGTACTTGCTGGTCTTACAGGTAGAGCTACATACATCCATGTGTATGAGAAGCCTATGAGAAGGCTGAGTTCAACACTTGTGGAAATAATAAGCATCTTAATGTTCCCATCGATAGAGCACTGAGGCCAAGCACTGTTGTGAAAAGGTTAAAAAAATATTGACATGACATCTCATTCACTCAATTTGGTACTTCATGTTTTCGTTGTAAATTACACACCTCACAAGTTGTCACCATTTCGGTACTTTCCATACTTCTAACAGAATACTCTTCATATTATGGAAGTGCAAACTGAGATACCTATACATTGATAAAGCTCTTACAGAAGTTATTAAAAAAAAAATGCACCCTTACTGCTCTCCTACAGGAAAAAGAGATCAATTGCCATCTATCAGGAGCAATCAAGAAGCGTCCCACCAATTTCCAGTACAGCCACAAATTCTTTGCTGTCCTTCTACTTTGACTGCAACAGCCATGACAAAAAGCAGGTATTTACATCTCACAGAACTGAGCAGTGTCCAAATCTACATCTAGCACACAAAATGACAAAGAAGTTAAAAGAATCATGTGTAGTTCACTGGTGTTGATTTCACTATAAAGTCAATATTTCAACCAGTCATACTCCATTTTAAATCATTTTCTTTGCGGAATTCAAGTTGAGTAAGAATGTTGAATCCACAATTTAAAAAACAAGAACTGAAACAGTTAGGTAATTTTGTTCAGATAACTCAGAGCACTTCTTAATAAGCAGTCTTGTAAGTAATTATTTCCAAAACTCTATTCTAAGAGTAGAAGACAATATTACTGTTATATGTGACTACTATTTATTTCTACAATGGTTTCATTGCATGCCAGAAGAACTGCTGTTGCCTGTTGTCTGAAATTGAGAATCCACTGAAGATTTTAGAAATTAACAGAGAACATTACTGCAGGCTTTAACTGCACACCTATGACAGAAGCATTAATTCAAAAACTCGTATCTGCAGCATTAGAAAAAAAAAGTACGTACAGTCTGTGAGCATACAAAATGCACTGCCCTCTATCCTCTATGTACAAGTAACTGCTCTAACATCACCACTCCGAAGTATTACACTAAGCTTGTTTTTTTTTTAATTTAAACTCCATAAGCCATTAAAGCTATCATTAATACTTCCGAAAGAAAGGACACGATGGCAGTAATTATGCTTTAGCTATTGCTTAGAACAGAGCAAAACTGTTCATACTCAGCTTTTTATTACTTGTTTACAGCCTTGGTGTTCTGTCTATACCATATGCTCTATCCTTTAAAATTAAAATAGTATTTGGTGACTGATCTCCACAACCTTTATCAAGGTACTCCTTGTAACTATAGACAGATGAGTTGTCTGACAAATACAGACATGCCCCAATTCAGGCATCACTGCTGGCAACTGAGAAATCTTACCACTGGAACCAAATTATCAGGAAATGAGAATGAAAATGCTGATTATTTGCCAGCATAAGGAGGCCATGAAGATGATCAGAGGGCAGAAGCACCTCCCCTATGGGAACAGGCTGAAAGAGCTGGGGCTCTTCAGCATGGACAAGAGAAGACTCTAGGAGGAACCTTCTAGCAGCTTTCCAGTACCTGAAGGGAGCCTACAGGAAATCTGGGGAAGAACTTTTTATGAGGACACACCGTGACAGGACAAGGGGAAATGGTTGTAACCTGGAAAGTGGTAGATTTAGACTAGATATCAGGAGGAAATTCTTTACTGTGAGGGTGGTGACACACTGGAACAGGTTGTCCAGAGAGGTTGTGGATGCCCCCTGGTTTTCAAGGCCAGGCTGGATGGGGCTTTGAGCAACCTGATCTAGACAGAGGCGTCCCTCCTATAGCAGGGGGTTGGAACTAGATGATCTTAAAGGTTCCTCCCAACTCAAGTCATTCTATGATTCCACAATTCACTTCCTTAAATTAAACCATCTCAGCCCTATGCAATGGCAGCCAAAACTGCTGAAATGAAATAAAACAAGGGAGTGGGAAGATGCTATCTCACTGCACCCTCGAAGTATTTGGGGTTCTGAGAAACTGAACTAAGGTAACAGTTGATTTTTAAGGTTCTTTAAAGCTTAAGATATGTCACAATTTATTGTTTCTCTCTTTTCCCATAGAAGGATTAAATGAAAAACCTCTCTGTTAAAGAAAAAAGGTTATATGTGTGGACATAATTTTTCAGTTGTTGACAAAAATAGAACGAACATCGAAACTTTTACCTTATAAAGTGATTATTAATATCAATGTAAGCCATCTCAAAAGCATCATGACAACTGTAAACATGTACAACCTATCGACGGTATTTCTAGACAACCTCCTTTCCACAAGAACTGGCAAACAAAAGCCAGAAGCTTTTCTGGATACATACACAGTGTATCTACACACTTGGTGCCCTTCGCAGATGACAGGACACTGGCAGAAAGTGCTGATCTGCCTGGGGGAAGAAAGGCCTTACAGAGGGATCTGGACAGGTTGGGACTGCTGGGTTGAGCCCAATGGGATGAAGTTCAACAAGACCAACTGCCTTTTGTTCTGCACTTCAGCTACAACAACCCCACGCAATGCTACAGGCTTGGGACAGAGTGGCTGGGAGCATGTCCAGAGGAAGGCAACAAAGCTGCTAGGGGGGTCTGGAGCACAAATCTGATGAAGAGTGACTGAGGGAGTTGGAATTGTTTAGTCTGGAGAAGAGGAGGCTCAGGAGAGACGTTACTGCTCTCTACATCTTCCTGAAGGGAGGCTGTGGTGAGGTGGGAGTTGGCCTCTCTTCCTACATAACTAGCAATAGGGCTAGAGGGAATGGCTTTAAGTTGCACAAGGGGAGATTCAGGTTGGACATTAGGAATAACTTCTCCAAAAGAGTGTTCAGGAGCTGGAACAGACCGCCCTGGGAGGTGGTGGTGTCACCAACCCTGGTGACGTTCAAGAGATGTTTACACGTTGTATTGAGGAACATGGTTTAGTGGGAAACATTGGTGATAGTTAAGTGGTCAGACTGGAACATCTAGAGGAGGTCTTTTCCAATCTTGATGATCTATGATTCTTTACATTTCTTCCTGTTCACTTAACATATCATAGTGATAAAATATAGACTTCAAAGACAGTTGGAAAAGAGCTGAAAACATGATGCGTCTCCACAAACAACAGACTGAAAAAGCCCCTTGTGTTCCCAAGAACAATATAAAAAAATGTCTATAAAAACATGAAAAAAAGACAAAAAACACCAAATGAATAGGCCAAAATAATTTAGCTACAGGTACTGAAAGAAAAAACATAATAAGCTACTCTACTGTGCAAAATCTTTAGAAATTATACACCTCAAAGGGCATGGGGTAGAGAACTTTGCATTAATGATTGTACTTTTGTAGTTGATTAACTGAATTGCTTTATAGCAGCTGCTTTACTCTGATCACATCATAAAAAGAATAAAAAGCAAAGTGCTTGGCCTACAGCCAGATACTTCTTTACCACTGGTAAAGACGACCTGCCAAACTGCTAGCATTCCAGAAAATAAAGTATCTTACATAGGTACTCAGGAATACATTTCAAATATTTTACGCATCCATAAGAAAGAAATGTTGTTTTTGTTGCATAACCAAACCCACGTTTTCACAAAGTCTAGAAGCTAGCCTCATACTTCAAAAAGCAGTCCTCCTCCTGCTTCCAACGTCTTGAGTTAGTGCTGCTAGGATTACTAACTACTAATTAGTCATATGGCTATACTAAATAATACTCAACTATGATCTTCTACTACTTACATTCTTCAAAATAGATACCTATGATATCTGAAAGAATTATTAGACAGGGAAGAAAATTTTTACCAACAAAAGCCAAATCCCATGAGATATATTTCACAGAAAAAAACACAACGTCCCCCCCCCAAACACAGAGCACACAGGCTACACACTGCATTTATTTCTTACAGTTTTTACATACCTGTATGAAGCACAAAAAGCACCTACAATTCTAGGATCCTGATTTCACTTCTGCTGACTACTCTTTCTTTCATTTCCTTTAGCTAATTGTTTAAAGAGTCGATCCTTTTTAGAAAGCAGAAAACTGAAGCGAAGATAACCACGTGATCAAAAGCAAAGATAATCAGTTAAATTTCCTATAACATTTGAAAATATAGTTGAAGTGACTCATAGCTATCTTTTATATACCTGAAGGATGAGTGTTCACCATGGACAGGTAAGGCGATGGGAGGAGCTGGAGACTGGATGTACATAGACTGGCCAGATGTTTGAGAACCTTTCCTGATTAGTTTTCCAGTGTTAGGATCATAAAGCCGAACTTCAGGACCAGGTTGAGACTTGGGATGGATGGGTGTTGGGTGAAACACAGCTGTCTGAAATGTGCTGTGTGTATCAGGAAACGTGGCAGGGCTATTTTCTCTGTTGGATGAAATATAAAAAAAAAAATTACTTTAAATTTAAATGGACTACCTAAGCAGAATGTAAGAAATGGGCATTCTTTTTTTCCTGTATAAAGGGAAAAAAAAAACCACAACCAATGCCTTGGAACATTTCTGAGGAAACACTCCCTTCCCCACTCCTCCCCCTTTAAATGTCTCACTGAATTTAGAAACAAAAAAGCAAGACAAGCAATTTCATACTTATGTTATTAAAAATATAAAATATTACATGTCCGAAATGTTATCTTAAAGTTACTGAAATTGCTTCCACATGGAAACAGCTATGCTACCAGAATAACAATCTGCACCTATGTAACAACAAAAAAAAAAGCATACTGTGTCATATCTTAGCATTTGCACTTCAACATGGCTCTGAGACAAAATAAACACGTAGCATTAATTTGCAAATTCCCCAAATTCATTTGTTAAAATGAATAACTAAAGTAGAACTAAACCATATCTGATCACTCTGCTGCATTTTATAACATTTTAGAAGTATTATCAGAAATACGCAGATTAATCTGCAGGAATAACTTATAGCAAACTATCCAAGTAAGATTGATTGCCACAAGAAAAGGAAGCAAATCAACTCATTAAGAATAAACAGCATCAGATAAAATAGCATGCTGAGCACTAGGAAACTAATGCTACAGAAAAACCCCAAAACAATTACACTATTTCTAAAGTTGCAGAAGTGTGGCTAATAAAGTATTTTCATTAAGATAAATGTGTAACTCACTGAAGTTTTAGGGGAAAATATACAAAGTTAAGATATATTTAATTTGAAACAAAGTGGGAAAAATTATCATCATGTTTCCATGAAATAGAAAAATAAAATCAGAGAAGTCATAGAGTGGTTTAGGTAGATCTTAACGATCATCCTTCCAACCCCACTGCCACGAGCTGGGTTGCCAACCACTAAATCAAGCTTTCCAGAATCCCATCCAACCTTTCCTTGAACACCTTCTGGAATGGGGCATCCACAACTACTCTGGGCAACCTAAACAGGCCCAACTCCCTCAATCTTTCTTCACATAAAAGGCACTCCAGCTCTTTGATGGCCCTTCTTCGGACCCACTCTAGCAGCTCTTCCTTTTTCCTCTACTCAGCTCCCCAGGCTTGGGACTCAGTACTCCAGATAGGGCTTATAAGGACAAAGCAGATGGGGACAATCATCTCTCCCTGATGGCTGCTCCTTTTTTGATGCAGCCCAGGATGCTGTTGGCTAAAATGGGTAGAAAGTCCTACCTACACATAAAAAACACTATGCAAGCAAGTTGCTGTTTCAGCAGTTGAGATGGCAGTTTCTACTAGTTTTCTAGTAGAAATAATCTCTGAATTTGATTAAATGAGCAAATACTACATTTTAAAAACAAATATTCCAGTCAAGCCACACATTCATAGATAATCTCCCATCTGGTAAGTGACCTTACTCTCAGTGTTTCTGCTTTTGCTGTCTTTGGTATGTATGAAGTGATTACACAGGCACACTTTGCTGTCATAAAAGAAATCTCTAACTTGCTCAAGTCATTCAATCACACTTAAAGGGAAGGTCCTTTGATAGGCTTGCAAGCTGCTATTAGTGCAAGTTTATCTTGTTCTCTAACGGCTACCTTTCTTCCAGTTTTTGCTATCTTCACATATTCCCCCTCTACCTTTTTTTTCCCCCACCCTCACCTTGTCTCTCTCCTTTTCTTCATTCTTCAGGAAAAAAATGCAATACTTAACCAATTTCTCATGTTATGGGAGCGTACAATAGATTTTACTTCTTGATTTGCCAACATGAATGCTCCCAAACCTTGGTGGCATTCCCCGTGTTCGTGAATGAGCTAAAGTCAACTGCTCCAGCTGAAGTAGCTAACAAAAACTACCAAAGAAACTAACAGCACCACTGATTTCTCCTAATGCTGCTAGTCACTGGACTGCCTCTCAGCAGTAATTTTCAGTTTAAGCATCATAGAAATAGACAAAAACAGTTTTCATGAACTTGTAAACATTATACAGTATACTGGGCTTGTCAGAAACTGGTCTGAATAATCTGTTTTCATACTCTGCTCCGTCAAACTTGTATTTACCTGTGTGTTTTGATGTAGTCATCCTTCAAGGGAAACAGCTGTTCCTCAACCTTGTCCCAGCGCTCCAGGCAGCTCCACAACCAGTCAGGGTTTACAACATGGAGGTCTTTGCAGTCCTGAGCTTGTCGTACTTTTTCTGTGCCTATTATGAAGTTAAATGTAACATTACAATATTCCTAGGTATATACACAAGACAGTTTTAAGTACAAACTGATTTATGAAAAACATTTCTTGCTACGAATCCTTAAATAAGTAAATAAACAAAGTCCCCAAGAAAACAATTTGAACCAGTACAAGTGAGACTCCATAACATGCGATATAGTCCAACTCAGTCTGCGTGGGGAACTGGCACAGTGGAAGCATTCTAAAATTAAACTGTACACAAAGTTTCTGCATTTCTATGTTAACCAAATAAACAACCAAAAGTTTTGCATTTCATCTCCTTCACGCCAGAATCCAAGCAGCAATGGCTCTTCAACACCCCTAAAGACTAGGAATAACTTGCTACATTAACTTTCTTATGCAAAGTCCCCTACACCTACCTTTGTATGATTCAACACACCGCCATTTAACAGTCATCCACCTACTCCATCTATTTTACAGGAGCAAGGTTAAAGCAGACAAGTAGGTTATTTAGTGCCAGAGGGGAACAGCAAACATGAAGTTACACATGGCTAGCAGAAAGCCCATATGAAACTATTCACAGTGCAGCACGTAAGCAACAACTGATCACAAACTCCATCCTCCAGAGAAGCCACCATAAAAGAAACTCTAATGTTGCAACAGATCTTTGCCAAGAAGCTTCAGAACCAGTAAGTAAAAAACAAGCCAATAAATAAAAGGTGAAACCGACCCTGAAGTCTGGCTGTCCAAACATAACAAGAATATATTTCTTCCTTACATTTGACTAGGTGGAAGACAAATAAATGAATGAATGAACATTGGTATTTGTTTCATATTTACGAGAGGTCTACAGAAGGACTTAATATTTGGACATAAAGTTATAAAATTTGCTAGGAAGTTGCTAAATATATAAGCTATATAGAAAAAGAAAACCATATTCTGACCTGCTGTGTGCCTCAATTGTAGCACCTTTACACTACAAGAGTGTATTATAGTTAAGAATTTCTTAGAATTTCAGAGAGACCTATATAAGGTGAGCAAAGATGCAAGACAAAAGCTATTACAAAAACTGTACTGAAATCGGGTTCATGAACATAAAAATTCCAAGAACAACAACAAAACCAAGACATTTGCTGGAAGTTAAGGTGTTTGTGCCTGCTATTCAATACTGAATCGAATATTAGACACGACTAGCCATGCTGTACTTCATATAACAACTCTGGAGCAGACAGAACACAGTGTACATAGGTCACTCCAAAAGTAATGCTTCTTATTTATTTCCATAGAAACTACAATAGATAAAAAAAAAGGAATAACACTACCTGAGTGAACAAATTCTCAGCTACAAAATACTATTATTCAACACAGTGACCACCAACAGCTATGCATTTCCACCAGCCACGAACAAGAACCTGCATGCCATGCTCATAAAAATCCACATGGCTGTCCTGAACCATGACTTGTCTTTCATGTCACTGTCACCGCTGTTGAAACACAACACACCACCCACTGCCTCACTGTGCTCACATCCACTTGTTTGGTCTCCAGAAACATTCGGCAAACATCCATGATTTTCTCCCTTCGTGGAGGAATTAAATTGCACACCTCTGCTTCATACGCGCTTCCATCTCAGATGCCACTTTGTCAGACTGCCCCTCTGCTGCCATCTGTCACATGGCCACAAAACACAATGGTGAAAAGATCCAACCTCTACTGCCATACCACCAACATCCATTTCTGATGTTGTAAGGATAGGTGGTAACAGATATATCTGCTTTAAATCAGTTTCTGATCACCCAAGAAAACTGGAGGTCACAATCTGGTAATAAAGAAGGAATTGCTTACCCCTTTCCAAGAATCAGGGCTTGCCTAACACACCAAAGGTGGCAATCTCTGAATAGAGATGCTTCTCTTGTGGCTCTCAGCCCTTTAACGAGGGTAGGGTGGCATAGGTCCAAGATCCATCCCTTCCAGTCACAGAGGTGAATTGCTTCCACCTGCGCTCCCAGGGGCAGCTACACCCCTTCATGAGGTACTCAATCAGTGGTTCAGGCCATGACCTAACAGTTTCCATTGGACATAATAAATAGGGGGCATTATCTTCAGAGCAACCCTTGCAGCATAGCAACATAAGTACGATTTCTCTAACAAGCATACAGAATAGTTAACCAGAGTTGTGGTAAACATGGATCATGCTTGGAACATCTGAATAAAAGCTTTTTTGCTTCTGCTGCACATCTACTTCTCCAACTCTGGATACTGCTGGTCCTTTTGAACTGCATCAGGAGGAACCAAAACATAACCACTAAACACTTAGTAGATAGTGAGGTGAAGGCATATATGAGAAGACAGCTTCCTCAAGATATTCCTAAAACAGAACTTTCTGTATTGCCAGCTATTTCACCTTTTTTCCCCTCCATATACATTTCACATTTGTACATGTGGGATCATTTCATACTGGACACAGCTACTGAGGTTCTGCATCAATTTCTCTTCTAGTCAACAGGATTGTAATGAAACGCAAACCATTTTCCAGTGCTGCGTTAAGGTACACTTGGTGGTGTGAATAGTGCTGTGCAACCAAACCCATCTCCCTGCACCCAGAAATCTTACCTTTCTCAGCACTGTACCTTGCAGCTTTTCTGCTTTCTCCCTATTTTTGAAGTGCAGCTGCCTATTGCAGCATACTGGAAATAGCCTGTGAGATGACAGTTGCATTACTTCATGCTGCCTTCTATTTCTAGATGGCATCTTGAGGAATCAAGATTTCATACATATATGGCTCTTTGAGCAAGATTTGATGGAACACCAAATTTAACTGATAGAAGAAATAGAACTGCAATATTTAATATCCTTGCCCTGTCTTTCCTCTCACCAGTGTAACTTTCCTTTTTGGAAGCATTCTTATCAAGGAGAAACAATTAGTCCAGAAAAAAAGATTATAATGTAAATAACAGTAATTCTGATGCATCTACAATATCTGAATCATCCAGCTGGCTAAAAATCAGACAACTTTTGTTTCCTGGACAATCTTTTGCATTGTTTTCCTTTATTCATCTTCCTTTACTTCAAATTCCAATCTAAAACTGTTCCCCAAAAATGTCAAGAAGGTATACACGACTTTCCACACAAAGCAGCTAGGGTTTCAATTTATCACATCTACCTCCTATGCATACAGCTGGAAGCACTTAATATTGGGAAAAGATTTTCAGTCCTGGAGAAGGGACTAACCAATTCTACTACTGAACTTGCAAACGAAAGGTTAAAAATCAAACAAATAAAAAACAATGAAGCAACAATAAAAGAACACAAAAGCCCCACCAAAAGACTCCACCAACCACCTCTTACTGAATTTATTATTAATTGATCAACACCCACAACACTGCAATGAACTTGTACAGACATTCTTCAAAATGTACAGACATTCTTCAAAACAAAAACAGTTTTATTATAGCACTTTACTTGGGCTTATCCAAAGTATGAAGGCACTTAAGCACAGAAGATAAATGAGACTTTGGCTGTACGTTTATGAAGTCTAAGGGATGTTATAAGGCCTACTTGGCCATGTTCTCATTACCAAACAGCACAGCAGAGCAGAACAGATGCTGGAGGACTGATGTGCACCCCATCAGCTTTCATGGAATTTTGCTTTGGCTTAGCTCTGCTTGGTCCCAGAGACCAAACACCTTTGACTGTTCATTCATTTGCACTTTCCAATTCCATTTCATCCTGAAGTAATCGAGCGTGCAAGCTCAAGGCTGCTCCAGGGTTAGCCAAAGTACACTAAGGATTCACTCTCAAAAGACCCCTCGAATTCTAACAGTAGGAAGTCAGTGTGCCCTGAGGGTAGCTTATAACCAGGTGATCAGTTGGCAGCTTTCTCTTTTCTCTCAGTATCTCCAAGCTAGTCTCATCCATAAGCATTAAGAAGACAGATGAGGATGAATAAAAGGAGATACAGTCATATGGCAAATGATATTTTAAACAACCTTAACTTATGCTAAGTCACGAAGAACAATGAACTGATTCCCAAATAGCTTTTAGAATATGGGAAAAGGCAGAAAATGAAATGCAATTTAAAAAAGAAAGGTTGAGGGCCTAGACTGAATTATACACATTTCTATGTAACAGTGATTTTCAAATGACCTGAATAGCTTTTACCTTCTCCAACAATGAAAACTTAGCTTAAAAATCTGTATCTTCCATTTGTTCAGGAAGGAACATACATAGGTCACTCTGAAAGTAATGCCTCCTGTCTTCTTTCGTGGAAACTACAACAGATACGAAGGCAGGAATAACACTAGAGCACATTCTCACACACAAAACACTATCTTTTCAGCACAGTCACCACCATAGCTATTTGCTTTTGCCAGCAATGAACAACAGCCTGCATGCTGTGTTCATAAAAGTCTGCACCCGTACAGGTGACGCACTGTTGCTACTACTGGCACACACCAACTACTGCCTCACTGCGCTCACATCCACTGTTTGATCCCCATAAATGTTCAACAAGTGTTGATGGATGCCAGTGGGTGCTGTTTTTTCCCCCACGCTGAGGAATTCAGGGACACACCTTAGCTTCATACACACTTCCATGTCAGATGCCATTCTGTCAGAGCGCCCCTCCGCTGCCATCTGTCACACAGCAATGATGTGCAACAAAATACTGTCAGGAAGGTTCAACCCCTGCTGCCATCCCACCAACATCTGCCTCTGATGTTGCAGGCCAACAGAATAAACAGAAGGCATTACTTCCAGAGCAGCCTCCATAACAAGATGTATGAAACATTACAGCAGATGTTTAGCCAAGTGTGTGTATATGGCTGTACCTAATTATGCAGTGCTGCTCACTGTTGCTCAGATCAAAGAACAGATGTTTCACAAAAGCAAAATAAGATTTACGTGGCGTATAAATAGAGTGGGAGGAACAACATGGCAGCCTTTCCTCAGTCATTCAGATTAAGGAAAGCTGATTAGATGGCCAGTAATCCAGGCAGAGAGTATTTTCCTCCCTAAGAGAAAATTAAGATTCTGTTTTTTGATTAAGAGCAAAGATTTATTTATTGTTAGAATTTGGAGTATCTGTACTATAAAGAAACAAACTGCCTGCTTGCAGAGAAACAGAGAAGCACATACATACTCAAATTTAAATTATTTATTGCAGTAGGCTGCAAGGACACTGTAAATACAACCCCAAATAGCAACTATTTGCATATGGAGTAATTAATTATGACATGTTCACAGGTGGGGAAACCTCTCAACTCTCTTGGGGAGTCTTGGGGGTGCAGTGTTTCACACTGACTTCCCCTTCCTATTTGCTTTGATAAATCCTTCCTCTCTTCATCACTAAAGCTAGCACTGCTTACCTCCACAAATGCTGAACACATCATTTTACAAGCTCAACTGAAGAACAATCATCACGTAGGTTAACTTTCTTGGTCTGAGTGCTAAGTCTGCCATTCTTAGTGGCGCCATGCAGAAACCCCACGCTGACAGCTATGCTTCAACATCACCTTCCATAACCAGGCACGGGGTGGTGCTGGTGGAGAGGGTGCAACTTCTCTAGTTTCAGCACTGAAGAAGCAGGCGTGCAAATAACACCACAGAAGGAACATGCTCCCCTCCACCATTTCACAAGCAATTAGATAGGAAGCAAAGTTTCAGATGTTCCTACTTGCGTGGCTTACCTGCAGCAAATAAAGACTTGCCTAATTTGCCTTCTAACCACACAAGAATCAGTATGAAAATTATGTTGACAGCTGAATTATCACAGCTCCAACTGTGAGAGGACACCACTTATATCCTTAAAATCCGATTAAATTTCAGAGATTCCTTCATGAAATTAGGATACAGCAAAAAAAAAAAAAAAAACAACACTCCAATCTGAACAAATGTGAGGGTCTTCAGTTGAAAAAAAAAAGAAAAAAAGAAAAAAAGAAATAGGAATGAACCTCTTCCACACAAAACCAAAGTCACACACAATCCATGAAAATCTTACAAGAAAAAGAAATAGGAGAATGTAGTTCTGTCACTCTAAATAGCCCTATCTCAGTGCCATGTTACAGAAATAATTAGGGTGCTGGTAAGAGATGACAATAGCCTTGCCTGTCAGGCAGAAAAGATCTCTGAGTTACTTGCTTTGAATTGATGCAATTATTTTTCCTTAGTAAAGACGCAGGTCAGCTTCCAAATACTGACAATAAATGATTTTCAGCCCAACAATTCATGAGTGGCAGTACTCTTGCTATTTCTAGCTTTAATTCACTTGCAATATTTGAATGTATTTTCCAGTTTTAAATATCAAGAGCAACAGCAACAACTCAAGAATATCCTATAAGAGAGTCCAGGTCTTGGCATAAAGTCAGAAAATATGAACTGCTCAGTGAAAAATAATAATAGCTTTGATTCAAACACTCTAAAATAATATGATCAAAATCTAAAGATAGAATAGAATATAAAGATAGAATTATACTAAGATCTACATCAGTGAACAATCACTAAGAATGCGCAGGCAGCACAGAATTTGCTTAAGCCCCCTCTCCTCCAAAACAGAACACAAAGTGTTTCTCTCTAAATATATAATAATGCTCCCCACCCCCAACCTGCTGGATGCTTCAAAGACAAAACAAGTTTTCAACTACTTCTCATTTTCTCTTGCTGTGCATCTTAGCTGCATCTCCAGTAACAGCTTTTCCTCCAGAGACGTGGGAAACAGGGGATGGTGTTGGATTCATGTACTTTTATTCTAACAGCCTGACACATCATGTAGTAGTTGCATGCAATGTACAACTATATTCAGGAAGCACCTAGAGCAGGTCACACAGAGCAACCTTGAAATTAAGTAATTTGTGTTTTGAAATTGAAAAAACTTGAATATTGTGACAATTATCACATCTCCAATGAAGTATGACAAGCTTCACTGCTTCACATCCTTTGCTCATAAACAATGCTGCCACTACTACAGTGTTGAGAGCTGTTAGCAGCCACAATAAAACCAGAGCCCACAACGGATGCATCTACCTATTTTACCACACTTAACATTTGCTATTTCAACTATCACACCTTCATGAGTCAGAATGCCAGCTAAGCCCTGTGAAACTGATTCCACTTTCTGAATTTAAGTTGTTTTTACTACTTACTTCAGGACAATCAATACAGATTTGTTACTTCCATACTTTGGTAGGTTTTATCCCGATATTACTTCTCTTAACACTGCAGTCTCTTTTTCCTACAGTTTTGCTAAACAAAGTTTTGATATGGCCTTCCTAAATAAAAGACATTTTGTGTAGACGTAAGCATAGCTCACAAGAGCTCCACACTGAGATAACCAGTATGAAGCAGGTTTACACTGACCTTGCAAAGACACTTGGTTATTTAGGCTAATCTATTAAAAATAGCTTATTAGCATATCACAGTACACTGATGATCATCTATGCAGTTTTACTTTTAGATTCCATATTTTTGATCGCTAGATACTTAGATACCACGCAACTTCTAAGGTAAACAGTAAGGGATACTCCTCAGGTGAAAGGACACAACAATTTATACTGGAAGCAAGTCATGGCCTCTTAGTTCCTCCACTGAAGCTCACCAATGGCACTTTCTTAATCTATTAAAGCGATGAAAAAATAGTTGGCTTCATAAAATAATTAACAATGCAGAAATATTAATGCAAAGCTCTCATAAATGTTAATGGCAAAGAAACTCAGGTTACAGGGCTGACAGGACATCAGATTCCAGCCTCTCGAGATAACTTTTATTCCATACTAAATGAAACAGTCATTTCAGGCTAAATCTGAGAGCTATTTCAGGTTAAATCTGAGAAACAGAGAAGGAAGTCATCACTACAGCATGAGAGCAATATCACTAATATTTGTAACAGAGAAAAGTTCATAAAGCTTTTACTCTGCATACATTAAGAGTCAAAAACCTGGTATCATCAGTTCTTAATCAAGAAGATATGAAATGCTACATGAGAGGTAATTTAGAGGGTCTCCCTTTCAACACATCACAATATCAAAAAGCAGTAAGAAAAGACCTTAAAGAATATCTAACCCAACTTATAATTTAAGATCAATTCTTTCATTTAAATCCTAATCCCTGCTGCATTAAAGTCTATAGCTTATACAAAAACAGCCCACAGAAATGAATGAGTTGTCACAGAGAAAAAAGCTGATAGAAAACTTTTTTTTTTTAACCTACCTGTCCTCGCTGCAATGAGATGTGTTGCTTTGTCAGGATCATCAGCACTCAGTACCAGATTCTTAACAATTTTAGCTCCAAGTGCTGTAGCATGATAGTGTTCCCTTGTTTTTTCAATGGGGAAGTTTGTTGGGTAGAGTCCACTAAAGATTATGGTTACATCTGCCAAAACTTTACTTTTCAGTTCAGGTACTATTTTTCTGATGTCTGGAATCTCCTCTATCTCCTTTTTCAAGTATTTATCATACTTGGTGTAATAATCAGTGTGAACCCGCACAAGGATCTCTTCAAGGTGCATTAAATGGTCATCATCATCTGTATCATCCTCCTCCTCCTCTTCCTCCATACTCTGGTCTAAGGACTCACCCATTGTAATTCCAGACTGTTCACTATTCTGAGACTCTGTTTCAGCTTCTTTTTTGTCTGCACACCCATTTCCTAAGTCACAAACGCTCTCCTGTTCACTTTCTTCTTGAGCATCAATATCAGTTTTGTCAAGAATATTTTCAGTTGGTAGAGATTGCGTCCCCTCAGAATGATTCACCTGACCATCTTTTTTCTCACTCACATCAGTGCAACTCCCTTGCTGTGGATTCTCATCCTGCAGAGGTTGTTTGGATTTCTTCCAGCTTCTCTTTTCCTCGCTCTCACTATCTGATACAGAAGTAGATGACTTTCTGGTATCCAATCCACCTTCACTCTCACTGTCACTAGACAGTTCAAAGTCCAAATCACTCTTCTTCTCTTGAGTTTGCTGTTTCTCTAACACCGTCCTATCAACTTGTTCAGAAGAAATCTGAGGTTCCTTAGTACTTGGCAAATTGTTAGCGACCTCACTGTCTGTCTTGTCATCAGTGCTGTCATTTAAAGAGTCCTGAGTATTAACTTTACCATGAGAGCTCAAATCACATGCAGGTGTTTCACTGCTTACAGAAGTGCTTCCATTTGCAGTGCACATGTCCTTTGCAGCTTTCTTGAGACCGTTGTTTTGCTCTTCTATACAGGTAACATTCTTCATTTCATCGGCATCCTTTGCTAATGTCACTGCTGAATCCTGTGCCTCTGGCTTAGCAGAGTGGTTTACTAAGGCACACAAAAGAAACAACATATGCATGTTTTCTACGTATGGATAACTAAACTTTACAAGGCTGCTAAGATATTTCAGGAGTCAACTGCTACTAAAATTAGCAAACTCCTGTAAGATTATTATGACTTATGATCAGTACAATTAAAAAGTAATTTATCAAATTTGCAAGCACTAAAAGGACATATGTTGTAGCATGACTTTCATACTACACCTCAGAAGAAATGAAGCTACTGAAGAAAAAAACAAACCGATACAGGGCAGAATTCCCTTCACAAGGCCCCCACCCAGAACCTCAATGACAAGAATTCCCTCTGCAAACTTCCACCACTTTTATATATTTCCTAATTTTCATAACCAAAATATCTGCATTTTTAGAGATGAAAAGAGATACGTGTTTTAGCTACACAAATATACTGATCAAGATTCATTCGAGATGTTGCTGGAATGCAAGCAAGTGTAACAAACTCAAAACACAAAAAGTTTTAGAACGTCTTCATAAGATATCTGTAGGGAGATAAAACTTCAAGTTCAACAAGGGAAAAAATGTATTAAATAATAATAATAAACACACACACAAAAACAAAACAAAAAATCCCTTGGCTGAACTAGAAAAAAACAACACCATTTCTTATATACTGCCTTTTAAATACTTCTTCCGCCCCCCCTCACATAACACAACAGCTCTTCAGCTGTATCAACCAAAACACTGCCACTAAAGCTCTGCTTCTGTTCAATGCCTCACCAAAAGGGAACCTATTAAGAAACAGTCCAGTTTTACAGAGCTACTCCCGTACGCGCTTCAAGAGCACTGCATCAACTACAGTAGCCTAGCATCACTCACCTTAGTGCTACAGTGATAGTACTGAAATCAACACAATCAGTCACATTTGAAAAATAAAAAAAAAAAAACACATAAGAATTATGAATAATTACTTTTCTTCTTCATTTGAACTTCTCTTGATCCAGGAGGTGCATTAATATCACCTATCCCCTGAAAGTATACGTATTTCTTCACGGTTATCAAATTGGGTGCAAACTTCCAGACATCCTCCCTGTCATCAATGATACAAACCATGGAATCCCCACATGGGAAGAGATCTCTAAGAAACAAAAGAGTTGAAATAGTTAAAATGAAATCAGTGTAGAAATTGATACTATTGCTGAACTTTTTGTTTATTATAGGTATGTCTGCAAGATGTGGATGAATTTACAGAAAAAGACAGCTATATTAAAACTACAAAATTTAGAGTACAGTATTTAAACTAAAGTTAATTAAAAAGGGAAGGCATGGTTCTGAAATCCTTATCCCATAGGCCAGAAGCAAGTTTCAGCAAGAACAAAATATCACAAAATTTGTCTAGTTTTCATGTTTTGCACTGATTAAAAACCAACTGCCTAGATTATAAGAAAAAGACATAAATACACTTTTAAAGAAAGTAGACTTATTCAAGCCAAGACAAGGAAAGCAGTATTAGTATTTATATCAAACAGGAGGAGTCAGTGCAGTAATCAAGACACATGCATATGAAAACACCAAGGAAAGAGAAAAGCTTCTCATCTGCTATGCTCTGATGAGGAGCACACATTTTTTATAGTTTTATGAAAAACTAAAAATCCATTTCTCTGAAAAAAAAAAAGTCCTTATAAAAACTATCAGGATAAAACCTGAGGTTAGGCTAGAATATGAATTCAAAGAATATGAATTAAAAAAAACCAAACAAAAATGAAAAACCCTACGTTGCTACACAACAGAAGCTTCTACATGTGTAGCACTTTTGAAAGCCTGAATATTAAGTGTACATAACTAAACCAAGAATACTGAGGTATTCTACTATTCTTCAATTGCAAGTCATTACATCAGGCCACAATAAAAAAAAAAAAAACTGAGATAAACCTATTGTGAGAATAAAAAGTATAAGAGAAAAATAACATCACTGGTTCACATCCTTACTTTTCATCACCACAGAACATGAACAGATGAAATGCTGCAACATTTCAGTTTTACTGAGTCAGTGTTGATATTTAAGAGGCAGATAAGGATTAAGAACATGTTAACTACAGAGAAAGTAAATTTTATTAAACTGACAGTATTGTCTCTTTGTCCTGTTTTGTTTAAAGCAGAAGACTCACATACATACCTAAGATTCCCAGTTTTAGAAAATGGATCAATACATTCATCCCTTGATAATATTCGATGGGAAAAAAGCTTCTTTTCAGGATCCAGAAATCCTTTTGAAAGAAGAGAGTAGAAGATTAACACTTGAGACATTTGGTCCTTTCAGATGTTTCATATAATTCAGCTATTTTAATCTGTGCAACAGCAGTTTAACAAAGAGACAATTTTAAGATAAGAGCTACTATATGGAGTTAAGGCTATGTACAGCAAATCATATATTTGTAAGAAATGCAGTGGAATTCATTTAAAAAAAAAAAATCCATCTTGCTTTCCTTCAACATAGCAACAAATCTGATATTAAAATAACTAGATTTGTGACATCCAAACAGATTAGGCTGAAAAATACAGTGGTGATAGATGCACATCTTTGCAACTTACATTTATACCTCTACAGGTGATTCTTTAAAGCTAAATGCTTTCCTCAGCTCATTATGCCTAGGAACTGCAAAGAAGTCTCACAAGAGTCGGCAATGTGCTGCAATACTTTAGCACAACAGACAAGTTATGGGACCACTTCAGCCGGAGCTCTTGCATTTGTAGGTTTTAAGTTTTACCTCTAACACTACTTCAATACTTTCACACAGAACGAGTAGATCCTATGATTCACTGAAACTCAGTTGCAGTTACAAGTCTGACTGCACTCTTATAGGGGAAAAAAAAAAAAAAGGTAAAAAGAAATAGGAGAAGCTGTGCTAGCTGACTTTAAAGCAAGATAAAATACCATTATTTAGAAAAATAGTGATTTTGGTGTACAAACACACATGCACATGCTTCTGAACCTATGCTGAGTAATGAAGTTGGTCTCCATGAACAGATGTCACAGCTACAAAATTGCATGCTAACCTTGAATCTGTAATCTCATCAAATTTGATCAAATTTCTCACTATTCTTATGAATAATACAAGGCACTCAATACCTGGTGGTTTTGCTTTCTATTAAGACTTTATTCTATTTAAATTGTGGCCATCTTCTAGACAGAAGAAGAGTTCAAAATGACTACTGACTCTAAAGACCCACACTACTTTTCTTTCAAGGAGCTCAGATTTTTACAGAAGGAATGCTTTTTTTTTTTAAATAATGGGGGAAAAAAAGTCCAGCTCCCAGGAATACATTAAGGTGGGCCTTCAAAACAGAGCGTACAAATAAAAAAAATAATAAAAACATCAGTAGTCACTTCTGCAGTGTTGATGTGTATGTATTACTGTGTAACTGGAATAACTTAAAACCCATAAAAGCAAGAAAATTCCGAGTTAAGGACAGAGGTTCAACCTTAACTCACCCGGCTATGCTTAAGAATTGCTGCAAATCGTAGAATCATCCCCTGTAGTGAGACCCTTGCAGTACCTAGGCATAATGAATTAAGAGAATTAGCTACAGAGATTTATTGCTGTACACACAGATATTTTGACAAACTACATAAGCTGTCACACAAGTTGCTCTTTTTCCAAACCAGTGTCTCTTCCACTAATTACCCGAACAGAGAGGGACTCTGCAGTACATTGGACTGTACTTTAATTGGCAAAACCCAAATGAGGCTTTTAGTTGCACTGCTGGCTAGCTATAACTGTTAAGAATAAATTAAATTAAAACAGCCCAAACACAGAAGTCCTGACTGTTAGGGATTACCCATGAAGTGGTGTTCCAGAGCTATTCCAGAGAGCTTTAATGAAAATTATGATTTCTTTTTTTTTTTCCTCCCTTCATAATTCACTGTTAATACAGAGAATATTGTTAACCAGTAATGCACCAGGGTTGGGCCTTTCAGAACTAATGTATCTGAATAGCAATAAGAAAAAGCAGTCCTGGCCTTGTAAAGAACTTCATTACATGATTAATTATTCGTTTGATGTTGCTTAACAGATAAATTCAATGTAATAAACACAATCTTAATTTTGTTAGGTTTCAGGGAAAAATCACAATATCATAAATCACTTGAGGTTGGAAAAGCTAATCTAAATCTAGTCCAATCATCCACCTACCACCAGTGCTGCCCACTGAATCACATTCGTGCATCACATAAACATGTTTCTTGAAAACCTCTAGGGATGGTGACTCCTCCACCATCCGGGGCACCTTGTTCTAGCGCCTGACCACTTTTTTGGAGAAGTTTTCCCTAATATCCAACCCAAACTTCCCTGGTGCAACTTGAGGCCATTTCTTCTAGTCCTATTACGAGTTACATGGGAGAAGAGGCTGAATCTCTCCCCACCTTGTCACAACCTCCCCCTCATACAGATCAACAGTAAAGATACTAAAGAAGACAGGCACCAACACCAATCCCTGGGAAACACCATCTGTGACTGGCTGCCAGCTGGACATAACCATTCACCACCACTCTCTGGACCCAGCCCTCCAGTCATTTCTTTGCCCAGCAAAGATCACAGTCGTCCAGGCCAAGGGCTGACAGTTTCCCCAGGAGAACACCATGGGGGACAGCGTGAAAGGCTTTGCTAAAGTCTAGGTAGACAACATGCACAGCCTTTCCATCATCCACCAGGCTAGTCAATCACAGGAGATGATGTTGGTCAAGCAAGGACCTGCCTTTCATAAACCCATGCTGGCTGGGCCTGGTTCCCTGGTTGTTCCACACAAGCTGTGTCATCTCACCCAAGATGATCTCTTTCATAACCTTCCCTACCACCAAGGTCACACTGACAGGCACATATATCCTCCTTAGGACCCTTCTTGTAGCTGGGAGTAATGTTGGCATGCCTCCAATCATCTGGGACTTCTCCAGTTGGTCAGCAACACCGACAGGGAAGGTGGCTTGGCCACCTCTGCGAGCAGTCTCAGCACCTTGGGTAAATCCCATCTGGCCTCACTGACCTGTGACAGTCTAGATGGAGTAGGTCTCTAACTGTCTCCATCTGAATCGTGGGGGGGGGGGGGGGAGGGGGGTGGTTATTCTGCTCCCCATTGCAGACTTCCAGGTCAGGGGGTAAAGTACCACAAGGATACCTGATCTGACTTTTAAAGACAGATGTAATGAAAGTATTGAGAACATCAGCCTTATCATTATCCTCAGTGGTCACGTTCCCAACTGCATCCAGTAAAGGATGAAGATTCTCCTTTGCCCCCCCTTTTACTGTTAATATTTTTTTTAAAAAAAAGAAAAAAAAGTTTTGTGCTCTCTTTTATTACTGCAGCAGCTGAGTACAAGAGGAGCTTTTTCCTTTCTAATTTTCTTCCTGCATATATTAGGAACTTCTCTGTACTCTTTTTCTACAGGAGGCAGACTGATGGTAACATTTCATTCATCATACATGGCTTATTTTCTTCAATAAAATGTTAATATCTGCTTTAAATCTTTAAAAAGTAAACACATGACTATACATTAATCTATTTAGAGATGCTATTCCACACAGGGGCAGACAAGAAGTTGACCAGCTTGATCACATATTGTTATTTAAGACATTAACTTCTATTTACAACTGTAAGCCAAATAAAACACAAGTCTGAAGAAATAGCAGTTTCACGTTAGTCATAACCTAATATTGTACAGATTTGTTACCGTTTATAACTGAAACCACAGGCTACAAACTCTAGAAGTATTACTGGCAGTTCTGCTCCAGACAGTCTTATTTTAGCCAGATCAGAGAAACATGCAAACCTCACTGAAGACTATTGATGCACTCCATTTTTCAGTATAACTGTGAAAGTAGTGGTGTAACTCCTTTTTGTTAAAACAGAACAGAGATCCCAGAATAGTTATTGTTTTGACTTCTGTTCAAAATTGAACATTATGCTTTCTGAGTTTCCTACTGGTTTACATAAATGAAGTTACAATTCTTCACAACCCTTAGACTTGCAGGCAACTGGGCATTTGTATAGCAAGCCTTTTTCTTGCTATGCAAACAAGAGTTTGTAACAATACAGTTATAACAATTTTAGGATTTGATTTTCAACAGTCTGTTTCTCTGAATGCTTATAATGGATCAAGTAAAAAAATCTTTTTTCCAGCACTGGAATAAAATCTCTGTGCAATTGCCCAAATCGCTCTGTTTAATTCTCACTGTAAGTCTGGATCATTTGCTTAGGGAGAGATCTTAAATCCTGGTTGAACTTCTGTAAACTCATCTGTAAATGTGGCCCTCTGCTGCATGTCTTAGACAGTAGTGTTATTTGCAAAGTCTCACCTATACAAGACAAAGAAAGACCACCACAAGACAATGACCATACTTGCAAAGTCTTGAATCTTAAAAGACAGACTGAGCTGAATATCAATTCCTAGTAATAACAGTAGAGCTGTTGACCCAATCTTTCAATACCATTTGAGCACTTCCAGCACTGGAAATTACATACACATAGGAGGTACATAGGTCAACAAGCAATTCACAGAAGTGAATAACAAAGCACAAGCGCGCGCACGCACGCGCACACACACACACACACACACACACAATCCCTCAATTTATTTCTACTTTCTTAAATGCCACTATAAATCTTAAGAGCGATTTCACATAGCATCACTTCTGGTCTCTAAAATTCAGCTATTTACTTTTACAACCAACATATAAACTGTCTCCTTTCTTAAAAATACTTAATTTCTCTTATGCAGAAGGGGGAAAAAGATTAGGTAGCAGCTGGTCAAAATAATAATGATAAATCCTACAAAATCTTTTAGATCAGAATATTAAAACTATTTCATAAACATACAAGAGACCCCCCTTTGAGAGTGTGCCAAATTAAGAACGGGTTAGTGATAAATGACTTGAGCAGATATAAGCCATATTTACAGATATCAGCTAAGTCCACCTAGCAGGTGACAGTCAGGGCAGCAGAAACTGCCTCACAATATGTCATCCACTTTCCAACTGTGGTAAAAGCACTCCAGGATGTGGAAGCAGCAGCTCAAAGCTCAGGGATTTCATACAAAGAAAATAATGTAGGATGTATGTAGAGAAGCTGAGAAGCATAGAGGAATCTTACTAAAAGGTTCCTGGCATTTTATTAGAAGTCCTTTCCTTGTGTACCATGGAGATGATGGCTAAAAAACCAACACCACATCTATTGCCTCCTGTGAGAAATGACTTAACCAGCACTGCCCCCGGGTGGTCTGTGCATGTATTAACATACACTGCTACAGCACCTCGGTGATATAGGAGGTGAGCATGGGGGCTTAAGGTCATATCAACATTCTTCTACGTCTCTCTGTAGCAATGTTTCAGCAGAAACTACCATCATCACTGCAAAAATCCTCTCCTGTCTTGAGTGCTTTTGATGAGATCAGACAGATGCAGGTAACATACAGAAGTCTGGAGATGTCTGAAAGCAGCAATACATCAATTTGCTCATTTTGTGGCTACCTTCTCTATGGAACAGATGGAACAGCTCAAGTGTGACAACCAGAGATGTTTGCCACACAGTAAGCATCAGCCTGTGACAGCATGGGGACTGCAGGGTGATCCAAATTTTAGCTCAGAGATGAAAATAAGGGAAAACAGAACCACATTCAGGTAAGAGCAATCACCCTTATTAACTACCTCTACAGCTCCTGCTTCTCCCTTGCTCAGAAGGGTATTTGCTATAGAATTTCTGACTTTATTTGGTATTCATCTTTGGAGCTTAGGCCAAGGAAAAGTTTTGGCACAAATTCCAACTCAAGAAGGTAGGCCACCCACTTTCCTTATGTCAGGTATCCAGATGCAGTATGTAAGTATTCAGTATATAAAAAGTCCTGCTTTGCTAAAGGAAATAACCACACCCTAAGGAGGAGAGTAGGGTAAAACAACAACAAAGAAAAGCACCGCACATCAGCAGTGCAGAACATATATTCCAGTAGTGAGGCTGACAGAGCTTTAGGAAGAACTTCAAACAGTTCTGTCAGTATTGAATAATGTAGAAATTTGGACACGTCTCTCCTGAAACGTATTTTGAGGAGATGACAAATAGTTATCACTTTCCAATAACAAAACTATCTTGTCATTGTAAGCATTTTCATCACGGCACATTAAACATGCATGCAGCTTTCATTTTATACAATTCCTTATGAGAACTATGACAGATAACTAAAATAATTAGTTCTACTTTGAAATCTTCCTTTCTTGATAAGAAATGGTTATTTTTCATTGACACCAGATTTATCAAGGCAATCACAGCAACATGACAAAAAACCATGTGAAAGACAACGAGGATGGGTGGGGTAAGCTGGCAGAAGAGCAGCAAACACAGTTTGACCCATGGAGACACAGCCTAAAACATTCTTAATGACATTGTATTACACTTACAGGCTATTAATAAAGGGAAATCTGAGGTAAAAAAAGCCAAATGCTGTTGAGTCAAGGAATGCTCAGGGATGGAGTCAAAGCTTTCCCCCCCCCCCCAATTAAAAAAAATAGTTTAAACAAGATCACAACCCTACCATTCATTACCTTAACTTGTTATGGAATCATGTGGGTTCTAATCATGGGTTAGCTTTTAAACATGTAGGAAAAACACTCATTTCACACAATGACCCACACCACAGCCTGTTATTGCTAAAAGCTTCAGAATTTCAATGCTGATTTTACAGTTACAGGGAGAAAACATGTACAAGTTTTTGAGAATAATGCATTAAAATACTGTCAGATCTGTGCTTTTCTCTCTAGAAAGAAGGTATCAGTACCGCTTTTGTACAGTACAGAATTGCTTTTAATTTATACAGCAGACAAACTTCCTTGGATGAAGGGAAACAGTAAATTTCTTTTCCTTCACAGGAGATCCACACTGTGGATTTTCATGGAACTGCTGCTTTAGATCTTTATCTATCTAGAGCTATCTATCTACCTACCTATTTATCCTGATCGTTTAGATGTTGCAGATCACTGTTAGAGCCCATCTGCATGGTTTTTAATTAAATAGGAAGGCAATAGTTGCCATGCCACACAATCTGATCCTTTATTTTTTCAGGGAAGCAGAAAAAACCCACCACCACGCATCAGATATGAGGAACAAAAAGGACTGTTGCTAAAATTACAGGTCATACACAAACAGCACCTAAATTCTGAGATGAGAATTCTGCTTACAGGACCATACAGGAATTATTTTGTGCAAAGCTAAAGAACAAAGAGTTGAAAACAATCACCAAAAGAAAATAAATCATGTGAGTACAAAGTCAGATTACTGAGCCATTGCTAAACGTAGTATACTACTACTCACCTGCAATTGTATGTGCATAAAGCCTGCTGCCAAATGTAAAAACATGCAACTCATACAGCTTGGCAATTTTTTCCAGGAATTCCTTACAGTGAGGACGCAAACGAGTATGCAGCATAGGCTCACCTCGACCTAACTGAAAATGAAATATGCCCTAGAAGAAAAAAGCACGTTTCATGTTATCAAACTGCCAAACAATAATACTAGCATTCAGAAAGTACCATCTTCCATCACTTCCACTATTTTAATTCAGTACAAGTAGGCTAAAACAAGTTTTAGCCACGAAGATTATGTGGAGGAAAAAAGAACATCTTCTAACCATGCATTCAGTCTGTGAGCTGTAGCAGAAGAAAGGCTCACATTAAAAATAACTACCTGAGTATTTTTTGCTCAAAGAAACTGGAACATAAAAAATAAAACACAAATGTGAGGAAGAAAGCTATCAATTTAAACAGAGATGGGAGAAAAAAGGGAGTATTTTACAGAATATGTTCCTCACATTTTTTGGTATTTTTCCTTAGTTTTACCTATTTAACCATGCAGTGTTTTTATTAGTATTGCTCTTGTTATTTTGTTTTAGAAGAGCCATCATTTAAATATTCTTAGAAATATTTCTGTCATTACTCTGGTTCGAAAGCTAACACCAAATACATACCTTATTAGACATTTGTTGGCAGTGCTGTTCTGTAGTATGGATCAATGTCTGATCCAAATCTACCATAAGCACTAGCTTCCGATTTCTGTGTAGTCGTTGTTGATCTTCTCTCCCCAGCTGTTCAGCTTGCTGTAACAAAGCATTCATAGAGTAAGCTTAATTTACAATAAATGAACTAGGGTTACTGGCCTCTGTATATTGTGAACCTGAGAAGAAATGCTGCTATAAACTAGCTGCCAAGGCATTAACACTTAGTAATGCTGTCCATATGGCAGCCATGTCAGCAACTTTTCCTACAGAAAAAAAATAAAAATATCCCTAATGTCTCTGCTGATCTATGTGACAGGAACAACTTATAATTGATAAACTCAAAACAACATTCATCTACATATAACAAATATCCACCAAATCATTTTAAGACCAAAACTGAGTTCTGAGGTACACAAATAAGAAGTTCATCAATAGTTCTGAAAATATGACTGCTGTGTTCATCAATTTCATATCAATTAAATATAATACAGTTGACAACATTGTTGAATATTAAATTAAAGCTGCTAGTGACAGAAGCCATCATAACTCTCGATTTAGCCTGAAGAACAAATCATCAGACACATTTGGATTATTTAGCTCTATGCAGCTCTATTATGAGTACTATGCAAAACCTTCATGTTCCCATAATTTGAGCTGAAGTTTGCTTCTTTTCTGTGTATTTATAACCATTCAAAGCATTGTGCTCACATTAGCCACTTATAATGGTAAGCTGCAGTACCACCAGACAGTAACCTACAAGTAAAGTGGAATATTCTGAAGAAGCAGGGGTCAAACACAAATCGCCCTTTGAAACGCTCCTCTGCAATGAGGATGGTTTCTAGCTGCTTTCTTCTCCACGTTTCTTCTCACTGGCATGTTTTGAGGAGTTACAAAAAAAAACAAACCCAAAAAACAAAGAGCAAGCATCAACAAAGTAAAGAAATAAAAGTAAACCATCAATTTGCTAAGAAAGATTATTAGGATATTTATTTTAAAAATAATCATTCCTTTGAATCTAAATGTTGAACAAGCATATTTTGATAATTCATCTAAGTGGAACCTTTGAAAAGGTAATGAAGTAAATTTAAGATGGAGGTAAGATGTAAAGAATGTCTCGACTACATCTCTTAGGACCAATTTCAGGGCTCCTGACTAACCATGATGAAGTTAGGTTTCAAAGACACTGCAAACTTTAAACACAGAATATTAAGAATTGAACTTTTGACAAGCTGTCAGTTCTTTGACACACAAATACTTAAGTATTTGTACTAAGCACTGTCACAGAAGCATCATATTCTCAAGCACACTGGCCTAAAAAAAATACTATAAAACCTGATATAATCAATCTGCATAAGCATAAACACAAAAACTCTAAGCTACTGATGATGTTCATCATTAAATGTCCTGTCTAAACGGAACCAAACACTTTAAGTATATAATTAATTATATTCTTCAGCATTGTATGTAATTAATAAGCTCTAATTAAGCTTGAAGGCTATGAACATGGAAAGTACTTACCTCAGAGCTCACTTTCAGTTCTGGAACACTGTGAACCATAGACACAGTTGCTGTGGATAATGGTACATTCTGTTTTCCATTCTTGCTCCGTATCCTAACCACAAAGAGAAAAGAGGCATCAAAAGAGAGCAAAACTTAAGTGAATTAAAATTTGAACAGTAAAGCCTGCAGTACTGAAGCAGTCATGTGCAGAACACTGCATGATTAAGAGCTGTTTTGCCTCATCCATAAATTTCAAGTTATTGTTAATGCAAGTTATAGAACAAAATGTATAAATATATCAAAGAAGCTCTCCATGTAAACCTTGCAGAACAATTCAATTTAATTAGTTGCTTCCATAGAGCCATATAGAAAGACACCAATGTGAAGAAAGCAAATGTGATGAGTTATAAATTGTTAGCTACCAAACCATTCACAGTTAAAACTTATTTTCTTTTTTCATAAACCCTTAGCACACAATTACCTACTCTTCCAAGCTGGACTATGAAATAAATCTATGGAAATCATATGCAAAGTTACTCTGTGTGTAGCAGAGCAGCACCTGATTGCTGCTTCAAAAGAAGTAGCCAAAAAACCCACCCAACATAGACACATTTTCCTTTGGCACTGGACAGGGTACTACCGAACCACAGACTACCCTGAGTTGGTGCCTATATTTATGTATGCACATACTATGCACTCAAAACCATGTATGTAAGAGGATGTGTGTGTAAATGTACTTATTACACGTACAAGCACGTACAAGTACGAAGTTCCTTAAAACAGACCAACCAACCAACCAATGTTTCAGCATTCCTAGCTTCCAGCAAACAAATTTGTTGTGAACAACCATTTTTTAAGACTTTATTTTGGACTCATCAACATTAAAAATATTACTGTACAAATTTAGTGCTGTGTGACACATGCATCTTTTGATTCTTTTATGTCCCTCTCTCCAATCAAGGACAAAGTTTTGTATCTACAGCCGAAGTTAAACTTCATCTAGTTTTCATTTCATGAGAACACAGCACCAAGTAATTTACACACAAGTTCCCAAGAAAAAGAGTATTCTTCATCTGTGCTGGGACCTTTAAGCAGTGACAAAGAAACAGTCACATACAGACATGTTTCTACAGTACTGCAGCATTTGGAAGCACTACCTGAATCCACGAAAGAGAGATATGGCTTGGTCCACTTGAACAAGCAAAGAAATTGTGTAATGGAAAGGATGCACTGCTGGTTAACACCTAGCAGACTGCTAGTGAACTGTCTGTACTGGCTTCTCTTCAAGCAAAAAAAAAAAAAAAAAAAAGCACTGATGCTTTTAAACTGCCTTCTGATGTAGGCTCAGCAGATCTATGATTATGTAAAATGAAGATGTTCTCTGATGCAGACTTCACTGAGGAAACTGAATAAACCAAAAAACCCAAATTTGTACAGATTTTTGTGAAATAATAGCAACGTTTAGACATCACTATACTTCAGCTTCTATTCAAATATTCCTCCTGTGCAGGAAAAGTCCTGTTTGCTATTATCCTAACTTAATGTTAGGTTTGCTCTTTTGCCAAATACTTGTCTATAAATATTAACAATCAAGTTTCCATTTAAAGTTCTATCCTACCACTAACTGGGCTATGTAATCTCTAAGATTTCCAATATTCAATGCTTTTGTTCTGGTTTATGGTATACTGTTCAAAAATAATCCCTAATAATGACAATGAATTAAAAAGAAACCCAAGTGTTTCCTTCTGAAGGGAATGAGCACTCAATGTTCATTTATAAAATCCAGTCTACCATTCAGTTTGTTTTTGAAAACGGGTGCTGAATTAGTTATTTCATATGCATAAGAAACATTCTCCTTACCAACTGTACAAGCAATGAGAGAACAAAAGAGAAGAAAATCAAAGTTTGAATCTGCTCTTTTGGCCTAAGGCTTAAATTCCCTTAGTTCCATGGCAGAGTACTTCATAAAAAACTGAAAACAATTCTAAAGCTTTAAATTAAAAGCACTGAAGACAAGCTGGCTCCCATTCAGACACACTGTAAATGAAGAAAGGTCGCATTAATTATACTGATCCTTTCCTACAGTTAATTACACCTGCACACATAAAATCCTCATGTTTATTAAGTCACGCTCAACACAACTTCTGCCTCTCAACTCCCCTGTTACAGACATACAAAAGGCAAAGTAGGCTACACAACAAGGACAATGTACACCTCTACATTTACACTCTTTACATTTTCTCCCTAAGATAGTAAGCTTCGCTTACATTCATCTTCACCAAAAGAGAGGCAATTCTATCAGCTGTGTATTCTACATGTGCACTACAGCTGTACCTCAAGTACCACTGGCATCTTATTCGCTTGCATTCCGAGTTATGAAATCTCTGTAATAGTTACAAGTAAATATAGTTCCAAACAATGCATCTGTGACCACAGTAACATGGAAATAGGTTACATATTTGAAAATCTGCTTCAGGTCAACAAAACAAGTGCCTTGTATAAACCGTAAATTATAGCAGCTTGCAACAATGGCACAGCCCTTGCCAATTTCTTTAAACACTGACTTTATCTACAAGAAACACCAATTTTTGCCCATAAATACCAATTTCTCACTTAAGAAATACACTTCCTAATATAATTGCACTATTAACGATGCCACTATAAAACACCACACTCAGGTCACTCAACTTAAAGCAAGAATTTCACTAGATAATTAAAACAGATTTTTTTTTTTTCTTTTTAAAAACAGTGCTTTATGCTAAAATTTGGAAATTAAGTTGCCCTGTTTATGCTAGGCAGTACGAATACTGTCCTCTCTGCCTACTAGTCACTACTACAACTTCACAGGCATGCTTACAGGTATGATTCACAACTACTAAGGATCAGAACATAGAAGCAAAGTAACTGACAGCAGGAAGAGTCTGAATTCCTAATCACAAGCAAGGATAAGCTCAAAAGAAAAAGAGCTGTAATACTTACTGAGTCAAGTCCTGGCCACATTCTGCACACAAACCTTTCATAACCACTGGATGGCTACATCCTTCCAGTCTCACCAAGATACCCCTGGAAAAGAGATACAGACATCCAATTTATTGCATGTTGATTTCAGATACTTAGATTACTGATTGCAGACTGAAAGCCAGATATGTGCTTTTGGCCTCGGTGGACAAAAAAATGGACAGAAGCCTTCTTTGTTCAGCTAGATATAACCGCCCGTTTACATGCTACTGAAAATCAAATACGCAAATGTTTCTATGCTGATTTCATCTTGGTTTATGATTTTCTTGTGCCACAGAAGGAACGTGAATCATTTCAGTCTTTTCACAAGAGTGTTTTGCTGTGCTTCTCTTACTCTCTCAAGTACTGGAACAGCCATTACAAGACACTCCTCCCATTTTCTCCAATAGAGTTTAAAAAAAGTCTAAAGGATTAAGCGTAACAGTCATATTTAGTTCAGATACCACAAAGGTTCCCCAACTGCATGACCACCGCTGTTGCATCCCCCTAAGTTCTCAAAAACAAAGAACAGGAGAAAAAAAAGAAAGTCCTTTCACTCAGAAGTTGGTTATGGTGCCTCCTCTTTGGTTTCAAATGTGCATTGCAGCAAGACAGCAGCACCGTGACAGAAACTTTCATCTTTGTTCAAATCTCTCACCCATGAATTTGAGTACCGTGCATTTGAAAGTTCCAAGAGTTCTCCTTTCAAATGACACATGCAATGGCTTGCTTCCACCATGTTGCAAGTTTCTTAGTGACCAGGAGACTGACAACTGCTAACAAAACTGCAGTTGTTGCACATACTGGGGCTTTTCCCCCCATCTGTGGAATCTAGACTCAGATCAGTGTACTTAAAAGCCATCATACGCTATCCTGCTGCTGGTGTATTCATTTACAAAAGAGCAGATCGGATCCTTCCACATGGGGGCCCATCATCTGCTTGGCAACTGTATCTTCTCTTCCTCTGCAACCATTTCAGACCTCCTTTTTCGAACAGTGTATATATTTCATAGAACACAAGCAGTCAGTGGGTCTTCACAAGAAGACAGAAGAGTGATCCTTCACTATAGGCAGGTTTTTTTTTTACTGTTTCCTTAGTTCTCCTCTCACCTCCCCAAATACACACTACTTCATCATTTGACTCATCCTCCCATCTCCTCACTTTTACAAACATGTTTGCCTTGCTCTCCTTTACCCTGGTCCACCTCTGAAGTTCCTTCTTCATTTGCCTTGCTCAGGCTCCCAGCTCACACTAAGGAGCAAGCCAGAGCTGCTCATCTTTATCCTGTGTTCAGTGCATTCTGTGTATTCTGAGGTTACACAGACACTGGAACAGTCCAAAAAAAAAACAACAACACCAAAACCCTCCAAAATCAACTAAAGACTCAGAAATGCGCATGAAAGTTTACAATGACCAACTATAAGTGTAACTGAGTATCCCATTTAATTGTTTTCAATAGCTCAATGGTCACTCCATGCCACCTTGGAAAGCAAAAGCATCTTCAGGCACTCTCTACTTTGCATCTGACCTATCACCACCCTCCAGACGTGCAGCCAGGGGGCTGGTATAACCCTGAGCTAAGGTGTGATACAACTGAGTTGAGCAAACTTCCAAGCACAGCTGCCAGGATCTTAAGCAGACTTCACACAGAGGAAAACAAACACAAACTAACAACATATACTACTTACTGCTGAAAGAAGGCCTGAACTCTACTCAAGCATATTTAAATACTTCACCCACTTATGTTTTAGCACATATTGTAAATGTACACTAAAAAGTAGATTGGCTACATGCATACTGCGGAACTCAAATAAAGTGGCTTTTGTGAATTTCAGATCTGGAAACATTCCCTTTACTGTTTAGCTGATGATTCTCAAAATATAAGAGCCAAGATCCAAGTCCATTATCAGATGTCAGTGCCCTGACCAGAAGTCTGCATATCTGTCTTAAATGGCTGCATACTCCAAAAAAAGCTTTCGGTTTCTGCTTCTTTTCTTTTCCAGCTCACGTCAGAAACCTGCTGAAATAAAAGAGCTGCTCCCTACTCCACTTCTGCAGGAGAAATTAATCCCCTCTAAATTCAAAGAATGAATATACACATTCATATACATATTCAGAGTTGAGACAGTTAGTGAGCAAGCCAGGCATTGGGGAAGAGCAACTGGGCTGTGAATGGCACATGTTTTGTGTGTGATAGGGTGAGAGGGGTTAGGTCACTCCAATAGCACCCAGATAACTGCAGGACTGCAACAAGGCACCAATAGGGACTGTCCACACTATTACATGTACACACACATACACACAATGTCTGAAGTGACTCTGTGAAATAAGGAAACTCTAGGATCTTATTCACATTCTTCTGAAGTGTCTCTGTAAATCAGAAACAGAGACACTAAATGTGCAACAGCAACAACATTTTATTTTTGTTGCAATAGTCATGGTCAGGGACAAACATTTACTAATGGTGTCAGGGTGCAACGGATAGCACTAAGGCCATCACTGCTCCCACAGCACTTCTTAGGAACTTACGCATCTTGTCTATTTCTAAAATAAGCCTTTTAAAAGTACCCGTTTTCGCATGCTGCTGATTGAAAAAGCGTGGCGGAAGGAAAGCTTTTAAGAAATTCGATATCAGCATTTTGCTTTCATTAACAGAGGAAGTCAACGACTTTACTAATCCTAAGGCCCGGTCATTAGTGTTAACTCAAAAACATGCCAAGTCCGTAATGAATGCAACCATGGCTATAGTTCTAGGTAGGTAAATTTCAACGGGAAAGTCAGCATATAAGGTTGTCTCATCTGTGATCCAATTTGCCACTTTTCAGTTGCAACAGTTCACTGAAGCAAGGCCACTAGAAACAAAAAGCACCCTCCTAAAGGTTTTTTTTTTTTTTTTAATATCAGCCTTTCCAGTGTAATCACACATCTTCCTGCAATGAAAAACCAAGGCAGCAAGGCCACTGAGGGGAAAAGATGCCAGTGTTGCAAGTGTTTATAAAAAATGGCTAACACCCATGGAGGATGGAGGCAGCATCAACAGCTCACCCCACAGAACAGCAGAGAGGTCACTGCCATTAGCATTTATCTTGCCTATTTGTTCAGTGCTAGCTCAACATCTCCATGCCAGGAAAATCAAGTCATGGCTTTAATTGCCTAGATAGTCTTTTTAATTGTCTTAATAGCCTTTTTCAAGGAACCAAGCAATACCATTGTACTTACAGTGTGATTTGTCAGCTGTACAAATGGAAAAACTGACTGCTTACATGCCATGAAGTTACTGCCTCCTCCTTGCGTGTCACCTATATAAATGAAATGCCAAACAAATTGGGCATTTCCTCTGATCGGTTTGGGGTAAAGAAATACCACAACATAAACCCCTGAGTTGTCACAGTTGTTACTTAAAGCTGCTGACCTCAGTGTGACACCATATGACTTAACAACGAACATCAGAAGATGCAAAGTTGCACTACTACAGCAAAATAAGGTTCCTACAAACTAAAAGCCTCTGCCCCTACCAGTTCTGCAGCATGCTCAAGAGATTAGCATCAAGTAATTGTCAATAGGTAAAAATGAAAATATGCTAGGTTCATGATTATTAATACCCAGCACTAGTGAATCATCCAACCCATCTACACCACATAGTTTGTGCACAGTATTTTAGCTGTCATCTGACAAGAATGACAGGCAAGCAAAATCTCATTCAACTTAAAGCCTGCTTCAGCAGGTTAATTTAACCAAAGTTTTTGCAAAAGTGACATTTTTAGCTTACACCAGAGCACCACTTTGTGGTGTGTGGCTGCAGCATTTAGAACCACCTCAAAGGGCCCTAAAGCCCAATTTACTGTAACAACCAACCAACCAACCACAGCTTCTGTTATACGGGACTCCAGTTTCATAGCACAAATTTTTCAAAGCCCTAATCTCCTTGAAGGTGAAGGATCATCACGAAGGATTCATTCCTTAGATATTTAACCATGAGATTTATTTTTTTAAACTCTCAAAAAGCAGCAAAGTCCTTGAATAACTCATGAAAAGTACTATGGATGAGAAGTACAGTTTTCTTGAACCACAGACTGACTGACTTTCACGTCAGTTACCCAACAACATTAAGTCATAGGCGAACTGCTGCAAAGCCAAGCAGTAACAGACTTGGGCTTACCCATCTCTGATTCCTTTATATTCTTTTGAGGCACATTTCTTCTCAAGCTCTCCACTCTAGGTAAAGGCACACTGGGCAGCCTGGTCTGGTGGTTGGTGACCCTGCACATAGCAGGGGGGTTGAAACTGGATGATCGCTGTGGTCCTTTTCAACCCAGGCCATTCTACAGTTCTATGATATCACACCAACACAGCAGATTTCTTACAATCCTTCCAACCCCGCATTTATTAATAAAGAATGTTACATTCTTTTCCAATTTCTGGCCACTTTCTCCATTCAGAGATCACATTTAAGCTATGTTCCCTTCATCCATTGGAAGTAACCTATATAGCATACTGCAAAGTTTTACGCTGTAATGTATGAAGTGGAAAAATTCCTTCTGGATGCAGGCAATTCCAGTGAATGACATCTTGTACAAATCAACCAGCACCAGCCCAGACACCCTAAATCTGTTCTTTCAGTACCACCAGATGACTGAAGTAAAAATCTCTCCCCATTGTGCTGAAACGTATCCACAATGAAATGCATGAAACAGCCCAATGAGCTATCTCACTGCTGGCCCAAGGGATGCCACGCATGCTGACAAAATTTTTGAGCTCAAGTAAGGTAACTAGCTTACAGCAAGGACTCTGACAACAGGAAATACACCAGTTTGGGAGAAATTCTGTAAGGATAAAAGCAGTTCATTACTAAAGACAATTACACAAAATGTAGTATGGGAGATACTCAACCTCATTACTGTCATTTCTTGATTTCACCTTATAATTTAATCCCTACAACAACTACAACCACTTTGATCTGACCTACACACCAGCTACTGCTGAAAGCATAATTATGCGCTCCCTTTCCCACACTGCCATCCTACTGAGGCAACCAAGCTAGATGAAGGTATCGATCAGTCCGGATTATTTGGCAGGTTGGGTGGGAAGGATGAAAACCAAAGCAGGAGATCAGGCCAGCTTTAGCTACATGGCTTCCAGCACCCAGATAGGTGAAAGCTGGAGGCACATTCCTTCCAGCCAGCAGCCCTGTAAGTTGGAAGCAATCCCAAAACCCAGATCTAGGGATGCCTCACTGAAGAGAAAGACACACACAAGGCTTCTACGGCCACACTACACTGCCTCACCTCTCTATCGGTGACTTCTGAACTTGATGTCTGACTCCGGCCGAACCCTGCTGAGCAGGCAGATTCATTCCCCCCTATAATGAAGATCCTGGAAGTTTGGGGAAAATAAATGGTCACACAAAGAAAAAAGAACTCAATCCTCTCACAGGGTACTCAACCCTTCCACACAGCTACCTGTAACAGGTGCTTGTTAGATGCCAGAGAACTAGGAAGAGAAGAAGAAAGCAATGAAGGAATGAAAATCACTTGGAGCTTGAACCCTTTTCAATATCAAATTCAAACACCCGATAGATACATTAAAAGCAGCTTTCTTAGCATCAGCACTCATAATATGAAGGGAACAAATAAGTATGCACAGGAAACAGGCTGGAAAGATGCATACCATCACTTATAAAAACAGAATGCATCCAGATATAAAAAGGAAGTAGGTAAGAGATACAGTAAGTAGGGATTTCTTGGTATTATTCAACATTCCTCAGTATTTGGCAACTTCTGCAGACTCTAAAAAGCTCATTAAATATTTGACAGGACAGTGTGAAAACATCCATGTTTAACTGAAACAGCAAGTTGTTTTTCCAGTATTTTATTACAAGAGTCACCACTTCAAAACCTGTAACTGTTCAGTACTTTATTCCCCTCGAAGACTCCAAGATAAAAGGTACTTACTGAAGCCCACCTTAAATGTCTGCCTCATCTTGGGTGGCAAATGAACTCTGAGGTTTTGTGACCATAGATAAACAAAGGGTGATATTGTAGATAAAAAGCAACCAACTAGCAACACAATAATCTTAGAGAACACACTCCCATCTCTTAGAAAATAAGCTTGACCAGAATCCAGACACATTAAGGCTTCAATTACAACTCTCACATATCTTATGTTCTGTAAAAGAATTCAAGTTTTGGCTACTACAGCTATCTAAGACAGATAGCTGCAGACAGAAAGATACTTAACCTCAATATATAGGTAATAAATCTTTTGGAAGACTCTGTGTGAACAATACAAGAGAGTTTCAGGAGCTTATCTCATTATCAGAACCCCAAAGAGGACAACGTAATCCTAGAAACACTTAATGTAAATATTCACATCAAATTGACCCAGTCCAGTCCTAACACACCAGTCACAGCTTCAAAACAATTAACTCTGATGACTAACCACCATTAATTATACACAGGGCAGCACGGCCATTTATGAAATTTTATTTCTTGCTCCTGCCACCCATGAAAATTTTGCTTTGTTAACATCAAAGACCTTCCATTACCTGCTTGCTGTCATCCCTGCTATTTACAGTCCTAACAGGTCATACTCAATCTCTCAAGCCCTGGCTCGGTATTTGATTGCCCACGTATGCCAGCATAAGCTACATCCACCTCCTGCCTGCCTCAGGCTGCAATCTTCACCCCAGCCACCCCCCTCCCTACAGCCCTCCGCACACCAATCCAGCAGGCTGGAGCAGGGGATGGGTACTGCTGAAGAATCAAGAAGCAGCTTTCCGTCCTGCCGCATCCAGGTGAGTCATTTCAGCAGCTTCTGTCAGTGCAATACACACCAAAGCCTTCAGGGAAGGCCATACAAATGAAGAGGATGACTGCTAAAGCCACTGCCTATGCCAAGAAGTAGAAAATCAAGCTACAGAAAACCTGAGTGCTGCACGTGGCATGTTACTTTCATACCCTCAAAGATTTTTATCTGAGCTCTTATGTGATTAAAACAAAAAATACAAACAACCATTACAAACAAGCATTAGAAACATATCTTAAAAGAAAACATTGTAATAAAGTTGGCCAAAATGACAATGTAAGAACAGCAAGTCACATTATTCATCCTCCAAAAGGTTTAAGCAATTTACATTCTCACGTTCTAATGAAAGTAAAAAGACTTGAACTAGAACTAGTATGCCTACAGTGTTTACGTGACTGGCAAATATTTGCGCATATCTTCAGCTTACAAAGAATTAGGGGTTAAACTGACCAAGCCCACTCTTCTCAAGGCACCTAGGAAGCTGGATAGCTTGGATAGGGAATGGGGAAAGAGACAAGCGTTCCCTCCGGAGACAATGAAGAAGTTTCAGCTATGTTACTATGTTACCTACCTCAACTATTACCTCAACTCAACTATAATAGTCAACTACTATTATGGGCAACTACTATGTATAGTCTAGTGAACTACTTTTATGCGCAAATATTGCTGATAGATGGTAAAATGCTTTTACTTCCATTCCACAAAATGGGAAGCCACAGGCAAGAGACAAAATACTTGCTAAAATACCTTGTAAGTTACTGAAGAAATGTAATTATGTCTCCAAATGCTAACCAATACCACTTTCTTCACTTCTGCTTTTTCTACCTCTTCACTTGAATCTTCTCCTATACTTACCCAGCAAACACCAGTACAGTGTCTAAGAAGCTATGCTGAAAATTCAGAACTCCAGAACAGTTCAGCAGAGGTCAGCACTAATAACTAACTTTTGTCAATTTATGACAAGTGTTTTCAGAAGCTGGTGCCAACAGTAACAAAAAAAAAACAACAGTATCCGTTTTCTGTTTCCAAGCAAGCACTTGCTTATTATAATCAAGTGAATCAAGACTAAACAAATCAACACAAGCACTGCTTAAGAGTTGGTGCACCCAAGTCCCAAAGTTCTTACTGCATACAGCTGAACCTGAAATGCTGCTATACCAGAGCCAGTATATCTTTAATTCACACTGGGTTTCATTTGTTCCCTTCATGTTCTTAGCTAACATAAGACACAGCACAAAGCTTCACCTCTCGGTCCTCACTGTGTCATCAAGATGAATTTCATCTCATGTACACTATTTTAAAGTTTTAGAGCGCTATTTTTACACACGTTTTTATTCTGACCTCGCATTTGTGGCACGTTGCTCTAAACCCGATACCAGGAGGTCGTTCATCCTGCACCAGATGCAATAGCTGAGTGCTGATGTAGCATAACGGAAAGACACAATCTTATCTCAGAAAGAATAATGCTTTCTGTAGCGGGAAAAATACAACTTCATCTCCTCTGCATTATCTGATATCACCAATAAAATCGTTGTTTTTTCCTGAATCTTTTAGAGCATCTCTACACAGATGTTGCCTATGTGCTGGTGATTTTTCAATCAAGCAAGTTTAGGCCCGGCTGCACCCACCCAGCAACCAAGAGAGCTGCAATAAAAGAAAATAACTTGCTGTCATAAAACAGAGGAAGTAGAAGGTTTCGATGGTTTCCTGTCAAGGAAAAAAAAAAAAAGAAAAGAAAAAGCTGCTTGAAGTGCAGGGCAGCAAGCTATTACCCCAGTTCTACCTAGAAATCTGAGAGGCCCTATCTAGCTGTTAGCCATTTAAGAAATTAAAAGCTGACCAATACGCAATCTTACAAAGACAGAGCCATTGTTGAGCTAGAAAGCCTCTCTCGTTTAACCCCTTGCCCTTCTTAAAGTTGGAACTGCAGCATTTGGCCGATGCTTGCGAAGCTTTAGGCACTGAGACGTACACAAGGTGAGCAGCCTTTAGCCTTCTGATGGTATCCGCACCGCGTCCAGCAACTCCAACACTTCGCTGCAGCACCGCTTGCCAGCCACATCCCTCCCACCCACCAGCAAACAACCGTGCCGGCGTCAGAGCCCCGTGCTGACTTCGGACCGAGCTGCCGAACTCCGGCACGCTGTTTCTGGGTCGCTTTGCCGCCCAGAGCCGCTTCCACGGCAGCCCGCAGCCGGCACGGAACGGCTCCGTTCCGGAACGCCGGGCTCGGAACAACTCGGCGTCCCGGCAGCACGAGGCGGAAGGAGCCGCCAGACACCCGCCGCCCGCGGCGCCGCCCCGCACTCACCCGGGCGCGATGACCTGTCCGGGCCGCGCGCACAGCTCCCGCACCACGCCGGGCCGCTCCGCCTTCAGCTTGCGCTCGGCTCCGGAGCGCTGAGGCCGGGGGGGGCCGGCGGCGGATCCCGGCGAGGCCGCGGCGGGGCGCGGGGCGGGCGGCAGCGGGGCGCAGAGCGCCAGCACCGAGCCGATCTGCACCGCCGCCCCCACCGACACCTTCCACTCCAGCAGCCGCAGCGGCCGCGGGCCCGGCGCCCGGATCTCCGCGATCGGCCCCGCGGAGCCCTCCGCCGCGCTCCCGCCGCCCCTCTCGGCCGGCCCCTCCATCCCGCCGGAGCGGGTCGCTATGGCGACACCCGCGCCGCCGCCGCCGGCCTGGCAGTGGGCCGCGGCCTGCCGCTGCGGGGCACGGGGCGCCACAACAGCCGCCGCCGGTGTCGACCCCACTGCGCAGGCGCGGCGCGCCGCGCGCCCGGCCGGGCTTAAAGGCACAGCCGCGCGGCTCCGCGGGAGCGAGGACGGGGCGGGGAGAGCCCGCGCCACGCCCTTTTCCCGCTTCAAAGGCGTTTCCGGGTGCGCGAGCGCCCTCTCGCGCTCTGGCTGTCTATCCGCTCCGCCGCCCTCTGCCACGGCCCTCGACGTGAGGACTGGACGAGATGGATGGGAGGGTGGCTGCGAGACGCTGCTGTGAACTTCACAAGGCGGCTGGGCTGTGAGGGCACTGCTGTCAGTAGTAACCTGGTAGTCGGAAGTTCTTGAATTAAAGTCCCCGTGCATCTTTTATCAGCCCCTGACAGGCAGGCGTGACAACGTACTGTGTGATAACGTGTTTTCTACACTTCTCTCCTGCAGGAGAGCTGGCAGGAGCAGCTTTTGGGGAAGCTTTGAGGTAACAGAATCATAGAATCACCAAGGTTGGAAACGCCCTACAAAGTCATTCAGTCCAACCGACCGCCTATCAGCAATAATTCTCACTAAACCACGTCCCTCAACTCAATATCTAAATGTTCCTCGAGCGCATGCGATGTGATGGAAGAGGCTGCTGGCTGTATTGTCCTCCACTCACTTGTTACAGAGGTCGGAAGTTATACAGCAAGTTATTCTCTTTATAAATGAGAGGGAGGTATTGCAATGTGTATATAGTCCAGTTTCCTGGTTAAGGTATTTGGGTAGTGCTCAGGAGAACAGTGATGGTTAATCTCCTGCTCCAGAGCTTGGAACAATGGAAGTTTCTTATGAATAATCTGAGAAAGTGTTTGTGTAAGTACCCTTTCCTGGAGCGCGTAAGGAGATGATAATACTTTGTTGCTCTTATTGGACGGGCTTACTTACAAGAACATTTGTTATTATAATAGGTGATGGGTTTGAATGCAGTGAAGTAAGTAGAGAATAAAGCCATACATTGAACACTGGAGTTAAAACAGAATGCTGAACACAAGTTATGTGTGCCCCACCTGTTCCTTTTATTGGGAATAGCAGCCTCAGACTAATGCCTAGGTGGTCAGCTTCTTGATTTTTAATGTTGACGTGCGTGCTGTAAAGTTGCATCAGAAGAGGTGAGCTGTTTTCCTTTTGCCTTGCTGTTCCTTCCTTTACAACACTAGACAATCCTCACCAGGATGACCGGTAGCGTCCCTGTATAATCAATGTTGTTTCTTCCTAATATAAAACAAAAATTATCAGCACTGAAGAAACATGTCCACATCATACATGTGTACATGTCGTACATAAAACTGAATTTTACATCACTAGGGGATGGTAGTGAAGCCAGTAGACTTGATGTAGCTCACCAAGTAGCTCCACCAGCAAGTTCTGGCTTGCGGCATTTCCTCTCACTTCTTGTCTGGCTAATGCTTTTAGCTTGAATCCAGGCTTTTTCCTTTTGGGGTGGATTATTAACGTTCTGCTCCAAGGTAAGCAGGCCAAGGGCAGCCTCACGGCAGCACTCCCATTAAGGAGTGCAAAGGGAAGGAGAGATCCTCAAAGAGCAGGAGAATTGACAAGGAACTTCCCTTTTGCTAAAACCTTTGTAGACCTGTAAGTCTAGAAAATCCCTATATTGCCAAGTGTGTTAGCCATGATGGTCAGGAGAAGACTGAAACAGTAGTCGAGGTGGGAAAAGGTCTTTGGAGATCATTAATCCTGCTCCTCTAGCTCAAAGCAGGAAGACTAGCAGGTTGCTCAGGCGCACGTCCAGATGGATTTTGAGAATCTCCGAGGATGGAGACTCCACAGCCACTCTGGGATACTTTTTCCAACGTTCAATCATCCTCACAGTGAAAAAAGCTGTACATCTGTCTGTGTTCATTGCCTCTTGTCTTCGCAGAGGGCACTACTGACATGAGTCTGCCTTTGTTTACCTATCTCTCTCTTCACCCATAAACACAGCCTCGATGATTCCTTCTGGAATCTTATGCATGTTGAGCAGTCTCAGCTCTCTCAACCCCTTCTGATATGAGAGATGCTCCAAATCTTTTGATAAATACTGTTTTCCTAATGCAGCCCAAGATGCTATTGCCTTTTTTGCTGCAAAAGCACATTTGCTGGTACACGGTCAGCTTGTGTCCACCAGGTCGCCAATGCCTTTACTGCAGAACTGTTTTAAAGAGCTTTAAAGAACAGCCTGTCCCAGTTCCTGCCTTGGGTCAGGACTTGGCATTTCCTTTTCTTGAACTTCCTTTTCTTGAATGTAATGAAGTTCCTGCACACTGATTTTTTTCAGTTTGTCAAAATCCCATGGACTGCCACTCAGTATTCAACTATGTGGCCTCCCACCCGCTCCTCCCAGCGTTCTCTCATCTGCAGAACTGCTGAATGCATGCCCTGTCCCATCACCAAGATCAACAGTATCTGCCACAGTATCAGCCCCTGGGCAAATTACCAGTGAATGGGTAACTACTGACAGGACCCTCATAGCACAATATGAAGAAGCATTAGGGACTAGCTTCATATTCATGCAATGATAATTTTTTTTTTCTTCCTGCCATAAGAAATAACCTCTCTAAGGAAACCAGAAAGTACTGTAAATTATCTCCAGGTTCCCTGAGCATAATCTTGCCCCGTATTTGACGATGACCTCTGTTAAACAAACTATGTTTACTGGTACTGAATGACCTCTTACTGTGTGTGGATATGAGAGTCTTAGCACAGTGGAGCAGAACCAAATCATAAAAAATGATATGGCTTTGTTTGCTCTGCAAATATTTCAGTCCTTTGATTACTTTGCTTTCCTTTTTCTGGCTAATCTCCCACACCTAATACACATTTGAGGTCATGCAGCTTTCTGAATACCTGTCATTTTTTGAAAGCTGGCCTTCCACACAGCTTTTATTATATTTTGACATAATATTTATCCAATCCATCCTCCTTGGATGGGCAAGGATATAAAATATTTGGTCCTTCACCGATAGGCTTGATGCATGTAAGAATTTAGTGACTTCTAACTCTTACAGTTCATGGCTACACAGGGCTACAATGGTGGCATTATAGGCAAGGAGCGAAATAAGAACTTACCTCATCTTGCCAGCTCTGATACTGCTAACTCTCATCTCTTGAACAAAACGTGTGTGTCCTGCATTTTATACGTTAATGTCAATTTCTGAAAGCTTTTGCAGTCTCTCGTTTCATGCAAACTATTTTGTTATTTTCTTTGCACCTGTAAATGTGCAGGAAAAAATCTCAGCTGGGAGAATAACAAATGAAATCTACATAATAATTACTGTTCCTGCTTATTTTCAATGCGTGGAGACAAAACTATACAAAATAAGTGCACTCGTCAATCCTAGATAGGTGCAAGTTAAAATCTGGGATGATGGGTAATGAGAGCATTAAGGGAAGAACTTGCAATTCTCTTAAGTAAGTATAATGCTAAGGAATACGCTGTGTTAAAATGCTTGACTTCATGTCTGGTAATACCAGATGGCTTCCATCAAGAGGCAGATGTTTTTCCCAGTCTTCTCTTCAAAAAGGTCATCAGAATTTAACCAGGCCTCTGTATTTGAATACATAGCATGAGCAAAAGTAAATGCTATGGATATCAACTTCATATAACTGCTTGAGTGAAAGGGTGCTAAATACAGTTTTGTGGGGAAGTGTTTCTTAAAAGTGGTGGATGAGGAATTTTGAAAGCACACGTCTAACTTCTAGGGAGGTAAAAGGAGAAATTCTGCAGTTCATTTACTTATGTTAGAAATATGCTTAGGTAAAGATCTCTTAAAATATGTTACCCTACCATGAGTTCCGGCTTTAATGAATATTCAGAATGCTTCTTAAAGATGACTTGGCTGAGTATTTTCATATTCAGACTGATGATTTTAATGCCGTAAGTCTGTCTCAGCATATTTAGACAATATTAGTGTCCATTCCACAGTAATTCTAGGGGGCTATAGAATGTAAGGTAGACAAAGTCCTGAAGTCTTCAAGCAGCTTGCTGAAGACTGCAAATGGAAAAGAGCCACAGAATGGGCAGCATATATCTCTGCTTCCAGGAAAACTGTGGGGTGGTTGGTAGCGGGATGTGGCAGCAGCTCACCAGTGATCCAGCAACCTCCCTCCTGTCCGAAGCTTGGGTGTGCAGCTGTGATGCAGGTTGTCTGAGCAAAGTCACTCACTCTCATTAATCCCCTACAGCTGGGGATTTGCAGCAGCAGGCTGCCCTGGTGCTAGACAACCCCATTGCCAATTACATGATGTAATCTTATAGTGAGAGCTGCATTTGGACTATTCAGGAGCTGCACAGAAGTTGTTACAGAGTTACAGCTCATCCAGCCCCTATGGCAGGGTTTTTATAGTAATGTATGTGTCGTTTCTAGGTGCAAGAAGTCTGTGAGATGGGATTACCTTTAGATATTAAAAAAAAAAAAGAAAATAAAAATTGGAGACATTTAAAAGCTTTTGAAGCTCTTCTGTATTGTACACGCTCAGATACCTCACTGCAGCCATTGTGATAACCAGTCAATTGGAAAAATGAAATAACCTTATCTTATTTTTGAGGTTTTCCAGTAGGAAGTGAAGCTTTAACCTCCTCAGAAGCCTGTAAGATTAAGCATCATAAGCCAGAGCATTTTTTGCTATGTGTAAGCACCCTGTCTAGTAGAGGTTTGGGTAGTTTCCATTGTGGCAATCCTTTCCTGTTTCTAGATTCTTGACTGCTCAGCCAAGGACCTTCTGCCAGGTTTTCTGCTGGCTTTTGCAGATGCAACTAAAGGAATGAATTTAACACAGAGAATACAATAAGATACACATCTGGTGCTTGATCTCACTCTCACCAAACAATTGCAAATATTGTTAATTGCCTTCAAAAGGAGACAATTCAAATCCTTAGCATCACAATAATCAATTAGCAGGCAGCTTAAATACGTGCTTTCACCAACTTTTACATCACCTGGTTCTTTGCATTTGAAAATGCAATCTTCACTCTCTGATATTCCTGGCAAATATCTCTGGCAAAACTCTATGCTCTTCAGTGGAAATATAGCAGAGACTAATTTAGCTTCTCAATTTTTGTTTTTCTTGGGCAAACTGAAAGAAAAGGATATAAAAAAGAAATAGTCTGTGAAAGTTACTTTTTCCTCACTGCTCCTTCTCTACTAACAGAGGAGTTAGTTTTGCACTGATGGATGTTCAGATTTACATTTTCAGAAGTGTATTTTTTGCATGGGTGTTTTTTATATGTCAGTGTACAAACAGGCCAAACAGGCTCAAAACAGCTCATCCATATAAGAGATTGACACATATGCACCTACATGAGTGTGGCTACTCTTGAAGCCTCAGCATAGTGCATCCTTTTGGTCATATTCTTGAAATCCCTTCAGGTCGTTGTCTATACTCATAATGTCAATCATTATTTACTTTGTTGGGCCTGCTCCCATGGTTCATTGGCAGTCAGGTTTCACATCTTAAAGCTCACAGATTTTTCAAATGTATGACTTTGAAGTGTGAACCAGCACTTCTCCCTGTCCTGACTAGGGATACGTACAGCTGCACATCCCTTCCCTCCTTTGTAGAAGGAAGAATACGCCTAGGCATTTTCTCACTGATTCATTTGGGAGAAAAATGAACAATAGTTAATGGCAGGGATTCCTGTGCCATTGCAACAGAAGTTAATTCAAGCTCTTGAGCAGGCCACCAGTCAAAAAGTCCAGAAAATATGGCAAAAAGCTGAAGCTCTGTGTGAATACAGACTCAGAATAGCTATTTCCAGCCTGTGCCTGTAGGCTCCCAGGACCCGAGGGGCTATTGGAAAAGGTACTTTGCTGTCCAGTCATCTATAGGTGTGAATGTTTTAGGCCCCCCATCTCCACTGGAAAATGTTCAGAGATGTAAAACAGTGAGCAATTGAAAAGCCCTGCCATGAAGAAAAGTGTGCTCTTCTTCACAGGGGAGTCAACTCTTTGAATGGGTAGATAACAGCAGGACAAGGGGGAATGGTTTTAAGTTGAGGGAGGGAAGATTTAGGTTGGGTATCAGGGGGAAGTTCTTTACTACGAGGGTGGTGAGGTGCTGGAACAGCTGCCCAGAGAGGCTGTGGATGCCCCGTCCCTGGAGGTGCTCAAGGCCAGGTTGGATGGGGCCCTGGGCAGCCTGGTCTAGCATTAAATGTGGAGGTTGGTGGCCCTGCCTGTGGCAGGGGGGGTGGAGATTCGTGATCCTTGAGGTCCCTTCCAACCCTGGCCATTCTGTGATTCTATGATTCTGTGAAATGTTTATGTGGCTTTTTACCCTTCTGCTCCCTTTCAAAGTACTGCCATGCGTCTTCAGCTGAACGACAAACCTGTTTTGGGCAACCCTTGGAGACAGGCAGGTGGCAGCAGTGCGACCGATAGGGTCAGCGCTGAGCTCTGTCCCCGCGAGGTGGCACGGCAGAGCTGCTGTTAGGGTCGCTATTGCATCGTCTTATCTGTAGGTGCCTCCGAGCCAAGTGATGCGGTGCTCCTTAAGAGAGTTGTACATAGTAAGAATAACGTCTCTTGGTTGTCACAGAGGGTAGGAGGGTGGGGAAAGCAACCCTACTTACAGCAACAGGGAAGAATCTACTGAGCTGGGAAACTAGAAGCATACTGTTTCATCATTAGGAATAGGTAAAATTTAACAGGTAAAATCAAAATCAGTTCAAAAGAGGACCGAAGGTAATATATTTGTGCTCACGGTGGATCAAGTGAAGTTCAGAAAAAGTGAAAACACAGGGCAAAGAGGAAGAAGCTGTGTGCTTTAATCAAGAAGAAAAATCATAGCACTGCAAAAGAGATGAACCAATCAAAAGTGATCAAGATCAGAGCTACTGATAGAAGTGATACCAAAAATCATTTGGTTTGGATCCTGCTGAGAAAGGATGTGCCTGGTGACAGAACAGCCTCAAGCAGGTGGGAATGAGGTGAGGAAAGCGCCATTTCTTTTCAAAGCAGAGATGAAGTACATCCAAAACAGAAGGGGGAAGATGGTGCAGCCATCGAAGAAGACATGCCACATATTGTGTTAGCATAAAAGAAGCATGCTAGCTTTGTAAGTTGACCCTACAAACCCTATGTTAGGGCAGTAATATTAGGTGTAGGTAACTGAGCTGGTGAAAGTGGAGTTCCATGCACATTGAAAAGAAATCCAGAAACAACTGGGTACCTGCACAAAATAAGCATTAAGTCCTTCTTCCAGCTTTACTTTATCTGAAAACCTACATGGTGCTGAGATTTTCCTTTTTCATTATTTCATAAATATCTTACAGGAAAAAGATTTTTATATTCTGTTCTCTTAATGAGAAATGTCCTGAAGAAACTCTCCTGAGAACGAAGAAGCCATCATATCCTGGGCTATTCCGTCACTTAGTTTTTGGACAGATGTGTGTATTATATGCATTTCAGTCCGACAAAAAGACCTCTGTCTTAGAGATGCAAATGAATAGGATATCTGTCTGCTGCAGAGGGAAAATGATGTTCAGTATACTAAATTTGCATTTTTTATAGTACCAAAATCACGACTTATTAGAAAAACAAGCCTCAAATGTGAATGCACATGCCAGAACCATCCTCACATAGAGTTCAATTACAATTGAGACTTTCTGGTAAACATTTTAGTTTTCAGCTGCATATTTTGCACGCTATTTGCATGAAGTGTTTCCCTTGTTGGCTGACTTCATGCCCTTTTGGCTTGTCCTTTTTTTTTTCTTTTTGTCTTTTTAAGCCTGGTGGTGATTCACTGGAAAAAAATCCATTTAGCCAGTGAGCAAGAATTTATGACCTATTTACAAGTGAACTTCACCATACTATTAGTAGGCCCAAACCAGCCTCAGGAGCAGTCCCCAGTCTACCTTTCAGTTGACTGTCAGTTCCCAGTGATTCCCAAGGGCTCAGCTCCAGGCCATCTGCACTTCCCTTGCCTGGCTTGCCGTGCCACAGGTGGTATTATTCACCTGTATGATTTTCTCTTTCTTTGGCCAAAGAACCCATATTCTCAGGATTGGACAGTAGGTCTTCTGAAAGGTCTCGAGAAGATACTGCATGCAAAAGAGAGCCGAACTCTGGGACACCACCAAACTCTATCAGGCTCAGCAGCAAAAAGAGAGAGCCTTTAGGGGGCTGCAGTGTTCAGAAGCTGCTCACAGCAATCTCTCCTAGCTCAGGAGGGCCGTAATTACTGCAAAGGTGGCAAGATGCTGCTTGTGAGTAACACAGACAACAGGCGAAGTATGCCATCTTCCCAGCATTTCGTGCCACCTCTTCTACAGAGTGAGGTGCTGAGTGCTGTCACTGCAGAGCTGGTATTCTGAGCTGCCAGCTGTGCCACACAGCCTCCAGATTTCTCAGAGAATAACCTGCCATCCACCAGCAGCACAAACTCATACTCTCCCGACTTTCACCACAGGATGGCAGTGCAAGATTTTCATTTTTAGCATCTGCTGACAGCGTGTATGTACATGCCTTGTGCGTGTGACAGCGTAGTTAGGCTGAAAATTAAAAACAGTGGTGCTTTTTTCCATTTTGAAAAGAAAGATGCAGTAGCTTCCTGTGAAATAGAACTGAATTTTGAAAACATAGAGCCAATAAGAAAGCAATGCTACTGCTGAGCTGCGGTGTTGCCACAAACACATTTCAGAAATGCACACTAGCTTTGTTTCTATGCTGATGTATATATGTGTATATGTATATAGAGAAAGATATATAGACACTTACTTTTATATAAAATTATATAAAAAGTATAAAATTTATATTGAAAAGATGATGTATTCCAAACGGCCTCTGAATTCAGGGAGCTAGGGGTCAAAAATTGTCTCTTTGGCCTGCATGCTAGTGCGCACTCACTGCCGGTGCAGTCCCAAAGCTGCAAGTGGTTGCCAGATCTGTCCAGCCTTCCTCCTCTGACCCTAGCTATACACCTCCGTTTTCTTTTTGCAAGGCAAACCAGGGCCTTTGATTGATTTGAAAACATAGCTGAAAGAAACAAACAGCATTTAATGGGAATTGGTGCCTCGAGCTTGTGGCATGGGCACTGGGAGGCAGTGGGGGCCCAGGCCGATCTGCTTCAACCATACCTGGTTTGTGACAGCAGGGCTGGAAGGAAATCTCAGGCACAGCCTTGCTGCTGGACTGGTAATTAAACTGACCTGCCAGCGCAGGTGCTGTTTGCTGATGTGGCAATCACAGCAAAACGTTGATGGCGTAACATTCCCTGGGACACTTTTGTCAGGATGCAGTGAGGTAAAATATCACTGGGGCTATATTAATGCCAAGGGCAACAAAGGTTTTAAGCAAAGTATTCTGCTTTGAACTACTGAACCGCTGAAGCACATCCACAAACTCAGCCTTTTAGTGATATATAAATAGTGAATGCACCAATTGCACAAATAAATCTGTACAAAAAGATTATGCAGATGAGCTCCAAGAGTCTGAATGCCACATTGACATCTTTCATAATTTCTCAGGTTTTATAAGATGTATGTCACAAAAAATATTTCACAGCCTAAGAGAAGTGTTGAGAATTTGAACTCACTGGCTTAAAAAACACAAAGGCACATTTAATTTTTAAATCCATCATCTTTAGGGCAAAGCTTTGAATGCTGAGTATCCAACTTGCAATTTTTAATGCTAGAGACTGTCAGCCCTATGTTTTTATCCTTGGTCTGCCGTCCTGGTGGCTGAGGGATGAAGTGTCTTTGGATCTCAGTTTGAATGCAGGCAGATGAAGGCTTTTTCAGCTCAAGATTCCGTTGAGCAATATCTCCAGAAGGCACTACCAGCAGTGTGGGCAATGCTATCTTATTTGCTCAGACTGTTGTTGGAGGAATACAGTTTGAGATTTTGTTTTGATGTTAAAGGATTCTTCAAATGGCAGCTATCTGTCAGTGTTGCTGCTTTTTTAAAGCTTCTGTACATGTGTTAAGTGGTCCCAATAGCCCACTGAAGGATAAACAAAGCACACAGTTCAGCAGTGCTGTTTGAGGTGCAATAATAGCTCCACATAAATGAAGCAGGGTAGCACTTCTGATTTCTCCCCTTCCCTATAATGGGCAGCTTTATGTTTCAAACAGTTTCTTGGATGACTGATATAATCTTGCTGTCTCTGGTACCAGCCTACATGTAGTGGGAGTGTACACTGGAAGACTTAATGGAGGAAAAATTCATTCTCTGTAGCTAGTAATACCTAGCAGTCTTACCTATATCTGAGAGAAGTGCTACTTTTAACACTGTCAGTCTTGCACTTTACCCCATGGGTGTCCAACCTTTTGGCTCTCCTGAACCACATTAAATGAAGAGGAATTGTGTTGGGCTGCATATAAAATACATAGTATAGCTAGTGGAGTTAAGTAAAAAAGCTTTTTTTTTTTTTTTTTTTTTTAAATTAAAAAAAGAGGGCAACAAAACCACAAAGCTGTTGAGTGAAGTGTACTCCATGTCAGTAAAATTTCTGAAATCTGGCATTTTCTCTACAGAGAAACTTCATGTAAATCTCATTTGTATCCATATGGAAGGTGTATTTTCCTCTTCCTCTTCCTCTTCCTCTTCCTCTTCCTCTTCCTCTTCCTC
>JAPSGF010000086.1:1676571-1873660 GCA_035772895.1 Perdix hodgsoniae
TCCTCTTCCTCTTCCTCTTCCTCTTCCTCTTCCTCTTCCTCTTCCTTTTTCTTTTTCTTTTTTTTTCCACGTGACAGCTAATGCTCTCATATGTTTCAAGCTGCCATTTTTCAAAACAGAGACACTGCAGTTTCACAACCAGATAGACCCCAAATGTCACACAGCCTGTAAAGGTCTAAATTTTGTGAAAAATCTGTGGCACGTGGAAATGGGGATGTTTTATATTTCCAGTAGCAAACGGCAGGGCTGGCTGCAGGCAGCAAATGAGCAGGGATACAGGGAGCTATCCTGCAATGTGTGACCCACAGCACAAATCCACTGCTGCGCGATGGTGAAGATTTGTGGGGTGATGAATGGGGGAGTGGAGGGCAGGAGGGGCTGGGGCAGCCTCTTTGTAAATCACCATTAGGATGGAGATCGCACCAGGCTTCATGTCCTGCAAGCACATCATGCAAACGGTTATTCTTCCTCTGCACAGTTTTCAATAAAAAAGAGTGCAGATCAGTGGTGCAAGTGGGGGGCTGCAGCATGGCTACCAGCGGCACAGGACAGATGACAGCAGTGGGCCCCCAGGTCAGAAGGGTTCAGGCAGTGAGAGAGAAGGCAAACACTGCAACTAGAGGGATGTCTGACTTCAATTTTGTGACACCGACGCATCAGGCGAGTTTGACAGAAGTGGTTGCCATTCTCAGTGAGTTCTCAAGGTGTGTGTCAGAGATTTTTGGTGAAATTTTACTCTTCCTGTTCTTCATCCTTGAAAACTGTTGATCACAGTTGTGCATACTGCTAAAAAGTGACAACATGAATAAGGCATGATTGTGAAGCAAAATATGTTCTTCTCTGGTAAGAAAGAGCTTATAAAAGTCTGGTAAAGAAACATGGTCAGAGTTTTTGATTTTGAGTTGAATATCTGACTTCAGTTGTATACACACCATTTGAAAATGTGCAGGTAATGTATTTATGTCAACTGAAAATGGAGCAGCAAATATATATTTAAAAAAAAAAAAGACATTTTTTTCAGCAATCTTGAAACATATTCTCAAATTCCTTTATCAAAAGGGAAAGCACAGCTGTATGTTTTTTATTTTTCACAGGAATGTGTTTAGCTGATATATCAAAATACATGAAGTTATCTGTTGTAAGTTGAGTTAGCACTGCAGTGTACCCTTCCCTTGTCCTCTTTTCAGCTGAGAAGGGTTGGACATGCCTGCTCTAATGCTTTAATGACTTGAGCTGAAGCTGAGCTGTCCCTCTTGGAAGAGGGGGTGCTGCAGCAGGCATGATTTTGCCTTTTTCATCCACATGCATGCATTTCACAGTGCATTTCTTCCAGTGCTTTCCTTTGGCAGTGGCAACTAGGGGCTGAGGAGGTGAGGGGAAGTAGAATTGAAAATGAGCGAAGGAAAGGGGAAAATGGATAGGAGGAAGAAAGAGGAAGGTGGAGGGCAGAAAACCCTGAGGAAATGGAGACTTTAGATACTGACTGAAGACCTACAGCAGTGTGGACAGTTCTCAAAAAGAAACCGTCATCAAAGAGCACAGATCAAGTGGTATTGCCTGCAACAAGCACGTGCTCACACATGTCAGAATGGACAGAAAGCACATGTAAGAAGGGGGGAGGCTATCTCACACAGAAGGAGGGAGGGTTAAGCCTTCTGTGGCCATCTTGGTTACAAGAAGACCCTGGTGCCCCTGTTCAGCACCCAGGGAAGATGATGGTTTAGAACCAGGTCTCTGGAGGCCTTTGTCCTGGAGCTCCCGTCTGCTGCAGCAACGATGTGGAGAATCAGGAGGGCTGAGCTGTGTATCTGTGGGAGCCAGGCAGGGCCAAGAATAAAACCCAGTTTTTCTGTGCCTCAGCTCTATCCATACAGCCATCGCTTCCCCACACAAAAATCTGACATTAACGAATGTATGGTGATGCAAAGCCACAAAGAAACTAAATTCAGAGAGTAGTGGGTGTATGACTTGCATGCAATGTTTCCCTTTCACTGCAAATTTCTCGTTTACTGTTATTTTTGCATGGGGCTATGTGACTGAATTCCCATAAAGTGGTCTCCCACACCTCAAGCAGTTATTAGAGAAAGAGGCAGTCACCAGACTGATCTGTGCCTGGAAATTAGAGAGAGACAGACACAGAGCAGGCATTTGAGAAAGAGACTGCAGCATGGGAAGGGATATATGAACCACTCCGACACAATTCAGTTGTTAGGCAAATGATTAAAGCTAAAAAGGAGAAAAAATGAACTGCTTCCCCGGTTGTATATATAAGCTGGACATTTGTGGAGAGTGAGTGAGTGGAGTGGTTATCAACAATAAAGGAGTAATAAAAAGATAAGATCTTTGCATTCCAATTAAAAGAAAAATCATTGCCACAGAATCAGATGTTTTCCCTGGCAAAGAGGCGAAGAATTTCTCTACAGGCAAGAGACAAATACCTGCCTCTTCTATTTTATCAAGTATTAACCCAAAGGCCTCTGATAGTAGAGGGCAGAGGAGCAACATAGGAATTTCTATTGCAGATGAGAAAACATTTTTTTTTCTGTGCACAAATCTGAAGAAAGATTGGACCAATGAATCAGTGGGGTGAAAGGAAGGAAACCAACTTATTAGGAGATTAACACTGGGTAAACTTTAGAGCAAGATAGCTTTTCTGATGCAGCAGTGTTAGAAATTAAGGAAGCAAATATCAGCCCTGCTTCCTCTTCCTGCCACCCCCACATTAGCCACAGTTTTGCAAAACATACCATGATGCATGTACTAATTCAATGGGAAGCCTTACTTCTGTGATAATAGTTTTTCTTACTGAGACTTTCAAAGCTTCAAACCAATGAAAAACAAGTATCAGAATAAATGATCCAATGGCAAGTTTGAAATATTAAGCATCTAGTGGACATACATACAAGTGCTTCAGTTAATGAAACAAAAGTAGGCTTGTATTTTCTTTGCCATTTTTTTTCAAAATTGCTCTAAAGAAATTAGTGATGCCTGAGGGTTAAGCACACAATGTACCAAGAATCTGATTAACCACGTTCAGGTTGTGCTCTCTCTCTCAATGCCAGGCAGAAAGAAAGATCATCAGAGAGAAAGTTGGTTTCACTGACTAACCTTAAGGAGTCATTATGAAGATTGCTGCTTTGTACAAAGTTAAGAAGTGTCACGGATTCAGTTCCTACTAACTATGTAACTAAAATTTCAGACATTCTTTGGAAGAGAGAAGTGCTTCATAAAACCAAATATAATTTTTAGACCTGATTGTTGGTTGATATTTTTCAAGTCTGTTTTCAATGGAAAACAGTTTCCCAGTTCTCTTCCACAAGCAAGTTTCCCATCCAGGCTTCAGCTCCCACTGTGCTTTGCTCATTGCGTGACAGCCATCCAGTGAATGGGAGGAGTGGTCTGACAGGGACACTTGCTCAGGCAGGTGGTGATTCTGACCTTTAATGAGATACTGCAGTCACATTTATAGATCGCAGTTTTGGAGTCACCATTCCTCTGATTAAAGATGACAGTTTTTCTGTGGGAAATTTCTTTTCCAAATTTTCTGACCAGAACTTATGTTTGTCAGTCTCCTGATTCCAAAGCCTCGTCTCCAGCACTTCCTTTCTGTTGACAATCCAGTAATAGCTTCATTCCCTTCCCTATCATTGGCTCATCTTTCTTCTTATGTGCAAGTGTAGATCAACTGAAACATGTATATCTTGTCTCCTTCCAATAGCAATCTGATTCTTTACATTAACCTTAAATTTCAAACATATTGAGGAAAAAGATAAGAGGTTTTTGTAGCTATCATTTGTTTCAGTACTAGAATGCAACAGAAGTTCATTATATCCCCCACTTTTACATTATAAAATAAATATTTTAACAGCATTTGGAAAAAACAGAGATTAGCAAGTGAACAGACTTTCCTAATAAATATTCACAGGCTCTAATGTGTATGCATATGTAAAGTACAGTGTCTTAGAAGTGCTTCAGCAGGTGTTTACTCTGTAATAAATGTAATAAATGGAAAAAGATATATATGCTTATTTGTATGTGTGTGTGTGTATATATATATATATATACAAATCCAGCTGTTTTTCCAGACAAAGATTTCTCATGTAGGTACCCAAGTGGTGTCTTTCACTCATTGCTTGTGGTCAGCCAGTATGATGAATACGTCCTTAGTAGCAAGATGACAGTAACATCCTCATGCCAGGGGAATGCCCAGAACTGCATTAATAGATGTCAGTTGCATATTGATGCTACATGTGTTTCACGAGGAATGTGTTTTTAAAAGCGGGTTTCCAGTACTGCATAAAGTATTTGACCAAGTAACTTTTTACTCAGTTGTTAAGGATCTTGTAAAACACCAAGACTCGCCTTAAAATAGGCTGAAAGGAAAACTTGCCAAGGGTGTCTGCTAACCAAGGCAATTCTAATTTAGTCCTAACTTAGGGCCCTCACAGCCTAACTTAGCCACCTAGATTTGGGACTTGCAGTCAGCTGAATGCAAACCATCTCAACCACACAGTTTCATATATTTGATTGCAGTAGGGTGTTGAATAGGTCTTGTAGTCTAGGTGGCTGCCTGGATGAGTAGACTACTTGCTGATATGGGATAAATCTTTCATCCTCTGTTGTGAGGTGTGTTCTACTTAATAATTAAGTACTTATTTGAGAAGGTGTTTGAACTATGACCTCAACTGTATTTCCTAACTAATGGCTGGAGAGTTAGGGCATCTTCTCTCTCCTTGCTCCCTTCCCTCTACTTTCATTTCTGGTCCAGTGGTAGTTAATAATTTATATGAAATGGAACATTTCCAACAGCAAATATGGAAGGAAAGCAATCCCCTGGTACTGATACACCCACGAGTTATGCCACTAATTAAAGATTTGAGAGAAAGAGTTTGAATGCAAGAACTACCTTTAGGTGGACCAGAGCTTGTATCAACAACTTTTGCTTGAGTTGAACTTAATACTTTTTGGGTCCGTCCTCCTCTGCCAGCTCCCTCACTCTACTTAGACTCTGTTCTACATACTGAATACTGGGGAAAATGAGAGAAACTGAGCTATAATAAAATCTATTAGAAGAAAATTATCCCAAAAAAGGAATGCTGACATACACACTGCAACTGAGTTGACTTTCCATAATCTTTAAAAAAAAATTGGATCTGCATTCTTCAGTTCATTTTAAATGTTATGCTTCCCTGGTTATTTTCATGAACTGCATTTTCCTAATTTTGATTTTCAAATAGTGCTTTTAAATATTAAAAGCTTATGGTTTCCCTTCCCTTCTTCCATCCCCCTAACTTTTTTGTTTAGCATAAATGCTAGCAGAAGAAAATGCACACTCAGACTTTACTCATCCATGTGCTGTAAATATTCTGTGCTATGTTAAGTACAAAAACAGTCAGCTACCTGGTACTCTGGAAACATGGCTTTAACCAACAGAACCGTGATGCACCTACAATCAGCAAGAACTCCATCCTGATGAGTAACGGGAGAGATTTGTCATTGTCTTCTCCCAGTGCAGTATTTACAGATGTGCTCCACTTTGAGAAGCAATTATGCATCATGTGTTTGTGCACACAGGCACATTTTCCTGAACAATGTGGGAAAGATAAACTTTTGAATGAAAAAAAGAGAAGTTCAGATTAATCACGCTTATTTTCAGCTTGCTTTAAATGTGCTGTTTCCTTTTTATCTTTTAATAGTTTTTTATGTGGTTGCTGAAACAACTCTGTGAGAGAAGCAACAGTATTCACATGAGGAAAGTCCCTGGTGTTTTTTAAACACCATTTTATTAGGGGTTGTTTCTTTTTCAGTTAAAGAAAGAAAGCTCTAACGAGCACATCACTCATAGAAAACTCTTATCATCATGATGACAGTTTAAGTTTTATGAAGAGTATCTGAAATGACTACATAAGTGTCTTGAGTTAGTCTATGGAAGTGCTGAAAGTGGTTTGAGAAGGTGCATTCTGAAAGAAGCATTATTACAGGCAGATGAGATAGGTCAGAAATTGGATTCATCAGACAAGGAGATCACCTATGCAAATCATAGAATCATAGAACGGATTGGATTGGAACGGACCTTTAAGCTCACCTAGTTCCAGCCCCCTGCTATAAGTAGGGATACTTTCTTTTTCAAGGAAATGTATTCACAGCATTGCACTAAACCCACCGTGATCATTGAAGCGTTAGTCATGGTAGACAAATGTCCCAACAGTGCAAACATGCACATTAGAGATCACATTAGGAACTTTCACAAAGTCTCTGAGATGTTCAGAGAATATTTTGGCAATTTAAAATCTATCAAACCTTGCTTCCTTCAGAGAGGACACAGTATCAGATTATTTAAAGTATGCCTTTTTATTTTTATTTTTTTTTTTACTATAGAAATCATAGCCAGGTTTGCAGGTACTATTTTTTTCATTTGCAATAAAGTGCCAGAAGATACATAATTTGAGAAGTACTGAACTAGACATTCTGCCATCATTTTTGTGGGCTTTGTTTTCAGACCAAGGCGTAGCACAGAAGAGCTAATCCTTGGGATAACTCTGACAGACAATTTTTGATTAAGTTAACAGCAGATCTTTTAGGTGGGTTGTGATGCCACTCTGAGATACTGATAACTGGGCTCCATCAGATAGCCAGGCTGGAGTGCAGCCATTTCTCTCTTTACCTTTCTGGAAGATCAAGCAGCTGAATTCAAGCAGACGAATCTGGGAAATGGATTAAAGACAAGGTCTAATGTCATCTATATGATGGTTTCATTCCTCTTATAAGTGGTTTGACTCAAGGAGATTTCCACATTTGAGACAGTATTTTTCAACTCATTTAATCTACCTACCAACTAAATATGGTAAGAAATTTCACATATAGTCAGATAGTACTTTTTTCAACTTAAACATTTTGGAAGATATACCTTAATTCCAGATTTATATCACATGGATTCAAATCTAGTAGGGCTGTGAAGTCGTGATTGCCATCATGCACCGTGTGCTGAGCTGCCTTTGCAGACCACGGTAGCGTAGCTGGATGATGGCGTGCAGCACCTCTGGCTGTGAATCAGCAATGCGGCACAGCTTGGAAAGCTATGCTAACTAGCTGCCACTCTGATTGTTGCTAACCAACACGGTTCATGACCACTTCAGCATGAAAAACTGAAAATAATGCTGGGGAAATATATGGCATTGCCTGTTGACCTACCCCTTGCTGCAGTGATTAAGATCTGCTCAGTTGAAAGGCAATCCAGCCCTGGTACCTTGTCACCCTGAGAAGGCACAGTCTGAAGCCACACAGATGATTTCCAATGATATTTAACTGTGTTTTTAACACATACATATACAAGCAGACAGATTCCTTTCTCCTTCCCTATGAAGCATTTGTAACTAGAGGTGTAGAGTAGTTATTTTAAGCATCCTCTGGAAAGAGTTTGTCTACCTGGAAGTATAGAATAAATATGTGATCATTCTCCTTACTGGACTAGGTTGTTTTTTTCCTTTAAGTTTTTGTTTAAATTATATCTGAGCTATGCATTCAGAGGCCTTTGGTCATGAATCCTTTATTTCCTTGCAGAGATAATTAGCCCTGATTGGTCCCTTTTGTTTCTATTATGAGTAAGAAGCACTGATACTACGAACATAGATTGTTACGTGATAATTACACAGTGCCCTTGCAACACTGGAGAAAAAACATAGACTCCTAATAGGACAGCTGATCTCAATACACAGTGTTATACGGGGGTGACAGCAAATAACTGTGTGCATTTTGATACTTTGGCTAAACACAGGACTCTGAACAGCGAAGCATACACAGCTGTGCTTTCCCTTTTGATAAAAGAATTTGAGAATAGGACGTGAGCACAGTGAGTCAGTGGGTGGTGAGTTTCAGCAGTGGTGACAATAGATCACCACCGCTGGTGCAGATGTTTATGAGCACCACATGCATGCTCTTGTTCATGGCTGGAGAAGATGCACAGCTAACGATGGTGACTGTGTTGAAAAATAGTGTTCTGTAGGGGAGAACTTTTCTCTATCAAATAATGTTATTGTGCTCTTTCTTGTAGTTTCCATGGAAATAAATAGGAGGTATTACTTTCAGAGCAAAATCTGTGTATGCGACCCAAGACAACTCTTCTCACAGTGGCCCAGACAAGCCAAAAGGTGGGACACCCATGTCGTAGCATTTTGTTTTCTTGATTTTCCTTCAGGACATACTCTCTTGCCACCTTTAAAAAACTTCTGTGTGTAAGCAATCCTTGAGATGGGACAGTGGTTTCCATTGGGTATATGCTAACCACAAGGTAACTTGCCTTCACATGGCAAAGACAGCTCTTTTCCTGTGGTATGTGCACTGCCAGCTGATCTGGTGCAGTTCAAGTTAACCTCTCCTCTTGTTTCCCATGTTTACTGCTCCTCATCGATACTGACAATATGAGGGCTCTGTATTTACTTCAACACAAAAGAACACCACAGCTGAACAATATCATAACATTAATAATTTCCAGACAGTATTTTCCAGTGATGAAGTACACATGATGAAGTGATGAAGTACACACCTACTGGACCATCAAAATTACCTGGAGATGTTAGATTAAAACATAGGTAAGAGAGCATCATCATTAGGTGATTAGATAAGCAATAATTACTGAGTTAATGAAAGCAATAATTCCCATACGAAGGGGCACAAAATGGGCTGCATACATCTTCTATTATGCATAACCTCATCCACCCAAGTAATTTTTCTTTGCACTATCTGTGATAACTGTGGGGGTTGGGAAAGGGAAATGGATTGCCTCTCATTGAGAGGGTCTAGTAACTAGGGCCTAATAACTTCAACTAAAGCTTTTCCCCTTCACATATGTATGGGAATTGTTGAGTCATGGCCTGGACCACTGATTGAGCACCAGGGGAAAGGACCTTGTCAGCCCTGGGAGCACAGGTGAAAGCAGTTCACCTGTGCAACCCGAAGGGGTGGAGCCTGACTGCACCTCTCTTAGACCTCATTTAAGGGCTGACTGCCACTGGGGAAGGGTTTCTTCCTAAAGAAGCTTTCCCCTGTAAACTTAGAATCTTCTGATACAGCTGAGTAGTCTTTTTTCCTTCTTCGTTAGCACCTTTCTACTGTGCCTGTTCTTTTGTCATTGCACCTTTGTTGTAATGCCTTTTCCATTGAACTGATCTGTCCAATTGCTACAACGTAGTATCAGAAACAAAATTTATTGGGCGCTAGGTGAGCATTGCCCAAGCACAGCCTGCTGAAGAAGGAGAGAGGTCATGTATGACCAGAGAATGAGATGGAGTGTAGGTCTGGTAGCTGCCCTCTTGTCAGTAACAAGAGCTGCTCCTAGCCATGCAGGGCAGATAAGGACATAGCTACGTCTCTTTCACTCCCCTAGCTTTATCTGTTCATAACAACATGCAGCCTAGTTCCCACATCAAAGATTTGAGTTATGGCTGGAAGTTGTCAAGGAAAAGAGAAAGTGTAGTTTTTGGCAAAGACATGGAGCCCATACAAATGCGTGATGATTAGCATGCAAACAATTCTTCACATTTTTGGGGTCTGAAAACAAGGCCTTAAGGAATTAATGGATGTTTATCTGCTTTTCTGCAAACTCGTGTGTTTTCTATACCCATTTCTTGTATCTTTGTTTACGTATCTTGTAACAGTTTGACAAATGTGTTGACAACAAAGGTCATATACCCTTACATAACCTAATTTACCTCTTTTCTTCCCCTGTATGGAATACTGATTAGTCAAAGGCTAATACATTGTTTGCATAGAATACATGTTTGCTTAGAATACACAGCTCATGTGTAACAGCTTGCTCAGAATATATCTAATAAATTGTTTTGGTGCACCTGGTCCATGTCAATGAAGTGCCGTAGTCACTGTCTTCCAGCTGGGTAACATAAACCAGAGAACAGAGTGGGACATTAGGTATGGAAGTCTGCTGATGTAAGCAATGCCAGAGTTAAATGAAAAGTAATAATTTCTACTTCATGTTGTACCTACCTATTGTGTGTGTCCTCCCCTTACCTCTCCTTAGTTTGGAGTAAAAATTTTTGCATCATCATTGTTAGGTAGGCAACATTATTATCCTTATGCCACAGAATGAATGAAATGAGGCAGAAGGAGATTTGAGGCTATTTTTACACTTATTATTCTACACCTATACTAACTGAATAACATACAATAATTTCTTATAGAAAATAATAATAAACTTGTCCACTGTCCATTTCTTACTCCAGCATGTCTGGCACAGCTTCGCTTGTATCCTTACAAATGCTGAGAGACTTCAGACAAAGCAGGCTTGGACTTTCAAATTAGTTATTGGGAATGGTTCCTAGTCTTTGTTTATATCCAAAACGTGTATGAATTGTTCAGGAGAATGTTATTTGGCCCAGGTCAAAATGTGCCACAAGGAACCTCACAGTATGCCTTGGCCCATAGTTTGAGTATACATGTAATCAGAGGATCTTACGTAAGGCCTTGCAACAACTACACTGCAGAGCATGGCTTGTAGTACTGTTCTCCATTCTTAGCATCATCTCTTGCTTTTGTGAAAACTACCTCTTGCCTTTTTTGCCTCTGTTCCTGCTCCTCTCCTGCTCTTTCAACCTACATAGGATGTGGTGCCATTGCAGCCAAGCCTCTAGAGCAAACAAGCATGTTACTATGCTTACTATACTGTACTATACTTACTATACTATAGTCTTGAGGTGATATCTGTATGTAATGCTCTGTTGAAAGCAACTAGGCAAGATACTGCTCATCGTTAGAAAGGACAGCAAATTCTGGCCATAAAGTTTATTATTGCAATGGAAAATAAAACCATAGACAAAATTCAATACAATGATAAATTGATACACCGGATCTCTGCCACGATCTCTGTAAAAGGCTCAAGTCTGAGCAGCTGGAAACTGGTGCAACTACGTACTGAATGTGAAGAAGTCCTGCAGCATTGTATTATAAGGGAGTTTAATATCCTTCATTACATAAAGTATGCATACTTAATTTGTATAAGGTGGGCCATATTAATCTGTAGCTCAGTTGTAATCTATGCATTCAAGTCCCTTGGTTTATTAATTAGTCCCAGAGCTAAGTATTTTTCCATCCCTCTATCAGCATTGTAGGAGCAAGATCTTAATTAATTTTGATGCAACACAACAAATTGCTTTCTACAATTTAGGCTCCTACTTATCTTGTAAGAGTCAGTGGCCTTTGGTGAATAGGGAAGAAGAACCAACATTAGTGGAATATTATTTTCCAAAAAAAGCTTTGTGTAACAAAAGATGCACATTTTGACACGCAGTTCATCTACTGCTGTGAGAAACACACAAGTCTGTTAAGAGCGGACCTTTTCTGAATGTCTGTTCTAAGCGGCTGCACCATTAGTAGCAATCTGCTACTGGAACACAAGCAAAATCTTGTGTGTCTATCTTGCAGATAGGAAAGATGAAACAGTGCATTCATGAACCACCCTGAGCATGAACGAGAACGCTTTTGACCCAGGATCAAAGAGAAAGAGGAAGAAACCGTAGATATGTGCAGTCAGATTTAAGTTGCGTGGTTGTAGAGAAACTAAAGGCTACTTGTTTCACCCACAGATAGCCACTATACATACTGAGGATCAAAAGGTATGTGCATATTTTTATTTCCATCCTGCAATTTATGACCCACCTGGAGTAATCTAAAAAATCCTGCAAAACAGAACTTGCTATGCTCCTTTACTGTCTTGTCACCTCAAGATTAGGCTCCTGCAATGTGCTTTGCTCTTGAGATCATTCAGATCCTGAAGTGAGCCCGTAATGCAACAGTCACAAATTAATGGGAGTTTAGGCTGGCAGCATGTGATACCAGCACTCTACAAGCTGTGCTGGCTGCTCTGGGGCTCAGTGTGCTCAGCTTTACAACTGTGGATGTGGGATTTCTCCTCAAAGCACTGCTAGGAAACCATCAGCAGAGGCGAGTGAGGGTGGGAGCTCAACTGGCAGCAGAAGCCGCCACAATGCACTCACTGCAAGAGCTGCCCAGGCTTAGCAGGCCACTGCACAGAGCTGCCAGGTGTGCTGCTAAGGTCATATTGTTTTTTCCTGGAGAATTTGGTGAAAGATGATCTGAGGGATGGACTGGCTTTCTCTTTTGTCATCTAATTGTGGAATTTAGTATAGGTGTGCCTCATTTCTCTGAGTTCTATAAACAAGCCTGCAATAGCCAACGGAGATCAGAATAAGTCTGCAGTCAGCACTTGATCTGTGGGCTCACTGTAATTGCAGGCTTGACATATCTGCCTAAGTGAAATCTTTGTTTTACCTTACCAAGAACTGAAGAGCAAATCTAATTACTGTGCTCTGTGAAGAATGTCTGTATCAAGTCAAGGGGACACAGGAGACAAGCACTGAGTGCTTGTTCCAAACCTAGCCTATGGAAACAAAGAACATAAGCTAGTTAACGTAAAGTCCAGTAATAATGCCAAGCTTTCTCTTGGGCACAAGAAATGGCTGAACACTCCAGCATCTGTATGCTGGAAGTAAGTGAATTGTTTAAGTGACCCCAGCTACGTTACTGGGTTTTACCATCCACCGTGTTAATAGAAAATGCATTGATGCATATTACTGAAAGAAAGCCATGAATATGAAGTAGTAGTAGAGTTAAAAACAATTCTCAAGTCATTGTACAGGGTAGAAATGAACAGAAATAATGGAGATTTGTACTCCCTAAAATTAGCTTTTCTTCAGTGACAAGTGCAGCTCAGCAGCAGTTGTGTACCAAAGCATGCAGTGGCACCTAGGTACCAGGATGCAGCTGTGACAAAATACTATTTGTAATGGAACAGAACTGAAATGTGAAGTTATCCTGTAAGATGTTTGGATATTTTGAAGGGGATGGTTTACATCATTTGAGAATGTATGTTGAAAAGACTCAGGAAGGATTCAGATCTTGTTCTGCCCTGTACCTATGTGACCATGTCTGTGAGAAAATAATCACAAACTCTCTATAAAAAGGAATCACTGCTGTCCTTTGCAGAGCTCTGAATCTTAATGAGGGTGATACAATGTGCTTCTTACACATTCACAGAAACTCATGTTGGTATTATGTGGAATACGTATTTCAAAACACTCTGTTAATTGCTTAACAGATTCCTGCTTAACAAACAGTTATGTATTCACACACAAGCATGTATTCATAAAGTTGTATTTTAAGAGTGGATAAGTATGACATTTCAAAATGAAGCCCCACGCAGGTAGTTTAACCAATGATTGATTACCTGCTATTAGAAGTCACATCACTCAAGAGAAATTGGTGGTAGTGACACTAGTGCCCACAGCTCTTCTTCTCCTTTACTATATTGATCTATTTCAAATATTTCCACGTTATAATACTCATCATTAAAGATTGCTTATCTTTCCATTGCAGAAAATAAATAGGTGTTACTGCTAGTCCCCCTTGGTCCTTAGTAATTGTCAGAGCAGCTCTTGTATTCTTAGTTACTGGTATGTCAGAAATAAATGATCCATCTGACAGATTTTAATTTATGTAGGTACCCTATGGGATCATTCAGAAATGCAGAAGCAACTTCAAAAATCTATCTGTTCAAGCATGAAAAGAAGAATAATAAAATGAAGAAATGAAAAGGATTGGGTTCTGTGTGACCTCTCCCTATCACTGCTGGCGGCCAAGAGCGCTCCACAGCCTTGAAATGGGCTCTGACACAGTGTGCTTCTGCAGTAACTGCCACGAAAACTGCCTTCCTGCACATCTCAGCTGATCAAGAAGAAAGTATGCCTTTCAAAGAGCAGAAAGCTTCACTGCAAACTGAAGAAGGTACTCTATTTGCAGATCAAATCCCTGCTTAACTATGGGAAATGGTGAAATCTCTCAATTTGAGACTGCAGTGTGATTTTTACAGAAATGTTTCCCTATTTTTGTAGTGATAGAAACAGCCTCTTCTTTCTTAGAAATAAGGGAAGAATTAGAGGCCAGGCCACAAAATATTTTGTTTTATTACAAAACCGCCAAAATGTGATTTCTCACCAGTTTAACTGGCAGTGAGAGTATTTCACACAGCAGTATCATGCACTGTTTCTCTCCTGGGGAAGCTAAGCAACAGTAACCTTGGCCAAGCGTTAGGACTATTTCTGGAAACTTCAGAAGTATCTAGGGAAAGTAGTTTTCACTTTTATTCACATAAAGAGTACATCTATTTATTAAAAAAAGTGAGAAATGTCTTTTCTCCAACTTTTAATGGCTTTGACAATAAAATTCTGCTTATATCAAGGTCTTAGGAGACACATGAAGACTTCTGATAAATGGAGTGTTTGGGTGATGAAGAGGTGACTTGAAGACTTTGGATGCTTCACATTCCTGCTCCTGGAGCACAGTGAAATAAAGGTGAGGTCTCTCGAGATGCTTGTGCTGTGTCACTTATTGGTTTACTCTCTCTCATGTCCGCATCCACCCATATGGACCATAACCATATAGCTTTTTCCATCTGGAGCTGCTAAAAGGCTGTGCCAGTCCTCCCTGCTATGAAAAGAAGGGTAAACTTATCTAAATGTCTAGGTCCGTAAGTATAAACTTATATCATTGAAGTCCACGTAATTCAAGTACATGCTTAAATGTTCTGCTGAATTATGGCCAAGACCACTTCGACTGATTTACTGATTCCCAAGAAATTACTAATAGGCTCATTATCAATCCTGTACTTTAATACTTTAAGGGAGAATAGGATTTTTCAGTACTTCTGACTCATGGCCTACAAAGTATCTGGCTGGATCAGGGATTCAGAATAAAGCTGATGAGTGACAATTAAAAAAAAAACAAAACACAAATCCGAATCAGAGCAGGAAATGGAAGGATGAGCCGAAGCAAGTCTTTTCTAAACAAATAAGATGCTATTGACAGCTTTGAGGTTCAGTGCATTCTTCGGTGATGCTACCTCAACTTTGGAAGTTTGCTTTCCAGTGAACAGAAAACAAGATCAACCATCTTACTGGAAATGCACCATCTTATTTGGTATAAACTGCCAGTTGTCCACTCCTTTGTGTCCGTCACCTAAGGATATACCCAAATGTTTTGGGGTTTCTTTTGGTAGCAGGTTAAAGCTCGTAGTGAAAACAGGAAGCAGTGTAGTTTAGCTTTATCTTAGAGCTTTCAGTGACACTCATTGCCATGGGAATCCTGTATTTCATTGGTTAGAAAAGACTGAGCTAAATCTGCTACCACTAAAAATCTTCTCTGCTGCCTCAAATCTATGTGCATGTACAGGAACACAAAAAAAAAAGCATGGTCAGGTTAACTGCTAGTTCCAGATCCTTGTGCCTTACATACTTGATCCACATCCCATAAAATGAGTAGCAAGCTTACTATAAGTGTTAGCCATAATTTTAATAAGCCCATTTCATCTAACATGCAGATAGACTGCATTCTTCTATATAGTGCACAGAAAGAAATAATACAGCACAGAAAGCCCACTTCTGTGTTCCTTGTTGCAGTCATGCTAACATGAAGTGCTGGTTACTAGTTTTTGAGAGGAAAACAATCAGAGCTGTGGCAGGAAGAAGCTCTCTGCACATTCCTGGGGCATTTCTGTCACCTCATCGTGGTGCATGAAAAATGCCTCCAGAACTTTGGGCTGCACACTCCTCCAAAGCATGGGAGCAGCACCAAGTAAAACTCATGACGAAGGCCTTAGCCAGAGACTACTTGGGATGATCTCCTCTTGTATTTACTTTGCTAATAATAAACCACACATCACTTGCTGCATGGATGCCAAACAGGGCACCACCCATTCTTTTTTATTTAACAACTGTTTCTGTATTGTGCTGCTTTATCTAATTTTAGCTCTTATAACCAAAAGTCTTTTAGATACTTTTTGTTTTTTAGGATCAGTAAAATATTTGAGGTCTATCTAGAGTAGTTTAAAGCGTTTCAACTAAAATAAAGATTTAGAAATTTGATTTCTACTGAGGAGACTGGTAGATAAAAAGAACTAATACCTCTGTGACAATTTTAATTGAATGGGAGGAAGAAAAGGCTATTTTATGAGGGCTGTTCCAGAAGCAATGTCTCTTATTTTATTACGTTGGCCCATGATATCAGAGAAGGGTGTTGGTGATAAGGCAGCAGAGACTGAACCTTCCCACTAATATTCCATTAAATGTCAGCATGGAAGCAGAGGGGCAGTTTGACAAAATGGTATCTGACATGGAAGTGCAGGTGAAACAAAGGCGTGTCATGAAATTCTTCCACGCAGGAAAAAATAGCACCCACTGACATTTACTGATGCCTGCTGAATGTTTATGGAGACCAAACTGCATGTGAATACAGTACAGTGGTGTGTAGTACTTTTCTGTGTGTAGAATTCATCTCAGGCCAATATGAGCTTTGCCCTAACTGCACAGCTGAGTCCATATTTGCAACAGGGACACATTCATCTGCAGGCCTGAGCCTGTATTTCATGATTAAACAAAGCTCCTCTAAACACGAAGAACAGGAACTCTGTCCAAGAAAAAAGTTTACAGCCCTCAGTGGTTACTCAGGTTTTCTTTTCTCCCCATCATTTTAGAAGAATTGGAGAGCAGCAGCCATGAAGTAAAATAAAATAGATTCAAAAGAAATCATTTTTGTAGCATTTTATCCAAGATGTTTCACCACCGCCATGGTGTAGTAGAAACGACACTGAAGTTGCCAGTGGAGGATACAGCAAAACTCAGAGGAAAATATGAACTAAAATTTCCAGGAAGTGCCTGTGACTTGCTTCATATTTTAACTGGGGTGGTAGAAGAGACAGTAGGAAGTGCAGTTCATTTGCAACAGAAGAAAAAAAAATGTATTTTCTGTAGAATACCTAGAAGATACTGTGTTTATTATAATCTCTGAGGTATAAGACCAGAGGCACAAACCGAAGTATGTACCTCATGCCTGTGCTGTGGCCAAGCAGCCAATTGAAGTACCTTGATGTGAAATGCCAATTTGGGATAAGAAAGTTGATGGTTTTACATTCTTAGTTTTCACTTGACTAACCATGGACACCATGCTTTCTCACTGAGTGATCCTACATAAATTTCTGTCTTTTCCTTACCTATTCCCATTCTTGAACTACAGATGTGTAGTGTAAATCCTTCCCTGCTATGAAGCCTAGCTATCCCAATGGCCATGGATAGACTTCCCGCAGATGTAAACCATGGACACCATCAGACAGTCCCTCATTCCAACTCTTTCAACATCCCATACTGAATTTCTAACCTTTGCTAGCCATTGAGATCATTTCTTGGCACTGACAGAATATTAGTGATTTCCATAATTTTTGAAAAATATCTTCTGGAAGATGGTGAGAAGACACAGAAGGAGATAACAACCTTTCCTAGCAGGGATCATCAGAACCAGCATCATCTTAATTTACTGATATTTTATGGAACCTATGATTTTTTTTCTTGCAAGATATTATGCCAGCCATCCAGCCCAGATGCTGATCTTGAACATCATGGACATGGACAGATCACAGACTCAATCCTGTGATTAGGGCTGATCCTTTTGCTCAGTTCCCTCTAAAGGCAGCTTCAGAGAGACACAGTCTGAATGACCCTACCAGACTGGTTACTGCTTACTGCACTACCCAAAAGGCCTAACTATTGAAAAGGGACAAACAGTAGAGTAATACTGTACAGAGTCATAGAATGGCTTGAATTGGAAGGGACCTCAAGGATTATCAGGTTGCAACCCACTGCCACATACAGGGTTGCCAACTGCTAGATCAAGCACTTGATCAGGTTGTCCAGGGCCCCATCCAACCTGACCTCTAACACGTCCAGGGACATGGAATACACCACCTCTCTTGGCAGCAAGTTCCAGTACCTTACCACCCCCTCAGTGAAAAAATTCTCTCTGACATCTGGTCTAAATCTTCCCTCCTTTGTTTTAAAACCTTGTTCTATCACTGTTTACACATGTCAAAAGTTGACTTCCCTCATGCTTATAATCTTCCTTGAAATACTGGAAGGCTGTAATGAGGTTTCCCTGTAGCTTTCTCTTCTCCAGACTGAACAAGCTGAGTTCCCTAAACCTGTCTTTATTGGAGATTTATCTCCAAATTGGAGGAATGTGGATTTGATGGGTGGACCACTCGATGGATAAGAAACTGGTTGAAAAGCTGCAGACAGAGGGTGGTCATCAATGGCTCCATGTCCAGGTGGAGGCTGGTAATGAGAGGCGTCCCCCAGGGGTCTGTCTTGGGACCCTTGTGCTCTTTAACATCTTTATCAATGACACTGATGACGGAATCGAGTGCACTCTCACCAAGCTGAGTGGTGCGGTCGACACAGTAGAAGGAAAGGATGCCATTCAGAGGGGCCTCAAGAGGCTAGAAAGTTGGGCCTGGGTGAACCTGATGAGATTCAACACGGAGAAGTGCAAAGTTTTGCACTTGGGTCGGAGGAATCCCAGGCATCCATACAGACAGGAAGGAGCGGTCCTTGAGAGCAGCCCTGCGGAGAAGGACCTGGGGGTCTTGATGGATGAAAAACTGAACATGAGCCAGCAGTGTGCTCTTGCAGCTATAAAGGCAAATGGTATCCTGGGCTCCATCAGAAGAGGGGTGGCCAGCAGGGACAGTGAGGTGATTGTCCTCCTCTGCTCTTGTGAGGCCCCATCTGGAATACTGTGTCCAAGTGTGGAGCCCCCAGTACAAGAAAGACAGGGAGCTGCTGGAGAGGGTCCAGAGGAGGGCCATGAAGATGATCAGGGGACTGGAGCACCTCCCCTATGAAGACAGGCTGAGGGAGCTGGGCTTGTTCAGCCTGGAGAAAAGAAGGCTGAGGGGTGACCTCATTGCAGCCTTTCAGTACCTAAAGGGAGCCTACAAACAGGAGGGGAATCAACTCCTTGAAAGGGTAGATAACAGCAGGACAAGGGGAAATGGTTTTAAGTTGAGGGAGGGGAGATTCAGATTGGATGCCAGGGGAAATTCTTTACAGAGAGAGTGGTGAGGTGCTGGAACAGCTGCCCAGAGAGGCTGTGGATGCCCCGTCCCTGGAGATGTTCAAGGTCAGATTGGATGGGGCCCTGTGCAGCCTGGTTTGGTATTAAATGTGGAGGTTGGTGGCCCTGCATGTGGCAGGGGGGTTGGAGATTCGTGATCCTTGAGGTCCCTTCCAACCCTGGCCATTCTGTGATTCTGTGTGATTCTGTGAGAGATGTTCCAGCCCTCTGATCATCGTCATTGCCCTCCTCTGGACCCTCTCCAAAAGCTCAGCATCTTTCCTGTGTTGGGCAACCCAGCCCTGGATGCAATACTCCAGATGGGACCTCACAAGGGCAGAGCAGAGAGGGTCAATCACCTCACTCACCCTGCTGGCCACAGTTACTGGACTGCTTATGTCTCTATCAAATAATCTATGTCACACTCATAAATAAAAATGATTTCAGGCTGTCACAGAAAGTGACACAGTACTGTGGCAGAGTACAGGGTTTCCTCTAGCAAAGTATTAAAACACTTGAATCACTTGAGTCGCATTTGTTTTGCAGCCTGTGAACTGGTGTGGGAAATATTTGCTGGTCCCACAGCCTTAACAATGTCTATAGCCACACCTGCCAGCCAGGAGGGCACCAGTGATGAGATGGTGAGAGCTGTGTTGTTCCCTCCCAGAAGCTCTCATAGTGAAAACCACTGGCTTTATGCAGTATTTGGAAAATGAAAGCAGCAGAGGACAAGAGTGGAGAGCAGCCTGCAGGAAAGGCTAGCAGAGTGCAGGAGATGAGAGGATGGTTTTGGAGAGGACAGACTGAAACTGTGTGTCCAACTGCAGCTGTTCACAGAGGAGGGTTAAACCAGATATGCCTAGTGACATTACTAAAGCCATGGCTCCTTTTCTGCACATCTCATTTTCAAACAATAGCAATCCAGACATGTACTTGGTGCACGTATTTCCTTTTAGTTGGCTGCCTTTTTGAGGAGCACTTCAGTGAGACCCAGAGCAAACATCCTTTTTAGCACTGCTGAGATCGGGGCTCTGTACCTCACTAGTGCTCACAGGTGACATCACATTGACAAACACCTTTATAGCCCTTCCTCTTTTCTGATTTTGCAGTGCCCTGCTCCAGAACTGCGTGTATCTGCCATCACTCCTGCTATCAGCCATTGAATGATACAGGCACCCACATTTATGCACGTGCTCATTCTCCTTTGCCTGCTCTTCTTACAATGCTGCCAACGAAGTAGCAATCATTAGCCCTCCCCTTGTGGTTCCTATTCTGAACTTCTATTTTTTTCTTCATAAATGTGAATTGGAGGTATTCCATCCTTGTTATCTGGATTCAGACAGAGAATTACTCAGGTGATGCACTACTGCCAGACCCCAGTAATGTTGCTGAGCAGATTGAAAGCAAAATGTGGTTTGAAAAAAAATGGGACCTATTCTGTTTTCCTGCATATCAACAGCAAAACTGCCAATAACTTTTGTATTTGCAGCATCAGAACCTTACCAACCTGCTGAACTTTGCATAATCAGCCTGTGGTAATGAAAGTCTCATTCACCACATCTGGAAAACACTTCATTGGAACAATTTGGTAGCAATTCATAACCTCACTGGGACCTGTTGCTTGCATTTGCTCCTGCGGTCAGCTGGAAAACATCTGATGTAGGAAAAAGCTTTTTTCTTCTCTACTATCTAATACACAGTGTGTTACACTTATTTTAAGGAGACTTGCACTCCAGATGCCACTGACTCCTAGGGCTGTAAGTCCTCTCATAGCAGCTGTACTCTACCATGGAGGCTGAATTACCTGCTGTTCTCAGAGAAGCAGGTGCTGTGTGCACTCTGTGCACAAGAGGGAGAGGTTACTGAGAGGACAACCAATAATAATAGTGGAGCTACTTGTGAACCACGTCTGGCATGTGCAGTTTTTTGCTCTACACCTTTCTGATTTCCAGGCAGCACCAACATATTCTCCTCTCCAAGCAAATAATAATTATTAAAAAAAAAAAACAGACTTTTTCAACAAACTACAGATGTTATTTTCCTGCTTTTGCAGGAGACAGAGGTCTGAGGGCATGGAGTGCAACAGGTCACAGGTAAATAAGCTGTGTGAGCCCACAGCAGGGCTGAGAGAAAGCTGCCGAGCATTAATTAATATTCCTTCAAGTGATGCTTCTACTCCAAGAAGAGACTGAAAAACATACAGTGGTTAGAATGGGAGGGGGGAAGCATTTGCTAGTTGAAAGAAGTGTTTTAGACTGGCCACGAAAGATGCGTAAACCAAGAGAAAGCTTCCATGGCTTGTAATGGGTTATTTCCACTGAATATATATGCTCTGAAAAGATTCTGAGGATGTACAGAGCTATGCAAGACATCTGCTCTGGAAGAATTTTAGTCCTTTTGAAATACCAGAATTTCAACTGGAATTAAAACTTCCAGTTCCTTTTTGTGGTGCCTTCTTTGGGCTGGATAGTAAAAAATACTTTACATTCCGTTCCAAAACTACTGAGTCTAGACCATGACTTAAGGAGACTCTGCAAGGAAACACTAGTCAGCCCTGGCTGTGTTCCTATTCAGGATGGAATAAAGGAAAGCTACACAAATCCGAGAGTGAATAAAGGTTTCCCTCTAATGTGTATTTTTGCAGTCCGGGACTGAGTGACTCATACCATTCAGCATTTGCCATACCAGCAGATAAGTTACACTGTTCTCACCGAGACCTTAAACGTGAACTGCAGGGGTCCTAAAGACTCTCTGTGTGTGTTGCGCAAGCATTTCCATAGGTCAGAAAGCACTGAACATAGCCTGAACTCATTAAGTACTGAACTGCTGCAGCTGTAGACATGAGCAAGTCTGTCCATTCACTGAAGTTCCCTGGAATCCATGCTGTTTGAGAAAGCAACTGTCCTTTTCAAATGACTCTCACATTCATCTGTCATGCATTGATTTTTCTTTCTGATTGTAGTAATAGTTACGTGAACAATTAAGTAAGATTAGAAATGTAAGCTCGAGTAAAAACATGAAGAGAGGGAGACTCAAAGTGAGGGGGAAGTATTTGGCTTTGTGGCTTATCACAGTGTGATGCTGGGTCACCTAAATGTCCATTGACAATAACAAGTGCATCGGGAGAACAGCCCTGGGAGAACAGGACCAGAGACACTACGAGACAGCAAGATTAAAGGCAAAGAAGATATCAGAGTAGAGATGGAGTGAATGGGTATGAAAACATCAGAAGTAAAGAAGAAAGGGAAAGAAAAAGTGGAAGCACTGCAGAAGCAGAGTAAATTAAGGACAAGATTTTCAAGTGCCTCACTGTCCCCCAAATCATAATTACTTTCCCATTGACACTGGCAACAAGAAAAAGGAAAGATGGCAGAGCTAGGTTAGCAATGAGCACTTTAAAAACTTCTCATCTCAGAATTACATTGCTTTCTTACAGCTTGTCCTGGAACAATGATGTCAAGCAATACTTGTGGCTACTAAATTATACTGAGAGTCCACTTGGATGTTCTGGAAAATGTAATGTATCTGTGGCATTAGGACACGCCATGTCAATTGCAGCACAGGAAATTTGTGAGGCCATCAGAGCCTGGTGAGAAGACTCACTTGTTTTAAATAATAAAAAATAAAATAAATAAAATAAAAAAAAAATTACATTACTGCGAGCTTAGAAAAATTTGTTGTTTTTTTTTTTTCAGAATAATTCAAATGAAACCGCTACAAAGTCAAATCAGACTTGCAAACTGCTCAAGTTTCTATGTGTTCTTTCATTATTCCAGTTTCTGCTCACAGCCAAGCGTGTGTCTCTGCAGACCAGGCCTCTCCCTGTTTACCAGAGGCTGATGAGAGGAAGGAGAGGCCTTGAGATGCTTCCCACTGCCCTGCCAGCCCCAGCCCTGACCTGCAGGAACCATTGCTGGGCGTGGGAAGGCAGCGCAGGCTCCACACCTCTGAAACCTTTGGCATCTTTGCTGGCTCTAATGAGAAGGAAGGAAGGTGATGTTTTTGATGGTACTTTCATACATAGGAGACCATCGCCATTTATTTCAGTTCACATTTTACACGGGTTACTGAATGAATAACTTGCTAACAGCAACTGTTTCAGTCTGCCTTGAACTGGGTGGTTCATCCTCCTGCTTTAGCGTCTCACTTCTAATCCCTGAACTCAAATGCTCAGCAAGGATATGCATCCAGGTGGATATGCACGGTGTGAGGACACCTTATGTCAGTGCAACCTTATTTTGTCTCTCTAGGGTCCTAAGATAATTCATTTGCATTTCCATATGGGCCAGATCTGAAGTCTCACAAATGAAATATTTACCACTTGAACATGTTGGAAAGCTCAGATCCTTATGTTTATTAGTTCAGAGTGCAATAATTATTAGCTGGAGAGAAACATGACTGCAATAAAAAAAGAAAACTAAATAAAACCCACCTACACAGATTTCTCACACTGGGCTCAGGGGCATGACTCACTGGTTATGTATTAAGCATTGTGGGTGGGTACCCTAATTTTTATGTGTTCCATTGTTTAGATGTATTTTGTGTGCACTAATTCTGACTTTGTGTTTTGGCAAAACCTTTTTCTTTTTTTTTTTTTTTTAAAAAAAAAGCCAAACCAAACAACCCTCGGAGGTCACAGTCATGAAGTGCAGCTGCCTTCCCTTACCTGAGTGCCACAGAATCAGGGTGGGCTCCATGGGAGGAATGGAGGGGAGCAGCACCGGCTCTGGCTGCCAGGTGGAGGCATGCCACCAGCAGCTGCAGAAGCTACCTGGCCACCAGTGGGCTTCTGCAACACCTGACCCACTCCATGGGGAGTCATTCTGCACCCTTTTCCAGCCAGATATTCAAGATTGGAAAAATATTTCTTGTGCTCTAAAGCACCGACAGAGGAAATAACTCAGAAATATATGCCAGCAGACAAGAAGGAATACATTAAATGTCAGATGGATTCTTTTAAGACTGAAGAAAAAGAGCATAATTCCAAAATATTGTAATGCCAATACATGCCTAAGCACAGAAAGCAAATGATTTGGAAAAGTCATGGGACGATTAGAACTGGTAAGATACAAAAGTGTTTTCTTTGAGCTTAAATTCTAAATAGAAGTGTAAATGCAAAACACGCAGATTATATGAGTATAAATTATATAATGCATACAATATAAAAATACAAAGATACACATTATTTTCTTTTAATAGAAAGACAGTTTATATAGCAATTGCCAGTGTGAAGCTAGATGGGCAATTTCTGGGAGATTTAGAATTAGATTACAATGAAGAGTGAGGACTATGGTTTAGCTGGGAAGTATTGGTAATGGTTGGACTAGATGATCTTCTAGGTCTTTTCCAACCTTGATAATTCTGTGATTCTGATTCTGTGACAGCTAAAAAATATTTGGGGCTATCTGGGAAGATGGCTGGAGCTGCTGGGCATGCTGGTCACTGGGGGAAAACACAAAGCTTTCTCCCACTTTCACTCAGCTTGTCTCCACGACAGCCTACTGCACATCTCCAGATGCATCCTGAGAGCTTCCTGCCCATGTGAAGTTTGGCTTGCATCAGATGCAAACCTACTGTGTCTGTCCTGCCCACGCTGAGTGCGTGTGCTGTGCTCTGGGATGGCTGCAGGAGTGCTAGTGAAGGCAGCACCACCACGCATTGCAAAGTCGTTCAGCTGTCTGATGCCAGCGCTGCCTCTTGCCCCCTTTGCTAGCAGTGTGGCAAGCCGCACAGCCGCTCTGCTTTCTCTCACCCCATTTAAGGAGAGTTGCTGCAGCAGTTGCTTCAATGGTTTCTGCCACCCACCAGCCCTCCAGCTGCCTATGAACCTCCCACAGCCCTGGGCCTGGCATCCCGCTGCTGCCTCACACCCAGAGACGCTGCAGCTGTGGCTGCCCTTGCTGGCAGCCCTCGTGGTGGCAGTGACCAGCTCTGCGGGAGGCAGAGGCTAAATCAAAACCTTCAGCCTTAGCACTTTGCAGCCAGTATAAAGGAGGTACTGGACACACCAACAGTGCTTCCCTTGTTTAGTTCACTCGCAAAATATGCAACTTTTTTGACCTTAAGTACACTCCTTAGGAGTGTTCAGGCTGAAAGGGGCTCCACGTTGGCCAAAAGTAAGCATGGCTGACCTTAACTACTTGCTTTCAATCACAAGGGAAACACGGCTCCTGCCCCATTGCTTTCACCGCTTTTCTGCAACGCCTACATCTGCAGTGAAAAAACTGCTTTGCATTAACCCTTTCACTGCTGTTACCGATGCAAAAGCCCCATCAGCTTACAGGGTCCTTAACATCCCTTCAGGCTTGTTTTCGAGGGGATACCTGTGGGATATGCAAGTCTTTCAGATTTTCCACTACCTCACAAAATGACACTCATGCCTGTTCCTTCTAGCTTTTAAAATAGGAAACAATGCTCAACTTTCCACCGGCAGTTTCCTGTTTAACAAGTATTTAAATTAATGGTTCTGTAGGTTTTACCAAGCACACTCGGCAGCACCGGAGGTGTGCAACTCAGCACAAACTAAACTGTAAACAGTGCTTACAGGTGCTGGTAAGGGAAGCAGTGGGTGGAGGAACGGGGTGACACTGCAGTCCCATGCATGTTACAGGCAGAGCTTTCTGGCACACTGCAAGTAAACAGAGGAAAGTGCAGAAGTATAAGCCAGGGAGATGATATGGCCCAAAATGAATTTAGCAGAGTTTAGGAACAGCAGGCCTCCTTCTTTCTCTTTGAAATGCAGCTAAAGAAAGAAGCTGGCTCATTGCTCAAACACTGAATGGGAATAAAATGCTGCTCTTTCACTTGCTGCTGCCTGTGAATTTGGGGCATCGGCTTCTGAATCTGACCTGCACTAAATAGGCTAGGTGAGCAGGAACTTAGGCCAACAGAGGTGATAGATTTTGGCTTCTAAGGGTGAGAGCCCTCTGTGTTTCTTACTTTTGTACCCAGTGTGATTTCTGTGAGGTCTTAGAAATTATGCCAGATATTATAAGGAGGTACAACTCGTGGCGGAATTTCATCTTTATTACTTTATGCTGATTCTCCCTGATTAATCCTTTATGCCAGGTCCAAAAGCATGATAGGTGCGTATAACATTCTCATTTATTTCTTTATTTCTTATAATTTTCCTTCATACTGCAAAACCATTTCCTGTAATTGAACCTCTAGAATACCTATTGACTTTCTGAAAAACTGGCTGAAAACTACCATTCAGTTCTTATATTTCCACTGTTATTTATTCATCTCTAGGTTCCTTAATGCTTTAACTGGTTGCAACAGCTCGTCTATATGAATGCCTCACAGATGGGAAAGATTCTTTCAATGATATTTCGCATCAGGGATGTTACTGCACTTGAATGAGATCAGCAACCTTAGAATCATAGAATCAAAGACTATACCGAGTTGGAAGGGACCCATAAGGATCATCAAGTCCTGCTCCTGGCTCCACACAGGACCACCCAAAAATAGGACCATTTGACTGAAAGCGTTGTCCAGACACTTCTTGAACTTCAGCAAGGTCATTGCTGTGACCATTTCCCTGAGAAGTCTGTTCCATTATCCAGTCTCCCTCCGGTAAAGAAACTTCTCCTGATATCCAGCCTGAATTTCCTCTGTCACAGCTCCATGCCATTCCCTCAGATTCTATTACTGGTCGCCAAAGAGGGGAGATCAGCGCCTGCCCTTCTGCTCCCCTCGTGAGGAAGCTGTAGGCCACCATAAGGCCACCCCTCAGTCTCCTCATCTCTGAGCCTTCCCTGCTAGACATTTCACCATGTTTGTAGCCCTCTTTTGGAAACTATCTAATAGTTTTATGTCCTTTTTGAACTGTGGCACCCAGAACTGCACACAGTACTCAAGGTGAGGCTGCACCAGTGCAGTGTAGACTGGGACAATCATTTCCCTCAACCAGTTTGCAGTGCTGTGCTTGATGCAACCCAGGAGAGCTGATTTGTCTAGATCTGTTTGCAAGGCCTCTCCTACCCTTGATGGAGTCAACAGCTCCTCCTAATTTAGTGTCGTCAGCAATCTTGCTGAAAGCACCTTCTCGTCCTACATCCAAGCTATTTATGAAAACTTGAAAGAGGACTGACCCTAAAATAGAGCTCTGGGGAACCCCACTAGTGACTGGCTGCCAGCCTGATGTAACCCTATTTACTACAACCCTTTTGGCTTGACCCATCAGCCAATCTCTCATCCATCACATTATGTTTTTGTCTAGCTGTGTGCTGGACATTTTGTCCAGAAAGATATGTAAGAAACAGTATTAAAAGCTTTACTGAAATCCAGTATTATCAACTGGTTTCCCTTGTTCAACTAGATGGTGACCTTGTCATAGAAAGAGATTAAATTAGTCAAACAGGACCTACCCCTCATGACCCTGTGTTGGTTATGACCAATGACCCCGTTGTCCTTCTAGTGTTTTTCAGTTACTCCCAGCATAATTTTCTCCATAAATTTACCAGGCATTGAAGTGAGATTGACATCTTTAGAGGTATGTGGAATTGAAATTAGTGCAGCATATATGGTACTATATCAGTTGTATTGCAGGGAGAGAGCACAGTGTTGCTTGATGTAAATAGACAGTAATAAAATGGAAAAAAGTCCTGCAAAATCCAATAGTTCAAACTAAAACAAGCTGACAGAATTTCTGGAACTGGAATGTACTGGATGCAGTGCAATACTCACACTAAACAGATATGGTCAGTTACTGACTTTAAATTATATTCATCACTGGAGTCTGCACAGCTCACTACTAAATGATTTATCATTCAACTTCCCCCCCAAAAGATTTTTTATTCCGTATCACTGTGATGAACATAAGCTGCTGATAAAAAAAAGAGCAATATTTGGGAAAGTCCAATTGTCTTTGGCTTAGGTGGATCCCTTTTTAGATCTGATATTATCAAATTTGAGTTATAAGAATTTCTCTTTAATTTTCTGGGAGCATACCATGGGAGATACCAAAAAGTAACTGACTCTCCATAACTGGACCACATGATGTGAACATGGAAGATAGTAGATGCTATGTGTAGACATGTCTTTACCTCATGCTGCAGTCAGTGTGGACTGCGTGCTGTTTACAATTGAGTTCCTTATTATTAGTTGCACATATCTAGAAATAAAATTGCCTAAAGCCTTATCACAGCTCTCAAAGTTTTTGTAGAGAAAAGGGTCCATGCCTATCTGATTAAAATATATCAGAACCTTTATGCAAGGGGAAAGAAATCTTGAAATGTGTATTTTTAAAATCACTGTTCCTCTCTTAAATTTCCATGGGTTGAGGTATTGTTGACGCATTGCTCTGAGCCAGGCTGTCTTCACTGTGGGAGGCTTCTCATGATCACTCATAGCACTGATGCCTCGGAAGATGGAAAGTGTATGTAACGGGCCGACAGAACTCGTATTTCACAGAGGATTTTGTTGGATGATTGACTGACATATATAGCTTCACTGTCTTGTGCCTCTCAATCACAGGGGACTTGCTTCCAGCCAGTAAACACAAAGTGCTGGGTTACCAATGAAATTGTTCTGTTGATTCATACATGACAGATAACTAGCTTGCATCAGCTTGATCTTGATGATCTGAGGGTTTTGTTGCGGTAAACCTTTAAGCTTACTGAATGTTTGATAAACTTTGAGGTTAAAAAGTTCACTATTAGATCATCCGCTATGAGGAGGCACAAAGTGCACTGATGGAGATCTGCTGGCCTCCTTACTGTGTCATGGGATAAGTCTGTCATTCCTGGGGTGCTGTCAAGGCCTGGGTGTTCTTGCCTTGCGTGAAGGCTGCAGCGCAGCTATGGTGCCAAGCTCATGGCTGCAAGGGACGAGGAAGATTCAGTGTTGCATTATGAGTTGTATGAGGGAAGCTGGCAGAGGCAGCTCAGTGTGCAAACGATGCTGGGGAGAACTGGACAAAGTACTCCAGGTGGGATCTCATAAGAGCAGAGTAGAGGGGCAGAATCACCTGCCTCAACCTGCTGGTCACACTTCTCTTGATGCAGTCTGGGATACGATTGGCATTCTGAGCTGCAAGCGCACACTGCTGGCTCATGCTGAATCTTTCATCAACCAACACCCCCAAATCCTCCTCAGAGCTGCTCTCAAACCATTATCTGCCCACCCTGTGTCTGTGCTTGGGACTGCACTGACCAAGGTGCAGGACCTTGCAGTTGGCCTTGTTGAACTTCCTGAGGTTGGCATGGGCCCACCTCTCAAGCCTGTCCAGGTCCTTGGATGATCAGAAGACTGGAACATTCTTCCTGCAAAGAAAGGTTCAGGAAGCTGCGCTTGTTCAGCCTGGAGAACACTGGGTAAACCTCAGTGCAGCCTGCCAGTACTGAAAAGGAGCTTAAAACAGGAGGGAGACCAACTTTTTACTTCAGCAGATAGTGATAGGAGAAAGGGGAGTGGTTTTAAAGCAAAAGGAGGAAATTCTTTACTCAGAGAGAGTGGTGAGGCACTGGCACAAGTTGCACAGATAAGTTGTGCACGCCACGTTCCAGGAGACATTCAAGGTGAGGTTTGATGCAGCTTTGAGTAGCCGGATCTAGTGGTTGGCAGCCCTGCACACAGCAGAGGGGTTGGAACTAGATGATCTTTAAGGTTCCTTTCAACCCAAGCCATTCTGTGATACTATGATACACGATTCTGTGATCCTATATCTGTTCCCTTGATCTGAAGGCAGGCAAAGTTTGCGCTCCTTCTTCTTTAGGTCAGACAGCCTAAGCAGCCTAACTTACTTCTCAGCATCTGTGGTTTTAGGTGCCATGAAAATGGCATTCAGGAAAGCAAACTGACTTTTAAACTGGAGTTATTTCAAAGAAAAAACATACAAGAGGAAATTGATTGGTAAAAACATATCAGTGCAATCCACATGTGTATCTCCCTTTTCCTGGTACTTTCTCATTCCCGGAACCTGGAGAGCGCCTCCTATATCTCAACAAGATATGTCAGCATGCCCCCTTAAACTCTTCAGCAACTGTCTTCCTCTTCATCTCATAAGAGAACTTTTCTAAGTGTTCGGCAATCATCCACAATCTAGTTTTTCTACTAAGCAATCCATACTGTGCATTTGACAGGAGTCAAGAAACCATGATGCAGCTGTCCAACTTCACTTACTACCCTCTCATGCATATAACAGTATCTGCAGAGATGACATGCTGGAGTCTCAGCCAGTCTTCCAGCATCCCCTGTTGCATTCACCAGCATACAGGCATAAAACAAGCACTAACAATCTCTGTGATATCCTGAATCCAGTTCCTGGATAAGATGCATACATTATTACAGTCCATTATGTTGATGGCTACAAATCAGCCTCATATCTGCTGAATCACTCCTTTGGGCAAGGGGTCCTCTTTTTAAGGAGAGTCCTTAAAAAAAACCACATGGTGTTAAGATCGTCAATTAAAGCATTAAATAGCATGTGGCACAACAGAGCAAAAGAAAATCAAATATAAAACAAAAGCATAAGTATGTGGATTTAAAGAAGGAAAAAATGAAAACAAAATCAACATGGGTAAGAAAGTTACTTACGTAAGGAATTTGAAGTTTATCACTTGCAGTGATGCCACCAATAAAAATGTACTGGCTTGAATATATATAAAACCAGCATTTTATCCTAATGGTATATCACATCAGGAAAAGATTAGATTTCTTTTCCTCAGATAAGTCAGAAACTCATAACACACCAACAATGAACTTAAGCTATTTGCTTTTGCCTGCCATAAAGGAGTTAATCTATTTTACTGAGCTGAATGCAATCAGTATAAAAACCTTTAAAGTACCAGCAGCAGTACTGGTGCTGTGCCCTTGCACAGTGTTAAGTGAATGAAGGAATCACACTTGAGCAGCTAGTTTGCAAGCAAGCACACTTAATAGCCTGTGTACATGACTGCATACAATGCTGCTCTGCCAGACACTGGAAGTGTGAGCCTTGCAGACTCAGTAGATGGCCCCAGCTACTGAGAGATCCTTCCCAAGAGGATGGGAATAAAAGCAGTACTTTTTGCAATGACATCTGGACTTTCCTGTTTCTTTGTGAAATTCACAGCATCGTACTTTTTGAACACTTTTCTCTCCTTTGCTGCACCCAGAACAAGGGCAACAGGGAGAACTGGGAGACCTGGCTGTGAAAAGAGGGCTGTGAAGGAAAGCAAATGAAAAATACGCAGCCCTTTCCCTTTATCATTCAGTTGGTAACACCAGCATGAAAACATTCTCAGAAAGCAATGTCATTTCTCAGCTGACTGCTTCCCTTTACATTTTTCACCTGCAGTACTTCTACAGTCCCAGCCAAATGGTTTCTGTTTAATCTTTCTGTTCTTAAAAAAGGCTATCGTATTTTTGCTTGCCAGCATATATAATGCCTTCTGACTTGCCTTGCTTGTGCTAAGCCCATGGGTTTGCTTTGGTGTAATAAAGGCACCCAGCAAACAGGTGGTGTCGCTGACCCACCTGTGCCACCAGCAGCAGGAAGGCATCTTCCTCAGAGCTGGCTTCTCAGGACCAGCTCACTGCCAAGCCACTCAGTGTGGTGACATGCTGCCACTGGAGTTTAATTGTACTTTTAATTACACAGAAGTGGCTAATGCATGCTATAAATCATATCCCATCATGCAAACTTCTGGCATCTCATTTACTTCATGTGAAATTATTTAATGCATCTGACTTTGAGGTGAGGAACTCTTTAATCTTGCTGATGTTTGGAAAAAGATTAATAGATTATTTGTTACTGTTTTAATATGTGCACTCCACAAACAGCAATCAGCTGTCTCCTATTCGCTTCATGGCTGCTAATTGGCTCAGGGTACAGGTTTTATTTCCAGTCTGAAGCTCCAAGCTTATGTTTATTAAAATATAATTACTTTAATGTAATTGTTTTGAGTTATTACATCTCCTTACTAAGTAGGACATAGTTAAAACAACTGAAAGTGTTTCTTGATCAGAGCTGATTTTTGAACTAATTATGGAAATGACCACAGGAAAAAAAAACACACACAAAAAAACCCCAAACAAAAACAAACCCCACATTTCAATGTAGGTTGCTTTCCTCATGTGAATTAATTACAGTCTTTGTACCTGCATTAGGGCAGCTCTTAAAAAATAAGATTTTTCACCTATAGTTTCTGCTTCACCCCACAAACTTCAGAATACATAATTTGCAATTTTAGGGTCAGCAGTTCAGGGGACTGCCCACCATTCACAAGACTTTAATAGCAAAGAGTGGACAAAGTGAAGAGCTCATATATTTGTATCATTGGCACAGACTTTAGGCTCAGACCGATATCAGAAAAATCAAAACCTCCAGCCAGCACAGGTTCATGAAAGGCAGGTCGTGCTTGACCAACCTCATCTCCTTCTACAACTGGGTGACCAGACTGGTAGATGAGGGAAAGGCTGTTGATGTAGTCTACCTAGACTTCAGCAAAGCCTTTGATACGGTCTCCCACAGTATGCTCCTGGGGAAACTGGCTGCCTGTGGCCTGGACAGGGATACCCTTCTTTGGGTAAGGAACTGGCTGGAGGGCCGTGCCCAACCGATAGTGGTTAATGGAGTTAAGTCCAACTGGTGACCCGTTTCAAGTGGTGTCCCCCAGGGGTCGGTACTGTGACCCATCTTGTTTAATATCTTTATTGATGACCTAGATGAGGGCATTGAGTGCACCCTCAGTAAGTTTGCAGATGATACCAAGCTGGGAGGTGGTGTTGATCTCCCTGAGGGTAGGGAGGCCATTCAGAGGGATCTAGATAAGCTGGATCGTTGGGCTGAGATGAATGGGATGAGGTTCAACAAGGCCAAGTGCCGGGTCCTGCACTTTGGCCACAGCAACCCCATGCAGTGTTATAGGCTTGGGGATGAGTGGCTGGATGACTGTGAAGAGGAAAGGGACCTGGGGGTGTTAACTGATGCTCAGCTGAACATAAGCCAGCAGTGTGCCCAGGTGGCCAAGAGGGCCAATGCCATCCCAGCCTGCATTAGAAATAGTGTGGCTAGCAGGAGCAGGGAGGTAATCATCTCCCTGTACTCAGCTCTGGTGAGGCCACACCTTGAGTATGTGGTGTTCAGTTTTGGGCCCCTCACTACAAGGACACTGAGGCCCTGAAATGTGTCCAGAGAACGAAACTGGTGAGGGGTCTGTAGCGTAAGTCTTATGAGGAGAGGCTGAGGGAGCTGGGATTGTTTAGTGTGGAGAAGAGGAGGCTCAGGGGAGACCTCATTGCACTGTACAACTTCCTGAAGGGAGGCTGTGATGAGGAGGGGTTTGGCCTCTTCTCCCAGGCAACAGACAGGACCTGAGGAAACGGTCACAAGTTGTACCAGAGGATATTTAAACTAGACAAAAGGAAAAAATTTTTCTCTCAGAGAATGGTCAGGCACTGGAATGGCTGTCCTGGGAGGTGGTGGAATTGCCATCCCTGGCAGTGTTCAAGAGGCATTTGGTTGAGGAGCTATGATACATGGTTTAATAGCTTGTGGTGGCAATGGTGATGGGAGGATGTTTGGACTAGGTAATTTGTAGGTCCGTTCCAACCTTATGATTCTATGAATCTATGATTCTATGAAATTTGTGAAGAGTATTCTGCAAGGAGAATTTATGTATTTCAGTACCTCGCGGTTTCCAAAGTCAAAATTGATTCCAAATGTGTGTTTTGCACTTTTCTCCTGTCTTCAATCATGTCCTTGAAGAGGCCAAATCATTAATAGACTGGCAGGAAGACTGAAGAAGAAAGACTGATCAATGAGCCTAGAGTTTGGACTGCTTAAATACTGGCTTACAGTGGTGCAGTTTGAACTCATTTCTAATTTCCAGGAAACTTATCTGCTCAAGTTCAGTTGCTTTACATAAATTTAAATTCCCAAGTAGTCTATATTTGAAGAGTTGGCTGAATTTTAACTTGCACAAAACCTCAGAAGTAAAATTCAGAAACTAGCCTGCCTTACTGCTGGTGATGGATCCAGACCAGTGAGACTCCCAGTTCCTGTGGTTATAGATGTCCTTTCAAAGACTTCCACTTTAAAACATCCTTTTTTTTCTTGACCATTTTTATCATGGCCTTTGCCCTCTAATATCCGTGCAAAGCTACAGAAGCAAATTAAATTAAATTTACGCTTTCTATACCCCCTATGGGACAAGCAATCCCAGAATGACACCAGTGTTCACTGCATTTTAGATTGGGTTCTTCACATTACAAAAATGGTAAGTACTGGGCTGGAAATGTAGAACTTCTAGAAAAAATCTCCACTGTGCACAGATTCAGGTTATATGGAAGCAGCGTGAACTGGCTTGCATTCTTCAATAGGGACAACCTAAGGGAGTCCCAGCTCCAGCCAAGCTTTTTTATTTTTCTGGATGCACTGCTCACACTGAAGATGGCACTAAGTAGCATTACTTCAAAGCTGGGCTGCATGAAACAATATGAATTTTGATTTCACATGTGTTTTACCTACAAATCAGAGCATTCAATGGTTTTAATTAAAAATCCAGGCACTAGATTTTCATCTGCTTGCAGCCCTCATGGGTAAGGAGAAGAACTTTGAACATCAATCAAACAGCTGCATAACATTTTAAAAGTAAAGTAATAATAATAAAAAAAATTAGGCAAATAAAAAGAAATCTCATTATCATTAGCTAAGTCCCATGATATTCAAGACCTGATTCATGCATTTCGAGCTGTAGGGTGTAGTTAAGGAACAACTATGAATTAAGTCTCACTCGTCCCACCCACTGAACTGTGTGACAAACTGAGCTGTGCTAGCCCCATGCGCTTCTGAGGCGCTGAAGCTGACTCGGGATAATTTAAGACTAAGACATAGGAGTTACATAGAGGCCAGAAAAGGAATGTCAGCAAAGAAGGGCTTGGACCAAGCTGCAAGAGCAGTTGCTTTGGCAAGGGTACTGCAGCAGCATGATGCCTGGAAGGAGTGCTGTGAGTATGATGCAGTCTTGCAAGGAAGAGAGCACAATTTCCTTCTCTTCATGGCAATTTTAAAAACTGAAATAGAAAAGGGCAGCTATCTGCCAAAAGAGCAGCAGGGGATTCCCTGGGCACCTCCTCCACCCCCACAGGTATCGCAGACACAGCAGGTGCAGGTTCTGCAGCTGCTTGAGTCTCTTCTGCAACAGACCCAGAGCAGTATAAGAACTGAGTTCCGCATTTGTGTGCCTCTCTAAGTTATTATCATCAAGTAGAAAGATTAAATTTGGACCTGGTTGTGAATTCCAGTTTTGCTTTTCTAATTAACTGTTTTCGCTTCTCCATTCTCTAGTCCTTGTTTAACTGTTCATTAGCCTTGGCCTCATGTTTTACCTTTTCAGTTACTGAGGATTTAAGCTTTGCAGCTAATGACTGATTTTCCTCACTGAAGATCTATATAAGTACAGTACTGTACTTGTACTTGGCTGTGGGGAAAGAGATTGGCTGAGAGAAAGATGCGGGCTCAATGAACTGGCCCAGGTGACCTAGGACAGCTCGCTGTGCTGAGGTTTGACCTCCCTGCCACATGTTTTAGCACTTCTGTTTTCAGGAAGCTCTTCAAAGCTCTTGAGGAAGATTGAGTGCACTGCCAGAAGGGAGTTTTTTGTGCCATTATCTGTCTCCTAATTCACACCCTACTATTTTCCCTTCCTCCTTTAACCCTGGAGGAGGGGAGGCTGGCAGACACAAAGAGCAACACACAACAAGGTGGAAGAAACCCTGCAGCCACCGACATGGTGGAGCCACCCTTTACTGGAGGAGTCAACTTCCAGTACGGCTCGGTGTGTTCAGAAGAGACCTGTACGTTTCTTCCCAGCAGCAAAACTTTGTGTGATCATCAGTGGTGTTCTGGAGCAACAACAAACTAGCACCCATGCACTGTCAGGTACACGGATATCAGCACCTGCCAAGGTTTGAATAAAATGAATATAGGACCCTTAATAATTGCTGGGGGAACTCTTCAGCTCTCACTAACTCTAGTTGGCCAGCTCAGCTAAACAGCTTTCTGCAGACAGCAGAAAGTTCTTTCACTCTGGCTTTAGATGCTGCAGTGTCTGACTGACCTTCTGCCAGTGGGGCAAGAAGAACTGCTCTGGGGGGCTGCAGCTACTGAATAACAGGGAATAAAATCTGATGTGGATTCTGCTTATAATAAAAAGGACAAAAAACACCAACATGACCCTACCCAAATTCCTCTGTGGGTTGCAAGGATGGGTGATTCTAGGAACCATAATAGCATTTAACTCAAATTGCAGCCTCCCAAATGAAGAGGAATATGCAGACTGTGGCAGAAAAGAGGCTTGCAACAATGCTTTCTTCTTGTAGAGAAGAATGGATCAGCAACGAAACTTGGGGAGCAAGTTGGGCGTCACAGAGACACGAAATAGCAATTTTTGTAATGACAACACAAGAAACGCATAACATGATGTAATTCAGAGAATGTTCTGGAGAATTCAGATGAAAAACAGAAGTTTCAGCCTCATGAAGTTATGATGATAGCTCAGAAGGCTTCAATGCAGCAAAGAAAGTCCCCTCTAGACAAGGTCATAAGAGTTACAGTTCACTATTGTTTTTTAGCACCTTCTGATACAAAATAAATAAATAAATAAATAAATCACAAATCAGCTTTAAATCAAAGGATGAAAGTGTTCAAAGAAACATGAATGGTCCATATCCTCACATATGCTGCCCAGAATCTCCATAGTGTAAAACAAAACATCATTTGGGCTGTCCAAAAAATCTGTGCACTTGGTCACTTGTGGAAAGGAGAAAAAAAGAAAAAATGCAGGTGGTACAAGCTGGTCATTAGGAGATTTTGATTTAACTTTAGCAGCATTAATTTGGTTTGCTGTCAAACAATTCAATTTTAGAAGAGCTGAAACGTTGAAATTTGCTTAGAGGTTTAAACTGCCATTTGCTTACGTTATAAATGAGCCATTTCAGAGAAAGTGTTGAGGGTTTTTGTTGCACAGCTTCTGAATAAGTGATTCTCTGTTGCTGGAGCCTGGCTCACGCAGGCCCGTCCAAGAGTGTCACTGCCCACCTGTTCTGGGGCCTGGCCAGCAGCAGATGTGCTGCAGTGCAGCAGGAGAGCAGAGGGAGGGCAGAAGTGCACATGCTGACGTGAAGCACCTGAACCCCTCTGAAACAGAACCCAGTCTTAACAGGGGGAAATCTTGGAACAGCCGGTTAAAGAAACTGCTTAACTCCTATGAGCACCTGCTTAGACAGCCTTCCAAATTATTTCTTCTGACCGCCTTAAATGAAGTAACAATGACTGTTTTTCAAAGAAGCTGTAAAAGCACACACTTCATAAAGATCCAATACCACACTTGAATGTGGATGGTAAAATCTTCACCAAGGCACATACAAATAGCCTAGCACCTTTTCTGACATCCATTATCCACGCTGACCAGTCAGGGCAATCCCTTCAAAGGTAGGCCAAGAACAACATAAAGAGGTTATTAAATATTATTCATTACCCTCCATGGAACAAAATAGAAGCCTACTTAGCACTTTTGATTCCAAGAAAACATTTGATAGGATCCCAAGGGGTTTTTTGTTCTTTACTTTAGAAGTTTTTAATTTTGGCTCTGAGTTTAGTTCATGGATAAAAATGTTTTCCCAAAAACCTATGCCTCGGAGATAAAAGCCTAAAATCCCTCCCATTGTCCCTTTGATTTAAGAAGAATGAGGCAAGATTGTCTCTTCTCCTGCTACGTTTGCTATCCTTGTCACACTCACCAGGTTATAAGGGAATAGCTGAGAGACAGGAATGCTAGAACTCAGCCTCTGAGATTGTTTTGGAAAACTAACTCAGCTTCTCCCATATCATTTGCCATCTACCGATGTCACAGCTGGGACTCAAAGCCAACTTACTGTAAATCTGCAGCAATTCCTATGGGTCAATTTAATTAAAAATATATGGAAGCAGCGGATTCTTGAGTGAAATGCGTTTGAAATATCCTAAAGAGTCTGCTAGAACTATGGCTGTTCTTTCAAGAAAATATACCGACTCTAGTAAAAAAAGCCAAACAAACAAACCAAAAATGAGCTGAGCTGTAGATGTCTGGAAAAAGTTTTCTAACAACCTTTAGCCTTATATTCTTTTCAAACCAAAGCAATTTATTAAACTCTTGCTCATTCACCCAATAAAAAAACACAGAAAAAACCATAAAGCAAAACTTTTTTTTTTCTTTGTTAGAAAACCAAGACACAATATGTGGCACACTCAAAAGAACTACTGCTTCTACTTTCTCATTAAGTTAAAAGAAAGAAAGAAGTAAAAATGAGCCCAGGCCATTTTGGGCAGCAAAACCCTGCCCTCCAAGGCTTTTTTTTTTCTTTTTTTTTTTTCTTTTTCCATTACCAATATTTTCCTCTTCGAAAATAAAATGCCCCTGCTCATTTCTGAAAACCCAAGAGAAACAAATGGCTGGGAGGCTGATGAGGAGTCTGATCCTCTAAATGCAAATCAACTGCAGCAGCTCACATGAGTGAAGCTCCTTAGACCCAGGACAAATTCTGAGGTAGTGGGACCCTCAACTACTCACAGAATGGCCCAGGTTCAAGAGAAAACTGCAGCTTTTCTCGGCCGTCACTGTTGGCCTCAGCAATATTTTTAAGAACAACAATGGGATGGTGACATGTTGCCTGATATTGAGAAGACCTTCATAACCTTCTTTTTGGAGACCAAGGGACCTCAAGAGCAGTACAGTAGGGGCCTGGAGCTCGTCTGACTTGCCTCCCTGCTGCAAACCTGGTTTGCAGAATTACAGAATTACAAAAAATAGCTAAAGATAGAAAGCTCTCTTGGAGCCTGTGCACTGACTGTAAGGCTGACTGTAAATTACACAGCTGATGGTACATTACCATTACCAGAATCAGATACTAAATTGGTACTTGAAGAAGCTAGAACCACCTTATGATGTTTCTCAATTGATTTGTGTCAGTTCTGAAAACTCCAAATAGAGGTGAAGGGAACAATACAGTGCATGGCTTCAGGACTGAGTGGTCACTCTTAGGGCAACATTTCATTACTTTTTAATTTGATTTTGATGGTCAAGGAAAGTCTTTATACACAAAACTGTTGATGTCATTGATTCTTTCTAAGGTTCAGTGATTAACACATGGCAGCATATTCCAGCAATGCACAAAGAAAGTTCAGAGGATGAAGAATCAACAGTAATACCTTCTAAGCTCTTGGTAACATTTCCAGATGTAAAACTTTCAAAACTACAAAATGATTTACTTTTATAAAGCTGTTAAACAACACGCGGTCAAATCTGATACAGAGTTCAAAACACTTATTTTAACTGGCTAATATTAACTGGCTAAATATTATGCTCCATATTTTAACTAGTCAGTCTCGATTGTGTCATTATCCAAATGGACAGACATCATCAGAGGAAATAAACCACCCTCAGAGCAACTCTCTTGGGGTAAATCCCTGTGAGGTGAATGGCACTGGTAGGCTTTGCTGGACTAGCTGCTGATGCAGAGGTATGATGGGCATTCATGCTGCTCACTGCAGCTCCCTTTCCAGACAATGACTGTTGAGGCACAGCAGCCCAACACAGCATTATAAAGTCATTTGTGACTGTCCATTATGTGGCCCATTTACTTTTATCTTCTGGATCACAATCTACGAATTTGATGACGTGATGACAAGAAAGATATGCTGTGAGGTTCAGCTGAATCTAATTATGAATTAGAAATTGTTAAACGAAGACTTTAACTGGCAAGATTTCACATATAAAAGAAAGCAAACTTTTGCTCTGTCGAAAGTAATAGTTAAATTTTTGTTTGTTTGTTTTAATGACTAAAAATAAGAGCTCTGAAAGGAGATATCCTGTTGAATTATGAAACTTTGACTTAGAACAGCTAAATCCAGGAAACCTGAAGCACTCTGTATTAGTTCCAGTGATGAAATCCTCTATGAATAGAAAACTGTACAAAACCATGTTTCTATTGCACAGTGGGTATCTGCATATGCAACCTTTCATCACAGCTACAGATAGCTCAGTTCTATGGACGTGTATCAGCAGAAGCAGCTGTCCAGATGACCTACATTTTAACAGGACATTAATAGGAAGCAGATTTTACATCTGTATATGTGTCAGGGGACAGATGTATTATTGGCTTGAACAAAGTTTCAAAGAACAGTATTTCACCTCACCATACAGATGAAAGGAATGGGCAGTTTCCCTTTGGAAACCTTCTATGAAGTTGTCTGTTTGGTGACTCGGTGTAGACGGAGGCAGACCCATTCAAGAGAGTGATAGAAGGGAGAATAGGAAAAGACAAAGATGAGAAGGGAGAGAGAGGAAAAAAGTGTTTTTATTATAGAACTGAATGTAAAAAAGCTGGGAGTCTGGGGGAGGGAGGAGATGGACTGCACATCATAGTAACTTAGTTAGATTTCTCATTCCAGTGCATGCGTTAGCAACAGGTAATTAGGAGATGAAGACTGTTCCAGCCAATCATACTGCAATTTATGTATATTTAGCCATTCCTCAGTGATGAGGAGTTCTGGGCAAGCATTCTCAGAGCTACTGCCTTTTCTGTGGCCCTTGCATCACCATCCAAACTCTGCAGTCATCATCTTGAAATTTATACTTCGCGGCTAACTACTGTTTCGGTAGAGCAAACACTACACTATTTTTTACCAAGCAGACAGCCTGTGATGATATGCAGCTTTTAAAAGTCTTCTGAGATCCTGCGTGTATGACAATGCATTGCTGGCAGCATGTCAAGGAGAGAGCTGCAGAAGCAGTCATGTTTTGAGAAAGAGGCAACGATTAAAGTCTGGTTTCTGCAGCTCAATGAAGAATTGACAGACAGAAAGAAGTTATTACATTAAATTACCAACACTTTGTTTACCGATCCTCCAGACAATCACTCTTGAACTCTTACTTACTGAAACAGTTAAAAATAAAACCTCGAAGAATATTTGAAGAAGGCTGCAGGCATTTCAGAGAAGTCGGTGTTTCCCAGTGCCCCGTAAGACATTAGAGCTTTCCTCCTACACCATGACGTGTTTCAGATAGAAACAGCTGAAGGCACTAAGCTTTTAAACGAGGCTATTTGCATGAGGCTTTTTTTGTGACACTTTTCCACTTGCTCTAACAGTGATCGGAGTCCAAGCAAGCATGGCCCCAGGCAATTTAAGCACCATGTCATCTGTCCTCACTGAGAGCACAACTGCATGGGATGGTGCTTGAAATGCTGGCAGCCTGGGAAGCTCCATTTGCCTCACCATCCTTTCTGCTGTGGGTGATTTTGCAGGCAAGCAAATAGAATGGCAAAGCAGAGACAAATGAGCCTCAGGACTCAAGGCCACGCTTCTGGGGAATGGGTGGATCTTCTGGTCATACTGGTTCTGTCTCCAAAACAGGCACACTTGGAGGTGTACGTATTCCTTGAAAGCAGTTTCCATTGCTGGTGTTATTATTCTTCAGGACAGCAGTTACAACATACCTTGCTATATGTACTCTTCTACATGGAACGACAGCGGGTGTTGCAGGCACACAACTGTACAGATTTTGTTCTTAATAACACTGAATCAAACTATCAAACTTGGCAATTAAAAACACAAGTGATAAATATTTTTAACTAAAGATTTTTGTGACAGTGACTAGACAGTCTCTGTGTAGACAGAAAACCCTCACCAAAGTCCAAACTCAGGCATTTTTGGATCCATTTATCTGCATTGCTGTATTATTGTTATGAAGGGCTACAGCCCTGCCCACCTTGCTGTTCTAGTTCAACCACAGAAGTGACCACTTTTGACAGTTGTTGCAAATATTTTATGGGTTAGCCAGACCTACATACTGCCAAAAATTTTATCTAAACCTCTAAAGGGCTATAAGAAAAGTGGAAGTGAACCCTACCTGAGGTAGTCAGGAAGAAAAGGTATGGGTGCTCTATCGCGATGTATCACCCCTTTACCCTTTCCTCCTACAGAGCACTTCTCCAGTAGGTGTGTCAATTATGTCTTTTTCCATATGCTCAGGGTAAGCAGAAGGTGGAAGAAAAAGCTGTTGAGAAATCGGTGAATGCAGATGGTTCACTTGGCCTAACCAACTGCTGCTCATGCACTTGCTCTGCAGCTCCCCAGACTTTCTGACATGACCAGCTACTCCGGCTGAGTATTGGCACAAACTAGACAGAAAGGGTGAAACATAGGAAAGAGACACAGAAGAAGGATAGAGGTCACGAATGCAGATCAAGTGAGGGAAAAACACAGAGGGAAATAGAAAGAAGAAGTAATTAATACAATACAATATTCAGCAAGAAAGAAAATGATGTGTAAGGAAAGCAGACATTGGAAAAGGCCCAAGAAAGGAGAAGAGAGATAACAACTTGGCAAGGGAGAAAAGCAACATTAACAAAAGTAGTAGATTTTTTTTTTTTATCTTCTAGAAAACTACTATGATAATGTATGCATTAATAACCATAACTATAGGTAAGAATGTGGACAATGTGAAGCTGCATAGGAGCATGCCAAAGCATGTAGACTCTGGCTGGATGACAGGTACCAAGGAAACTTGCTGGAAGAAAATCTAGCCATTTTCCTGAAGGTGGATGGAAGCTCCAGGGCAACCTGAGTATAAAGTCTTGCAGAAGAGGAGAAGCTGTTAGCCTCCACCTTCCCGTGGAGAAGGAAGAGCTGAGCAGATCATTGAATGGAGCCTGTTGCCTTTTTCAGTCTCATGGCAGGTTTGAGTGCAGATGTCGTGGTCAGAAGGAAGAGATGGTTCTCAAAGCGTACTGTAGATCAGAGATACACAATTTTCCTTGTAGCTTGCATGCTGGTAATTGATGATAGGTAATCTAGTGGATGCAGCACTGCAGAGGAATGTTGGTGTTGCTACTAGCTGGTATACGGGCAGCCCTGACCACGTGAAATTGCCTGTTTTTGAGTTTCCCCATTAGTAAATTAGATAGCATAGTAACTGATTCACTAAGGCTCTTCAGGATCCACAAGAGAAAAGAATTAAAGGAGAGCTGGGTGTGACTAAAATTACGTTTTTCCTTTGAATACACAGAACTAATTTGATTTTTTATTTTCAAGCCTTTGACATGTTCTCGACTATTTTTCTGTAGCTTAGTACTTAGACCAAACTGTTAGAATTATCTTCTCATTTTTGTTTCTACTTTGTAAAAATACTGGTATTTTATAGCTCATTTTTAAGATAAAAGAGGGAAGAATATTGAGTTGTGCACCAGAGTAATAGTAACATCACCACTGTGCCCAGAAAAAAATCTTTCCTTTTAATGTAGGTATGATTTTCTCATTTCATTTACTTCATTTTAGAAATAATTACTGCATTGCACAGCTCAATAAGAAGGATGGAGAGGTCAGATCCACAACACACAGTGCCAGTCCCACATTCAGGTATCCTTGTGAATCATGGAAAACATCGTAAGCTATGAGCAAGTTGCTTAAATTTTAAATTTGATGATGTACTTTGCAGCAGATTTTATTGCCCTCACATTTTAAAAGTATTAGGTTGCCAGGAAGTCTGTAATTAAAAACCACTTTAAAATATCCTCCTCACTATGTACAAACACCTATCAAAACCTTCTTTTCCTTTTCCTGATACTTACTTCTATGTTAGTATCTGAAATATCTTACCTACTCGCCCTTCACATGTGCAAGCATTAGTGAAATCTAACGTCCTCAACTTAACCTTCACAAGTAATAGACAACATTCTGGCCACATTCACCTATAACAATAGGGATGTAGTTCATCCCAACAGCTGCTGCACTTAGTAGGATTTTCTGTAGCAGTGGCTGGCAGTCCCTAGGAGGACTATCAGGTTCCCCTTGGTAGAAATGATCAGTGTCTGTCTGGAAAAGGGAAAAAGGGACTAAAGAAGCAGAACCCCCCCACCACCACACCATGATAGTATGTTCGTAATTTAGAAGTTATGAGTGACTTCCAGATATCAAAGAAGAAGAGAGTAATTATTTATATTTGACGTGATTTTCAAAGTTGTCGTTGTACCTACAGGATCCTTCTGAAGTCATCATAAACTGTGGGTATTCAGCACCTTTGAAAACCTTGCCAAAATTGCCTTTAGACTGTAAGCTCCTTAGGGCAGAGACCTGTTACTCATTTGGCAAATTGTATTACATAGCTCCTTTGCCTAAACCAGACTGTTTGTGTAATAATAGCAATAATAACAGATATCAGAATGATGCTGGAATTCAGAAATATCTGATGTGGTTCTATAGCCTTCTTATTATCTCAAAACATTAAATAAAAGCTAATTTTATAGGCAAATCAGCAAGGAAGCATGACGAAAGGAATCCTGATGAAAACAATTTAAAAACAGAGAGGCGTTTGCTTGGATAAACATGGAACTTCCCTTCTATTGCGCGTTTCAGTTTTGAAGTATTTGACTCATAGGCTGTCAGCTCAGTGTACAGGTAGGCTATGAAATGAGCATTTGCTTGTGGTTATTTTAGAGCATAGAATCTGATAGACGTAAGCACATACATCAGTGCACACACCTTCGGCCCTGGGGGTGTTGCTACACTCCCCAGATTCATGTGCAATCTCTCTGACTGTGTCAGAGACGTGTTGTCTCAGTTTGCCTGGGAAATGCTGGAGCATTACCTTTCAAATTCATGGAATATCAGCATGGCTACTATTATTCTTTGCTCTTACTTCAGAGATATTGCTCAGTTCAGCAACACTGTGCTTTTACTCTAACCCAGCTATAATTCACTGCGGTATTTTGCAGTTTAATTTACAAATTAACCTAATTACACAGCTTCTCAACACATGTATAGGAATCCAGCGGTGATAGAAACAGCACTCTCACCCTGAAAGTGTCAGTGAAGCTGTGAACAGCCCACACCTTCCCAAAACTGTCTGCTTATTTCTCTAAGCCCTAGTTTCCTCCAGCTGTTCCTCATCTGCAAAATGGGGGATAATGATACCTGCTTTTCTGAAGGGACTGGAGACATGTGAGGAAGAGTACTACCTAAGGAAGGTATATTATATTCTCGCAGGAATGTCTGCTGCACCAGCAAATTAGCACCACCATGGCTCCAGGTGCTGGCTATGTCAGCAGACAGCAATGCAAAACCTCCTTTACAATACTATTTATCCATATGATAATTATGAGAAAAAGTAAAGAAAACTGGCCACTCCTAATAAACACCAGCCCTTTCAGGAATTAGTTTGAAAGCTGGTTTTCCTGGTATTAGATAATACAAATCGTAAAGTTAAGGCATGTACTTACTTTAATGAACCTGGTCAAAAGTGCTGTCTAGAGTGTTTATTTATTCATTAATTTTTACTTGAGTAGACAAAGTAAATCTGCTCTTGTTTTTCATAAAATATTTCTTGTTACATTCTATTTAGTTTAAATTGGCATCTATTTGATTCAACCTGGAAAGCCCAGCCAAATCCAATTAGTGTCACTGAAATTCCTGAAGTTTTTTTTTTTTTGCTCAGTTTAAAGGCTGAGAGAAAGGATCCCAGAACTCTAAATTTGAAATCGTTCCACTTTTTCAGTTGCAAGAGGGACACGATGGAAGGGAGTGACAACAGTGTCACAGATGTAAAAGACCCTGGTTATGGAGCCTATTTTGGTTGGCTTGTTGGGTTTCCACCCTTGCTACGATACTTTGCTCTGAAGGCGTTTGCTTTGTTGAAACTTCTGAGCAGCCAAGACAAAATCCTGGTGGACTCAGTTGCAACTTGCAAGTAACACCACTTATTTTACTCACTGACTTCAATTTCCTATTTGCAAGCAAAAAATTTGACAGAATATCTTCTGCCTTATGTGCACGCTCCATCCTTTTGCTGCCCCTGGACCTGTCAAAATGGAGCCTGGGCAGTGAAGGAAGCTGATTGACTGTGGATGAGCTCCTCCTGGGATATGGAAAGGAGCATGCAGTGCCTGCCTCTTGGCTCTTTCACAGATAGCACTTGCATGTGCTGCTCCCGAGGGAATCACTTCTCCTGTCCATACAAACCAGACACTGCTGGCACTCAGGTTGCCCAGCCAAGGTGACTCCTCTTTGTTTTCCAAAACAGCATATCTGGATATCTGTGGGGCAGTGCACAGTAAAGAAACAAGTTAATTTTGCTCACAAAAGGTTTAGTAGCCCGTTACAGAAAAGAAGCCTTCAAAAATATTGCTAAAATATGAATGTTTTGCAGGGGTTGCCACAGAAACATGTAGAGCATATAATCCAAAATAGGATGTCTAGACAAACTCCTACTGTCTGACCTTTTATGTATTTCCTAATCCAGCCAATCTTGCCAAGCAAATTGGTGACTAAGCAGCAATTCACTTTACACTGTGTCATAAAGGCCTGACAAGGCCCAGGTCATGGTTATAAATTTCAGTCTGGCTACTTCAGCAACTCTCAGCTTTCTTTACCAGCACACCTCCCGTGTGGTTTTTGGGCTGTGATGTGTGCTCTGGATCATCGTGAAGTAATTTTGGGGCTGTAAAATCCAAAAGCCGCAGCTCTGCTGAGAAACAGAGAGCACTTTCATCCGGTAGGACCCCAGAGTTTACATAAAACTGGAAGAGGGAGGCAGGCGAGAGGCTTGGGCAAGAACAGAATGAAAGGCAGCAGTGCTGGGGCCCAGAGCAGCCAGCTGTGCCCAGTCTGTGCAGCCTTCCTGAGTTGGTGAGGGACCAACAGAAGAGAACCCACAGCACCGGGACTCGATGGTCCCAGTGGTTGCAGTGGCCTGGGTGCCCTTTCCTCCTCCCAGGAACAGCCCCTTTGCTGTCCTTTATTTTCCAGAAGTGGCCCTGTATAAAAAGCAGCCGTCTCCAGTTCTCCTACTGCAGCAGCAAATTCAGAAAATGCTACTCAAAGCCATATCATTTATCAGCAAAAGTAGTTTCTCTTGAGTTTCTCACCCCCTTAAAAATGGGAAGGTGAAAGGGGGATTTGACTCAGAACTTGATACTTCTCAAAATATTATGTGTAGTTAGATGGATGCATCTGTGTATATGTATGCATATGCACACATACAGAATCATAGAATCACAGAATTGCTCAGGTTGGAAAAGATTTTGAAGATCATCAAGTCCAACCGCAACTAACCATACTACCCTAACTCCAACAACCCATCGCTAAATCATGTCCCTGGGCACCACATCCATGGTTTTTAAACACATCCAGGGATGGTGACTCAACCACCTCTCTGGGGAGCCTATTCCAGTGCTTAACAACCCTTCCTGTAGTGACGTTTTTCCTGATATCCAACTTAAACTTACCCTAGTGTAATTTGAGGCCATCTCCCCTTGTCCTGCCAGCTGTCACCAGTGAGAAGAAACCAGCCCCACTCTTACTGTAAGCACCTATCAGATACTGGAAGAGAGCAATAAGGTCTCCCCTCAGCCTCCTTTTCCCCAGACTGAACAGCCCTAGTTCCTTCAGTTGCTCCTCATAGGGCACATTCTCCAAGCCGTTCACCAGCCTTCTTGTCCTTCTTTAGGCCTGCTCCAGCACCTCCATGTCCTTTCTGTACCAAGGTGCCCAAAACTGAACACAGCACTTGAGGTGAGGCCTCACCAATGCCAAGTCCAGGGGCAGGATGACTTCCCCAGTCCTGCTCACCACACCATTCCTGATCCAAGCCAGGATGCCATTGGCCTTCTTGGCCACCTGGGCACACTGCTAACTGCTCATATTCAGCCGCCTGTCCATCAATACACCAAGGTCCCCTTCCATCAGGCAGCTTTCCATTCACTCCTCCTCAAGCCTGTAGGGTTGCCTGGGGTTGTGACCAAAATGCAGGGCCTGACACTTGGCCCTATTGAAACTCATACAGTTTGCCTTGGCCCATCAATCCAGTCCATCCAGGTCCCTCTGCAGTGCCTTTCTACCCTTTGGCAGATCACCACTCCCTCCCAACGTGGTGTCATCTGCAAACTTACTGAGGGGTGTGCTCAATCCGCTTATCAAGATCGTTAATAAAGGTGTTAAATAGAAGTAGCCCCAGTACTGAGCCCTAGGGGGCACCGCTCATGACCGGCCACCAACTAGATTTAACTCCACAACTCTTTGGCCATCCCGGCCATCCAGCCAGTGTTTCACCCAGCAGAGCATATGCCCTTCCAAATGATGGCAGCCAGCTTCTCCATGAGGATGTTGTGGGGGACAGTGTCAAAGGCTTTACTGAAATCCAGGTAGACAAACCAAATTGACAGTCTTACCTTCATCCAATAAGAGGGTCACCTTGTCATAGAATGAAATCAGTTTTGTCAAACAGGATCTACAATTTGTAAATCCATGATGACTGGGCCTGGTCAACCAACCTTTAACTGGTGAATGATGGCTCCAAGATTATCCATTCTATGACCTTCCTGGCACCAAGGTGAGATTGATAGGTCTGTTGTTAGCAGGATCATCTTTTCAGCTCTTTTTGAAGATGGGTGTGACATTTGCCAGTCTCCAGTTCCCAGGACATCACCGGTTAGCCAGGACTGCCGAAGGATGATGGAGAGTGGCTTGACAACCACATCTGCCAATGCCCCTAGCACTCTAGGGTGCAATCCATCCAGCCCCATGGACTTGTGAGTGTACAGCTTTGAGCAGGTCCAAAAACATCTCATCATGAATTATGCAGGGCCTATTCTGTTCCACATCCCTTTCTACCAGTGCAAGGGGTTGTGCGCCCAGGGAGTAACTAGTCTTACTTTATGTATGCATATATGCATTTGTATACATATAGATGAAAAGAAATGCACCAGCTCACAGAATTGAATGGATATTACAGTAAAAAGAAATCAGAGCAATAACTTTTTTTAGTTTTCACTTATTTCTAAGTTGCCTATTCTTTACTCCCCACAGAACAAGACTTCAGGCCATGCTTGGGCTGAATCTGTGAGGGCTGCCCTGGGTAGGAATTTTAGACAGAAATCAGTAGTGGTGCTTCTTAGGTCAGCTGATCCCAGAGCATGTTCTGACGAGCTTAAGGAAATCCTGGACACAGGATTTTTGCAGGGATAGAGCTACAAAACACAGATGTTATTGCACAGAAAGAAAGTAAGAGAGAGAAAAGAGAGCAGCTGTCAGAAGGAAATGGGGTAAGGACCCAGAACATTTAAGGAAAATAAATGAAATAAATTACAGTTTGCTCAGCACATTAGAAGATCTGTGTGCAGCACAGTATTACACAGTGGTAGTTATACACCATTTATTATACAGCGGTAAGAATTAACGACTTAATATCTAGCTACTCCTTAGAGCTTGTTACAGAGAGGTGTTGGATTTTATATATACTTTCTGTGAAGTTTAATTTTCCATGTGGCGTGCAGTCAGGAAACGGAGAGCCCCTCAGGTGGTGTGCCAGGAGAAGCCCTTTGAGGAGAATGTGTGACCTGATGTGTGGGGAGGGTTCCCAGGGGCTGGCATTTCAGCGTCCAAGCTGTTTGCCTTGCGTTCTATGCCAAATGTTGTTTCTATCCCAGAGGCTTCGTTCTAAAGAAAGATTCTGAAAAATGGTGAAAAAAAAGATTTCTGAAATGTACGGACATCGATTGGTGGGGAAAGTGCAAAAGATCTTAATAGCTTGTGATTATTTAGAAATTAATAGGAAGCACTTGGGAGAAATACTGCACTGAATCCAAGTACCGTACCACTAGTAAAGAGCTGCTCTTTTCATCTGAGAATTTAGAAGTTTATTCTTCTAAGGGCCATTACTGCCACTGCTGCAGCCCAGACAGTCAGAAGAACCATCCCTTGACCCTTGTGCTGTCCTGGTGCTGTGTGACTGTGGGCCAGTTACTTTACCTCTCTGGGTCTTTTCTTCCTGTGCCTGACCTTTCTCTGTCTGATTTCCTCAGCTCTTCAGAACAGGAAACTCCTTTCCTATGAGCTCGTGCAGTGCCTAGCACAATGAGGCCCTAATGTGGAAGCCCTCAGGTGAATTAAGCACTCCACACTTTGTAGAGCAGACAGCCCTTCCTCTGATGTAAACATACAAGAACAAAATAGCGCTCATGCAGTGATCCACATGCAAAACAGATAGGGCAATAGTGAGGAAGATGAAGGCGCTATGAATGCTGATACTTGAATTAACTGTATAAAGAATCACAGAACCATAAAATCAAGAAGGATGGAAAAGACATGTAAGATAATCTAGTTCAACTGTCAACCTGCCACCGTTCCCCACTAAACCTTGTTCCTTATTACCACATCTGCACATTTCTTCAACACCTACCAGGGACGGTGACTCAACCACCTTCCTGTTTCAGAGAAGAATTTTTCCTCGTATCCAACCTGAACCTCCCCTGGTGCAGCTTGTCACCATTTCCCTCGCATCCTATTGCTAGTTATCTGGGAGAAGAGGCTGACCCCACTTAGACAGCTTCATTGCCCTTCTCTGAATACACTCCAGGGCCTTGATGTCTTTCTTGCAGTGAGGGGCCCAAAGCTGTACTAAAGATGCAGCCTCACCAGAGCTGAGTAAAGGGGAACAATCACTTTCCTGCTCCTGCTGTCAACACAATTTCTGATACAAGCCAGGATGCCATTGGCCTTCTTGACTGGGCACACAGTTGGCTCATGTTCAGCTGAGCACTGACCAACACCCCCAGGTCCACTTCCTCTGCACCAGCCACTCTGCCCCAAGCCTGTAGCATTGCCTGGAATTGTTGTGACCAAAGTTCAGGACCTGGCACTTTGTTGTGCTGAACTTCATCCCACTAGCCTCTGCCCAGCTTTCCAGCCTGTCCGGATCCCTTTGTAGGGCCTTCCTACCCTCAGGGACTTGTATCATCTGCAGACTTACTGAGAGTACACTCAATCCCCTCATCCAAATTATCAGTAAAGATATAAAACAGTATGGGCTCCAGTACCAATCCCACTCATAACTGGATGCCAGCTAGATATAACTCCATTCACCATCACCCTCTGGACCCAGCCCTCCAGCCAGTTCTTTACCAAGCTATGAGCTGCCATCTTCCCCAGGAGAATTCAGTGGGAGACAATATCAAAGACTTGGCTAATATCTTGGCTGACTACATCAACAGTCTTTCCCTCATCCACAGGATCACCTGATCATAGAAGGATAACAGGTTGGTCAAGCAGGACCTGCTTTTAGTGAATCCATGCTGACTGGGCCTGATCCCCCAGTTGTTCTGCATGTGCCGTGCGATCTCACAGAATCACAGAATCACTCAAGATGACCCGTTCCATAACTTTCCCTGGTACCGAGGTCAGGCTGACAGGCCTGCAGATCCCCAGATCCTCCTTATGACCCTTCTTGTAGATGAGAGTCACGCTGTCGACCCTCCCCTCTTCTGGGAAGGGAGGAATTCCTTGGTTGACCAGGAAAACTGGATTATGGAAAGCAGCTTGTCCATTCACCTCCACCAGCTCCCTCTGCACACTTCGTTGGATCGTATCTGGCCCTACGGACGTGTAACCAACTAGATGGAATAGAAGGTCTCTGTCTCCACCTGAATCGTGGGAGGGTTTACTCTGCTCCCAATCCCAGACTTCCTAAGGAGAACTGATCTATTAAAGACAGATGTAAAAAAGGCATTGAGAGCATTTTCCTTTTATTTTTTTTTTCCTTTTTTTTGAGAGCTTCAGCCTTTTCCTTATCCTCAGTGATCACGTTCCCTGCCACATCCAATAAAGGATGAAAATCAGCATTTTTTTTTCATCAGCATTTCAATCAGCATTTTTCAGTTTCCTGAGACCATTTTTCTGGCCAAGTTCTGTTATTGGTTCCTCCACCCTGCTTGAATCAGGGAAATGAGAGTGTGGTACAGCTCTCTGCTTTGGAGATGCTTTAACTTGCAGTGATAGAGAATTGTGCTCTTGGAGCTTAATACATCTGGGTTACTCCTCAAGTTGGTGAAGATGGCAGTCTGTACAGTATACTCAGTGAAATCATGTTAGCAATTGGCTGCAGAGAGAAAGAGCTCAGTGCCTGGGTCACAGCACTACTGCACTACTGGCATTTCTGAGCAGCTCCTACATAACCTCTCATTCCTGCTCAGCTTCTTTCCTCAGAAAACAGACATATTTTTTGGAAAGACTCTGGTTTCTTTGCAAAAGTGAAATGGCCAAGAGAAAATTGCAGTCTGAAGTCTCTCTCCCTATCTGTCCCATCTCACATGCAGTTATTAAATATGCACACACATACATAATTATATCATAAGCACCTGTGTATGTGTTCTGTCATTTTCTGTTATGCAGCAGTCAGCTCCCCCATAATCACTCACCTGAGAAGTGGATGACTGTGTACGATGTTTTCTTTTAAGTCTGAGCAGAGGTGTTGTGAGTTGCTGTACTGTTGCTACTGGCAGACTGACATCCAAGTACATCACCTGCCAACATTTTCTTCATTAACTGTTAATGATCACAAGTCAATAGTTAACAGTTAATAGTTACAGTTACAGTTAATAGTCCAGTCAATAGTTAACACTCTGGAAAATATCGATAAAGGAAAGGCAAAACAACATGCTATGACATTTCCTAACTCCCAAATTATCAAGCTCATAGTGCTTCAGGATCTAATACTTCTACTGTTTTTGGTTTTTTTTTTTCATGTTCTTATTAAACAGAAAATACAGTTGTGCAAAATACCATGGTATGCTTTGTTACAGAGAGCATAAAATGTATCCTGATGTATAGAACGAATGTACCTTCATCTTTTCAGCATAACAGTGAAGCAGGTGGCCAGCAAGAACTACCGACACCATCCATCTTTTTCCTCTTTTTATATCTTAGAGAAACAAATGTACTGCAAAATTGCAAAATTTAATTTACACACAGCTTATATTGTTTTATTTCCTGTCACTGTTAGCCTCATCAATTCTCTTCTACTCCTTCTACTTGTGTATCACACAACCTGTTGCATTATATAATAATTTTGACTTTCAGCTACAGAGGAGATGGCTATCTCATTGTATATATTCATTGGTGCCTTAACCTAATGAGAACACAAGTACTAGAGAACAGCAAATCCCATCATGACATCAGGCAGACCCAAACAGAAACATCCTGGCTTTCTTTTTTATTATATATATTTTTAAATAGGGCAAGTAGTTTTTGTTTGTTTGTTTTGTTTGAAAAATTAATTTTACCCATGCAAAGGCAGTTTATAACTGTGATTTTGTGAATTATACAAAACTCAGTGGATCAGCAGGAGTAAGTGATATTAATGTTAGTTTGGACTAACATTAAATTAGACAGTGATCAGTTCAACTAATCATGCTGACTCCATCCCAGAAATAGATACAAACTCCTTGGAAATCTTTTGAAGATACTAACATCTCTCCAGGAATGTCTCAGTGCTGTCTGCACACTCAAATGGTCTCACTTTAAGTGTTTCCCCCATCCAAGCAACAGCAACTGAAGGCTACTTAGTCAGCAGAAAGGAAGCAGGCACACAAACATGGACCAGCACTTGCTGTTAGTTTGTTTAATGGTTATAGTCTCTTCTCTCTTCATTAACATCATTAGAAATTGTTTATTTTGTCTGAAAATATGTGCCCCTAATCTTCTGTGGCAGAATGACTCACTTAGATTATACCTCATTCAGCTGAATTGTTCCCCTACTTTCAGTTACAGGCCAGTAGGAAGCCTTCTTTTCACCTCAATGACATGAGAAGGACTAGGCCAGGGTGCCTTCTGACAGGACAGTGATCTTTCCAAATCCAAAATCTTCCACGTGTCCTTCAGCATCTCTCAATCCAAACTGCATCACCACCACATACGGCCTGTAACTCTTATGTTACCACACAAACAACGGGATCATTGTGTTTTACAGGACAGTTCCCTGGTGAGGAAATCAGTTTGATCTTTGGTCCTTTCCCCTGCACAAGTTCAAGATGTTCATCACTACTTAATAGGGTACTGCAAAAACGCAATTGTTTCATATAGCAAATATCTCTGTCCACAAATGTGCTTATGTCAGTGCATTACATACTGATCTTGCTGAAGGTCTACTAGCTGAATCTTTAAATTAAAACAAGAAAATGAAAATATAAAGGCTGGCATTCTTTGTGGGTTCTGAGATTTTAAGAACAAATTTGACCTGAAAAAGAAAGCAAATTGAAACTGCAACTTTTCTGTTAGTTTGTGAACAAATTGAGTCATTTAATGCCTTTTCATCTTTGACACCATACGTAACTCCTTGAAAAAGTGATTGACATCATTTTTTTTTATGCTGCAACTAATTACTGTTAACAGCGTCTCTTGCAGATTTCCATCTAAAGGTCTCAAACTTGACACCCTACTGCATGAAGTACTACCAGCAAGGGTTGACTAAGCTGGCCTGGCAGTTCTGAATTGTTGGTTGTTTTTCTTTCAAAGTACTTTACTTTTAAGGCACATTTGATATCAATCCCTATTTATTAACAATTAACTTTTGGAAATCCAAGCAAATGGGAAAGTATTACCTCATGCATATGTTCAGATCTTTACCATATAGTTGTTTTATTTTGTTTTTTTTTTTTCTAAATTGCTTCCTGAGGATTGAAGAAAATTCAGTGAAGGGGATTTAGATCACTTTCATAGCAAGGTAGAGATTTGGAAGAAGAGCTTATGAGTAGAAGCTTAGTGCATTACTCCAGGAAGGAAAACTATTTCATACAAAGTAGGAAAGGCAATGATGCTAACAAACATAAAAACAAGAACATCCACTGGGACTTACAAACTTGCTTTTGGTCAAAAAACCCCAGTCCTTCATTAAAAGGGATACCTCTGACACATGTTCAGTGCAGAAAATGGCCACAGGACTTCTTGCCAAATCTTCCGTGAAGGGAAAGAGTCAGGATTAGGGGTAAATAAGTGGCAGGTTGCAGGAAGCAGGTAATGCTACAGAGTCCAGACGTTTGTTAGCTGGAAGACTGCCACAATTCACAGAGGGTATCCAAGTATTTGCTGACCTGACAAAAGGATGGTGTGTTAGCAGCATTGATAGACATATCTGTGATAGCTTTAGTCTGGCTGTTTTACACAGCAATAGCAAATAGGACATGCTGACAAAGACATCAGCACCTCTTTAAGACACAGCACTGTCTTTGGGACAATGAAATCTCTCCAAATTTTTTATATTGCTGTATTGTGAGGTAGTGTTCACTGCTCTTATTGCCAGGCTAACTAGATGCAGTCCTGGACAGATGTCAGACCTTCCATATCCTGTGTAACCAGGTCGGGAATTTTTCCAATTTCTAGGTAACTGGAAACCATAAGATTAGAAGAAGCTCCCCAAACCTCATGCATCTGGGTTTTTATTTTAATCTGCTATTCCTGACTTTCACCTCAGTCCAGGAGAGAGAATCAAGAAAGGGCCACTTTCAATTAAACAGTAAGTTCCAAAAATCAGTGCCTTCCTTTGGATTTTGGGTAATACTGAGCACAGCGCCAGGTCCACACAAAAGGCTTTGTGAGATGTGAATATGTTTGAGAACTATGTAGGCCTTATTCTGTTCCTACTAATTTTATACTGTGATCACACTGAATTTCTCAAGGTAACTGACAGCAAAGTCAAGCGCTGTACTCAAATCATGTTATTGTGCTGAGCCAAGCAAAGTCATTAATTTTTCCCTTTCCACTTCCTTATTTCTAATTTTGAATAAGGAAGCTGTCCTAGAGCTTCTTCATCCCATTTTTTCCCATTTTTCTTAGTGTCATAATGTATGTTCCTCTTTGATGGATGAGTAATTTTCTCAGGCTGATGATTTTCTGGTATCTCCCCAAAATGTTATTCACAGCTGTCCAAAAATGCTAAATTCAAAAAACATTACCAACATGGAACTTGCTTAATTTCAGGGTGACACAAATTCAGCATTCAAATCCGACGAATTTAAAGATTTTGTGAGTTCAAGTTTATTCAAATCAGGAATTCAAACCAATGTTAAGAAATGCAGAATAGTGAGGAAAGTAAATCACACACACTATGAAAATATCCCCTTCCATCCCCCATATTTGCACGAATGCTAAAGTAATAAGTTCTGTGTAGAGCCAGCTGTTTCTTCTATTAACTTGTCTAAAAAAATATGAACTTACAGCATGCAATTTTGCTCAGGATTGCAACTCTATTCCTCTACAAAAGCTCACTACCTTATTTACTAACCTGAAAAAACAGTCCTCCTGGATTATTCCCTTTTTCTCTGATCTGACTAAATCCAGCCTATATGGGCTCCACCATAACATTCATGGGGCTGGAAAGAGCAGGACTGGAAGCGTGCCAGAGGTTTTAAGACAAGAGCTACCATTACTCCTTCCTGCCCCAAAAAGAGATACTGAAGTGGTACCCTGCTAATGCAGATGAATTATGCTGATCTGGTTGAAGCAGTCAGCATTTTTTTTTTAAATATAATTAGTCCCATCTTCTTTTTCACTTCTTTACAACTTTGTCTAAAGCTGGGAAGCTTGTTCCTGTTCTCCTCTATGTGAGATGTTACTTGCACAGAATTCTTCTGTCTCCCCACCAGAATTCCAAAGCACAAAATATAAGCAAGAGGGGATTTAGACCTTATGCAGCAAGGAACACTCAAAGGACTCCAGAAATACTGCCTGTATTTTTTGCAAGTCAGGTAGGAAAATGTATAAAACAGAATGGTGATCACACAAGATAAGCCAGAGTTCAAAAGGGTCTGGTTGCTCTTCGCTGGGACAAGGTGCCACCACCATCTCTGTTTGCCTGCACTTTTACAGCACTTCCCCTGTACTTCTTTGTTCTGTCCTTTCTGTTTGCATCAAGACACCAGAAAAATTTCCCCTAAATAACCACTTTATTATTTTATAGATTTAACCTTGTAACTCTTTCCTCTTATTTTCCTCTAAGTCACACGTTATCTCTTTCACAGCTAAATATTTCCTGTCAGTTCATTCATCAGCTTATTTTAGTTTCTTCCTTCCTCTTTGTTGGCTGCCTGCCACCTATATGTCTGCCTTACTTGTTTATACTCTCACCCATTGTTGCTTGTTTTTTTGGCCAGCATATTGATTCCCATTCTTTGCCATTGTGAAACTCTCAAAGAACAGCCAACGTACTTCACTTTTTGTGTGTGTTTGTGTGTGTGTGTGTGTGTGAATTACAGCCCTCATGGACTCCACCATAGCTGTCGTGCTCTGTGACAGCTCCTTGGACACCACCTCCACAGAGAGCAGACTTACTGGGGTCAGTAGACCCTGCAGGCCCTGATACTTCACACTCAACAGGCAGCTACAGGACTCATCTACAATTTCTGTAAATTCTGTCATTTCCTTTCTCTCTTGAGAAAGGAAATATACAGAACCTAACCTTCTCTTCTTCTATAAAATGCATATCATGTCTCCAAGGGGACAAAACTATCCTAAACTTTAGAAAGCTTTATTCCTACTATTCCTGCTAACCCCAACAGTTAACAACAACCAAGCAATAGTTCCCAGTAGTCTCAATCACTGCCCTTGTGTCCATTAAAAAAACAAAAGAAATAATGTGTCAGATTTTGTTAGTGCCATGAAGTTCAGTATTAACAGCATACAAACATCACGATGCTAAATGCCTTTTCTCTTAAGGCAATCTGATCAAGAAGGCACAAGAGTACTATTCAGTACTGTCCCAAATCAGAATTCTTCAAAAGTGGCATTTCCCAACCTTCGTCTTCCAGCCTTGCACAGATAGCCCAGGCTGTGAGCAGCAAGGAATGGGCAGCTCATATGCCAACAGCTGTACAGCTGCAGGGACCACAGCATCCAGTTAGGAATTATTTCTGATAGTGAATTAAGACTTTGTTGAGTCTTTCTGTGCATTAAAAATGAAAAATAGCATCCCCAAGTGCCATATGTATTTACTTAAAATAAAAATTGGACATTTTTAAATTAATATTTCATCCTTTGCCATCTTTGTGTTAAAGGTTCAGATTAGTTGTGGATTTTTTTAAGTACAAAACAGTTACCAAAAGAGAAAAAAAACATCTTTTTCAACCAACAGCAAAACCCTGATGCAATCTGCTGTAACAAATAACTATAAAGGTAAATCACCTTTTGAAACTTAGATGCATACATACGAGGGCTGCTCCGAAAGTAATGCCTCCTATTTTATTATGTTGGCTCATGATGTCAGAGGTGGATGTTGGTGGTATGGCAGTGGAGGCCCACCAACGTTCCATTACGTTTTGTTACCAGGTGATAAAGGACAGCAGAGGGGCAGTCTGACAAAATGGTGTCTGACATGGAAGTGTGGATGAAGCAAAGGTGTCTCACTGAATTCTTCCATGTGGAAAAAATGGCACCAACTGACACTCATGGGTGCTTGCTGAATGTTTCTGGAGACCAAGCAGTGGATGTGAGCACGGTGAGGCAGCGGGTGTGCATTTCAGCAGCAATCTATGTACTTTCTGTTGATTCTTAAGATTTGCATTTCTCCCCTTCTCTAGGTATACTCACCTGAAAAGACTGATAGTTTCCAAGGCAGACCTCCCACATACGAAAAGACTTGTTGACCAGGTATATATATCACATACACATATATGTTCGTATATATACCTTTTGAAATAAATGTATAAGTACTTCCATCCTTCAAGAGCATTCTATTTCCTTCTCTTTCAGTCTATCAGCATGGTTGCAGCACTTGTGGCTTTTCTCTCAGTCACTGGATTTTAGTGGTGAAGTGACATGTATTTTTCAGCTTCTCACATGTAAGCTGTTATTCATTCAGATCACCAGAAAAATTTACGGCATGATTTATTATACCTAAAATTTCAGGTTTGCTAGCCACTTTGTGGGACATCATGAGAACGAAACACAGCACTACTTTTTTCTGTAATTATCTACAGATTTCAAAAAGCATTCATTGGGAATCCCAGCTATAAACCAACTCATCACATGGAATATACACACTGGAAATCTTGCATCTTTGGCATTTGCAAACAGGAGAAAAAGTTCCTCCTTAAAAGAGGTTGTACCACAACTCAGCATCAGTCTCAACTTCCATGCCGATGAGTTTTCATTACAGGACTGCTTTATATCACTCTAAGTAGCTACGAATACATAAAATGCTAGAAGAGAGACACCAGCAATTGGTCTCTATCCTAGACAGCTCCTTGCTTTTGCAGGATTAATAAAACACATTATTGTGGACTGCAATTCAGGTTCCCCTAGCTACCCTTCACATTAGCTCTTGGGCTCTCGGTAGCCCATATCCACTGAATTCTCATGTTCTTGCAGGCAGGTTTTCATAGCCCTCCAAAACTTCAACTCCAGTTCATAGTAATTCTCTACTGTAACACGCCATCTACCAGTCTGGTTTCTTATGTTAACCCTGTGTGCATTATGCTAAGTGCACTGAGATGAAGTGTCATTTCATCATGCTGTTATTCAAATTACTTTTAAACTTGTCGTGACCCAAGTATTGTGGATTTCCCTATGAATTATGCCTGCTTTCATTATTGTAGCCTTCCCTGATTGCTTACTTATTTATTGCTTCACTTTCTGAAGTTCACAGGGAACACTACAACCCACACTCAAAGAATAGAAATCCACCTCATTGACTGTGCTATGGCACTCAAAGTGAAGCTAATTCAATATACTGATATCCTCCCATTCAAGAACTGCAGTGTAACTCACCATCTTTCACCAGTAGCCCACAGTGAAAATCAGATTCAGTCACTGGAGGATGGATGGTCCAGGAGGACTGTGTAAGAGGTCCTAGAGTTTACTGGCACTCAGGATGAGTCTGTTTCTAAGACTCTGATGCTAACTTAGGCCTATACCTTCCACAACACTCAAGATTACAGAGCTGTTCATTTCTATTTTACTGCTGCTTCCTAGCACAACCAGGTTATCTGCCCTACTTAACCACCTTACGGTTGTGGATGCCATGTTCAGGTGCCTGCTGCCTTCTTTTCACATTTTCTTCTGGTATGTTAGACAAAATCCCGGCTGATCTTCAGAATCATGAACTTTAGCAAATTTAATAGAGTTGCACTCTAATGGAAAAAAAGAATGCAAAGATAGCAATCAAACTCATGGAGATTCTCCAGAGCTGGAAAACAACTTGAACTGTTTTAGATATTGGAACAGCATTCAAACTTAATCCCCATCCTCTTTCTAACCACAACATGGGGATGGGTTGGTACACTAAGGCTGCCATATCTCCAAAGAAAAGCAATACTGAATATCTTTCACAGGAAAAGGCTGCAGGAAACCTCTCAGAGACTGAAAGTTTGATTCAGGCTCTGTTTACTTATCTTCATGCTCTAAATACTCAGTAGGTCTACTTAACCGTATCTACATATTATAGACTCCAGCCACAATGAAAAGATCCATTCAGCACAATGTTTACCACTTTCACTAAAAGCAAACAAATATGTTCTCAGGAAGCAAATCACCACTGTCAAAACACTCCACCTTCAAAAATGTTACACATTTTATGTCTATGAGATGTGCCTAGGATATTAATGAAATGTGAAATTCAGCACCTATTACCCATCACTGGTAAAAGTCTGTGTTGTACAGTGATATGTAGAGTCATGCATGCATTCAGACTTCTATTCACACCGTTTCTTCCGGATACCTAATTTATGTGCCATGCAGAACCAGTCAGAATTTCAGTTTTACTACAAAAGGTGAGAAAGACACACATTTTCAGACAGCAGTTCAGAGCACAGATAAATACCTGAAAGGGTATTTGGTCTTGCAGTCAAACTGCAGTATTCATCTCAGCCTTTATTCTTCTTGATCATCATAATCCTATACATGTGATCAGATAATTTACAACTCAGGTGGACTGGGTCAATCTAGGTCCCAAAGCAAGGCAGTTGGGCAGAGAGCAACCTCGAATCCAAGCTTCTACAAATTATGCAAATCTCTTATGATTGAGAAAGTTCATTTATCCAGGTCTCTAAGTGTTCAAAGACTAACTTGGTATTTGACATTTACAACACAATTCTAGTCTGTTTGCAAAAACACATGAAATGATAACAATCCAACATCCTTACCTTTGCAGAGGACAAACACGGGAGGACAAACACAGAAGAGCGTAACTTCTGATGGCACCCAACAGGATCAAAAATATTTCTTTGTAGCATAACAAAACACATCCCTTGTTTTGGTGTTCTCCTATGCTCACTGGGGAAAAAAAAAGTCCTAATACTGATGCTGAGCTAATTGCAGTCTCCAGGGATGCAGACACATACCTTTTTCACAAAGGCATGGATCACTAACCCCATTAGAAAGCAATTATGAAAGGTTACTAGAGGCTCCTCAGGCACTTTGAAAATCTTTGTTGTCAGTGACTTCTATGTCCTGCGGTCTCACCTGGACAGCAATCACCTTGAAAAACATAAAACATTCTTCAGTCATCACATCAGCCCACTTCCATATGAGCCCGGGTTTAAAACCACTTACAGTTTTGACGAAGTGGAACAACTTCTGAATTACTGTAACAGAGAGATTCTCAACTGTGGAGGCTCTGAAATACCCAACTAATTACAACTGCTTGAACTCACGGAGAGAAAAATTCAGTCAGCTGTTCAGCATAGCCTGAGAGTATGTTATAAGGGATGAAACTACTTCACTGAAACTGAGAGGAGTAAATGGGAGGTTTCTGGAAGCCCAAAGAAAATGTATTTTGTCTTGGCTTTTCACAAAAGCAGTCGTAAAAGTCACTTTGCATTCACAACATTCTTGCTTAAAAGAATCTTGCTTGTTGTCTAGGTATTGTACAGGTGGAAATGGGCGTGATTCAGTAAAACACACTATCCATTCATTTTCTAACTGACAATTTCCTATTTGAACTGGACATTTCCATGGACATTACCTATAGAAGCAGCACTGAATAGCTGCTTTTCTGCCAAGTGACTCAGAGAACAAGTTGCACAGGGCAAGTATAATGTAAGAGTGGACTATGTGTCCTGCACGTCTCTTACCAACTCCTCCCTGCTATTCCAGTAGGCAGGGAAATGAACTTGCTTCACAATTCAGCAGCTTTCCCTCTTCAGACTCTTGTCCAGGGCCCCATCAGGATGAAATCACTGTTCTCTTTCTCCGAGTAAACTGGGGGCTCTGGAAATAAACGAGTCCCAGACTTCAAAAACAAAAATGAAAAAAGCAAGGAAATTCATCAACTGTACTGGGCAGTTTATGCAGCTGGTAGAAGAGAGGAGTTGGAACTTGGAGAAAAGGTGATGTGACTCCTATCACTTCTTCCATCTTTGCCCACTTACTTGGTTTCTACAGTGCTATTCTCTTCCCAGCTTCCAAGGTGGAGAGCAACAAGCTCCTTTGTGCACAATTACAGCAGTAAGTGCAGTGTCCTGGGACCACTTAAATCCCCTGCATTCTTTTTTTTTTAAAAAATGACCTTTTTAATCTTTGACATTTTAAGTCAGAAATTCAAGCAGTCAAGCACATTATTAAATTCAACCTCAGTTTCAAGAAAGGGATGGGTGTGGGTGTGTTTAACCAAGACTACACTGGGGAGATGATAACTGTTTCAAGGAGAAGAGTGTCAACTTTTATTTTTGGGACAGCAGAATTGGCAGACACTCTTGGCTTCCACCACACAATTCATGTGAAACGAAGAAGAAAAAAAAAAAAAGAAATTTAACTGGTGCTGCCCAAAAAAACCAGACAGACACACACAAAAAAGGAATGATGTACCATATAAAGCATTAAATACACACACACGCACACAGAGGCAAGACTCTGCTTTACAGGATTTGAACCATATGGGCATACACACATACACATACACTAACTCACACCCGTAAATCATTTAGCCAGACTATCTGTCTGGTGCAGAAACACACTTATGAAATCTATTTTCTTCTTTTAGCAGCAGGCAAATAATTGATAAAGAGCCAGAATGGGGGCTCTGAGTTTTACATGACAGATATACAAGGCTGCAGTTCGTACTGCATGCGCTCTGCCTGTTCTCTTGACAGCAGCAACTCCAGCCTCAGAGCAAGAAAAGCCCCTCACTGGCTGGCATGGATCAGGTTCCTCAGGCAGCTGCCAAGTTGGCCTGTGAGAGCATCATGGATTGCCTGATTTAGCCAAAGGAAAAAAATAAAAAAAATAGCCTGTGGGGTGACTCAACAGGCGCTGGAGCCAGCCCTGTGTTCTGCCCCACTTGGGAAGTTCCAGCTGCCTGTCCGGGCCTCTGGGTAAGGCCTGGCCACAAAGATATGATTGCAGCAAGATCCCAAGCCTCTTTTAGCAGCAACTCCAGAAGCCATGAGTGGAGAGGGGGTGGCAGCGCAGTCTTGCCGTAATGACAGAGTAGGCAAAGCTGCAGAAGCATAAATGCCTTCTTGGCCTTTCTGAGCCACCCCCGTTGGTTCTCAGAGGCTTGTCTGGAGGCAGGGATGCATGGAAAATACCAGTGAAAATAATGGGCCGTTCTGAAGGGGCAGGGCTTTTCTCCCTCCTATGTGCCTTGCCTGAATTACAGTGCCAGCTCCACACACTGCACCAATGCCTTACTGCCTACAGCTTATTTTTCCAGGGATTTTTACCTCTGTCTCATGGATGTTTGTCTACATTACCAAACACGTTCTAAAACAAACTTTCACCCTATTTCTGGGTGCAGCAGCACACAGGTGTAACTTTGCAGAGGAACTTTTTGTGAGGGTAGTACTGTTGGGCCCTCACACTTGGTTTTAATTGCCCTTTTTGAGGCATTTACTTCACTGAGAAGGAAACAAGACTCAGGTCAACTCTTTAGAAATAAGAGCCTACAGGCGTGGAAACAGTATGAAGAGTGGGTGGTTCCTCAGTACTGGCACTTCCACTGGGTTAGACAACTTTTTTACTGGTGCCTCAGTTTTCTTATGCATTAGAAGGAGGATAGCAGCCGGAAGATGAAGTGGTGCGTGGTGCTCGTACGTATCACCAGCTGTATTTAGGATAGAAAAAAATGATACCGTCTGTAAGTTGGGACTCTAAGGATGTTGATCACTCGTCATCTTTCTGATCGAAGGAAAAGAGCTGCTGAGAGCTTCTACCTCTGCCACGGCTGGGTCCTCCCCACACAGCACGGCTGTGGGTGGGAGCAACTCTTCTCTGGGAGACCTGTGTGTGAAGAACAACTTTCCTTCCTTTGGGCCACCCAAAAATTGGTGAGCTTTCTGTGACCTTCTCTCAGCAGTTCTTCTTTACACAGCACTGGCACTCCATTCTTTTAGCATACACCAAGACTGTAAAAAGAATTAAATGCAAAGCAAAACCCAGAGTTAAAATGTAGTGAGATAATGAAGAAAGAAACCAACAGTTAAGCACAATCCATGCTGAGATTATTCCCACACTGCTTGGCATAACTAAAGGGCATCTTTTTTTCAGGCCGTTCCATTTCTGACCACTTCATTCCCTCACACTGAAAGGGCCACAACCAACTCCTCAGAATATCCTGAGAGCCATGACAGAGGAAAGTCCCATTTTGGTGAATCTTCCAAAACAGAGAACTCATTTGCTTCAGTGATGAGAGCCTGCCAAGTAAGTCTGCCAACAGGAGGTGTTGCTGGCACAGAAAGAGCATTTACCAGGCTTCCTGTTAACAGAAATACCTAGTGCTTGTAGTGATCTTCCTTCTGTTCCATTGTAAGGAGTCCAAGGCTCATGGGAAGCTGCTTTGTTTGCACTGAGCCCTGCATGAATGCAGACAGTCAGAAGCAGCACTGCAGTTTCCGATTTTCACTAATTGCACATGCCTTAATTTTCTCCCCCGCATCATTCCTGTGTAAACGGACCAAAGCCAGCTTGAGGATATGCCTCATTTTTTGATTCTGCAACAGCTGGAGCACAATGTTCAGCCTCAGGAACACAGGAGTGCCATGCACACCCTGCTGAATAAAAGGAAACAAGATTGTCATCAGAAAACTAACTTCATTTCCACCTGAGGCACAAAACCCAGCAGAGAAATAAGAAGACATAAAACCTACCTTGGAGATCTGCAAGCTATTTTAATAATCTAGTTCTAGTCAGAGAACCATCAGAGTTGTTTAAAAAACAATTGCTTCACATACAGCTTTCATTTCATTTGCATAAGCATACGTTATTTGACTACTAGCATTCCTATGTGTTAGTTTAGTGTCACTTGCTCTGTGGGACTCCGGGACTAGGTATAACAGCGTGTAACCAAATGACAGCACCAGTCAGCTCCCTGCTTAGTTACACTAACAGGTATAAGTTATGCTTAATCTGCTCAGAGAGTTTTGTTTCACACTAGCTTTGTTTTTAAACCCCACCACTGGTGAAAAGATGAACATGCAGCTTGCTTTAAATAACAGACCAAGGAAAATCCTCTGGTGCACCAGAAAACACTTTAGTTTGTAGCCATAGCATATTTGCACTAATTTAGTGTGAAGGGCATGTACCAAGCAGAGGGCCTGCTGGAAGATGCCAGCTGGTTATAGCTACTGCACAGTGGTACTGGAAAGAAACATAATTCCTTGTACTTTGGTGATGACATGTTAATATTAAATCACTGTAAATTACGATGATTCTGTGATGAGCAAGTACAGACTGGCATCTGTTTATAACAGGCAAGGCAAGGCAAAAGGAACAAGGCTTAGTCTTTAACTTGCATCCTTTGGGCTGATGTTTTTCTACCCTGTTCCCTTTTCCCACTTAGTCCTTGACTGCCATCACCGTATTACACTGAGTTCCTAAAGTTGGTGCAACTCAAACCACTTCTGACTTCAGTTCAGGTAGTCCTGAACTGAAGGAAGGTAGTCCTTTAAGCAATTTGATCCACAGATTTCATGGAAGCTTTACGTTATGACTCCTGGCTACATTAGGCTAAATTTGGACCTGCAAGTGGGAAAAACCCTTTGGAGAAGCACAGTAGTTACTGTACAGATGCAGCCGCTGTTTTTCCAAATGAGACACAGCATTTCATCTGTTTTGATGCTGTTTTAAGTCAAATCAATTTGGCCCATGACTCACTCTGTATTTCTTTTGCCAGATTCAATTTCTGTGTTTGGAGTTTAGGCTGGTAAGTAATAATGACAACAAGGTGCTTGAGATGAGAAGTTATTAACTCTGTTTATACCAGCATAAGTAGAATTATGAAAGTCTCTCAGTGCCAGATTTCAAGCAGGGTTTGGTATGCATGGAATATATTCAGGAGAAGACAGTTTGGCAAGTAAGATGCACCAAGGAATTGAGAGGAATGACGGATGGAAAGAACATCCAGGTTCTTGCTGTGGTGTGTGGATTTGAGAAGACAAGCCATCTCGTAAGAAGAGGAATAGATCTGGTCTTTGTGCCTAGACCAGTCATGAACATGTGCTTAGTGCAACTCCTGTGGCAAAGCATACTTTCTGTGGCACACAGGCAATACTGCCACTATTAATTCCAAAGATGAAATGGTTAAGAGAACTGTGGAGCTGCTGTGTATGCATCAGTGAAGTATGCAACATCTTACCAGCTGAAATATCTGAGGCCAAACATTCAGTCCTTACTCAGTGGGAGCTCTGCCAGTAAGCTCCCTCTCTCCTGATAATGATTAACACTTTTAAACATCTGCATTGCCTTTTGACTCAAATTCCAGTTGAAGGAAACCAATTTTCTGTGGCAAAGTTTCTGGCTGTTATGAAAGAGGAGACTTCTTGTTCGGGAATCTCTGTCATTTACTACTACTGGATCACAAAACAGTAAGTCCCATTTAGGAAGGAGGTAATCTCCAAGTATCCCAGCTCACGATTCACAGAGCTCCATACAGGCAAGCTGCAGAGGGTGCAAGTCTGTCTGCAACTCACCAAGAGCTAACAAGTGCTGGCCCTTCTTGGCGTCCCAGGCAACTGTAGGCACATAAGCACTGGTCCCATGTTTATGACACCCTTTTAGCAAGACCAGCCTTAGCTTACCTGGCCTTAGCCAGGCTGCTGTGCTGGCCCTTAGACAAACTGGAATAGAAGGCTTTGGAGTAGAAGTCTGGTGAGGGAAAGCAGCTGTGGACAGCAGGCACTTCTGATTCTGGGACTTTGATTGCAGCTCCCAAGAAAGGGAAAGTGATGCGTGTTTAAAGAAGAAATAGAGACATACAAGTGCAGAAACACATGAAGTATGAAGAGTGAATGTTTTTTCTTTCTCCAGACTCTTCCTAACTGAAAGAGGAAGGAAGTGGAAAGCACTTGAAAATGGGACCTACGGTTGCAGAGCCACATTTCTGAAATACAGATCTCTCAAGTATCAGACTACACTGAAGAATGACTAATTGTGGGGTGACTAATCCCTGTCTTCCCTCCAGAGCTAGTTCACAGTGACCAAGAAAACATACCATAAAGATGTTGTTATCGAATCACTCATATTTACTTATATTGAGAAAGACTGAGCCTTTTACAGTACTTGTCTGATTACAAAGATATATGCTTCTTCCCCAAAAGAAGAGAAAGGACCATTTAGTCTTCGTAGTTCATTCTGGATGATTGTGAAGGTGTTTGGCTAAATGTCTAGGGACTGGGGAGATGGCTTTCAAGAAAAGAAAAGAAAATATTTTTGACGGGGGGGAGAGGGAGATGGCAGAAGCAGATGGATGTTCAGGTTGACAGAAAATGAAAACCTGCCTTCATCTTGCTTTCATTAGTCTTCATTATATGACCACGACAGCTTTAATTGCTGCCCCGCATACATAAGTAATAAAAATGTAAAATGTTTAAATGAACTGTGGCTCCCAAAAGCCATTATAAAAGATTAATGATGAGTACTCTTTGCTAACTTAAACGTCTTCAAGAATCACATCTGAGCAGCCCTTGTGGTTAAGATGATATTAGAACAGTATTTGCTAGACCACTTGTCTCAAAGCATTATGCACCAAGCTTTGACAGTTTTGATTATTCCATCTTTAGCTAGTCAGAATTCTAGACATATTTGATTCCAATTTACTAATTCTTGACAAGTTATCCCTCCCCTGCAATCCAAAGAAAGAGCCTTCAGATACTCATATTCTGTCTTCAAGAATTGCTGATGCTGGCTTCAGTGGTTTTTACCACCAAAGACACTGAATGTAGGGTTTATTAGTAGCTCTCCGGAAATTATTCTGCTAATTAATAAAATATCCAGCTAAAGGTAAAACATGCAATCTTTTCTATTTAAATTGGAAGCAGTACTAAAACCTATGTCTGAGATGTCACTATTCCTCAAGGGGCACAGATTTGATTCTATTTCAATTCAGATGTGAGAGAAAAGTTTTCTTTCTAGAAGGGCGTCAAAGCAAATTCAAGTTTTAATGTAGTTTGGTCACTCACCTCGTATTTAAATTAGAAGCCCATCTTTAGGCTTAGGCAATACTTAAGCAGATGTGAAGGTACCAACCCTCACTTCTCACTGCCATCACTCAATCTTTCATTTGTGGTTTACCAACATGTTTACCAATGCATCTCCTTAGCAAAAAGAAGTGCCATGCAAAGACTTGTAAGTTTGTTAGTTTATGCATCTGTCCCCTGCACACACTGCAGTGAAGATTTCAAAAGCAGTATTTCTGTTCCACTTAGCCCACAAAAGCAAGTTGTACCTTTCAACAAAGCTTAGCTGTGGGACAGGCCCAGCTAGCAGCTTTTCACTGTGTGGTCAGACAAAGAGCCAGACTGTGCTTAAATCTTGCACGTGTGTCCAAGAGAGCAAGGGCAGGATTACAAAGCTAAGACAATATTCTGTGTGCAACAGCAAAACATCTTAATTGAGCACTCACAGCTTTTCCAAGGATAAACACCTTTCTGAAAGCAGATGAGTACTCTTCACAACTACACATCAATGGGCCTGGAGAGATGTGCACAGACAAGCCGAACTCTTTCTGTGTGGTGTACTTGATACTCTCTGGCATAAACCTCTCTCTTGCTATTTGGGATTGACCTGGGATTTTCACAAATGGCAGTAATTTACAGGTTGCAGAGATTCTTTCTATCACTCCTTCCAAGGTCACTAGTGGAGGTCAATGATTAGACTGGGGGGATCACCAAAAGGATCATCAGAAAAGGATGATTAGAAAGTTCCTTTCTGCTTTAATGCTCACCTCACTCTATTTCACTCAGTGTTTCATAATATGGTCCCCCCTGTCAGGACTGAATTACACTGGCTACATGAGATCTTCTAGGCATTCGCCAGGTTTCCAACACACAATGATCCCCCATTTTTCCTATTTCCTGTCCTGTTTCCAATCGCTTTTTGGGCTCAGTTCTGTGAATGTGGTCCCATTTCTATTCCCTGACTGCTGTCTGGAAGCTGCTTGCCTGCTGGTTTGGTTTCTGGGCCCTTGATTCTTCCTACAAAGTCTTTTAGGCTGGTCGCAATCCAACCTGCTTTACCAAAACAACTATCCTCTCCTCAGTATGGCTGAAAAACGCCACCGAAACAAACCGTTAAATCCATTCTCTGTTCAGCATTGCAGAATAAGCATACAGATAGGACCTCGGGGATAACTGCATTCATGGTGAGCAGGAGAAGACTGCTGTCCAAGGGAGAAAAGCAAGATGCTGGAGAAGGAGGAGTGTGGGTCTGTGTTGTTATTTCTCAGCTGTCTGAGCAAGAACTTAGATCTACTTTTTGTAGGACAGGAGCCCCAGATGCAGAGAGACTGGTTTGCTGGGTCTTTTACATCGGTGACAGCGTGAGCTGGAGATGCTCATTCCACTCTCTGCCTCCTTCTGCTGTTGGGGAAACTCCTTGGATTTGTGCTCAGTCTCTCTCAACTCTTCTCCTGTTGTTGCAGCTGCCCTGGAAGCCCCCAGACATTCCCAACAGAGTCTGGACGGCTGCTTTGGTGACAACCTGGGCTCAATTTAATGAGAACGTTCTCGTTCACTTGCTCTGCTGGCAGCCTGCCAGTATATTTTCTTGAGGCACATAAGAGAGAGAAGGGAAATGGTGATTTTTAACAGTTTTTTTAATTTTTTTTTTATTTTTATTTTTTCATCCAGCCAAACCTGACTGGAATTTCACGGATGAAAGAAAAGGCACTTCTTTAGCCCAAGGGCTTTGTTCCTGCCAAATTATAAGGGCCTGCTGCAAACAATGGAGGTGTTAGAGCTTCTAAAAAAATAAAAATGCTGAAAGAATCTTTTATAATGGAAAATATTAAGCAACCTAAGTCTAGGGCCAGCTGGTAGCGGGCAGTATAATATAAGCTCTTCGGAGGAGAGCTGTTCAAATAATAAATTTTCAGAATTTCTTTTCTCCTGCTCCCCCCAACTTTGAACTATTTAAACTATTTTCTCCAGCTAAAAATATTTGCCAAATTCAGCCAACTGCTAAATTTTCCTTAATAGTTGTCTTTTTTTTTTTTTTTTTTTTTTTTTTTTTTTCAGTCAATAGGTTTCTTGTAAAAACAAACCCATTCTCCCCACCTAGGGTTTGGACTTACGCTGTTCGCTGATGACGCATTTAGGAAGAAATTTGCCTGTGGTCAACTCTTTTTTTTTTCCCCCTCTTTTCTTGTCAGATCTCACACATTACAGTAACCAAGCTGATCTGATAGCTGCGCCTGGATCCAGAACCTGGCAACATTCACGGGAGGCTTTTCATTAGCCTCTGCCATCCCCACATCACTCTGCCCCAGTCTGGGAGCTTGTGCGCAGTGTGGGGCTGGAGGTTCAATAGGCAGCAGCCTTTAGCCTTGCAGTGGGCCAGTGAACAATTATCGTGTTCCTGGTGTGCACTGCAGATGAAATGCTGTGCCTTGGTGCCAGGGGAGGGTCGTGCTGCTGGAGAGCAGAGGCTCTAACCGCTTGAAGCCATTGATCCCACAACACTTCTTGTAACTGTGCAGGTGTGAGCCAAGGTATCCCGGCCAAATCCCCTTCTGGAAATTCACCAGCTCTGGCAGCTTATTCACTTAAAGTCATCTCTGTGTTTTTAATTGCAAGAGGTGCTCCTCACTTCCCTTCCTTAGGAGCAGACTCGTGCCATGTGCTCGTGGCTCACAAATACCCACTGCGGCACTGCCTGGCTCAGGGCCGGCCTCTCCTGGGATGGCGGTGCGCTCCTCACACGTGCAGCCCGTTAAGAGCTCTGAGCCCTTTGGGGCTGCCCTGCAGAGAGCCTGAGAGCAGGGCTGCCCTTGGCTGTGGGGAATTGTAAACGTGCTGAAACAAACTGCCTGAGCCCCAGAACACAGCTCCAAACTAACAAAACTTGGTTGTTTGGCAGTTGCGGGCTCTGCCTTGTTTTCAGAGGATGTTTTATGACTGCTAGCATAACATCACTGCTCCAAAATCTTCCCTGTTTTTTTTTTTTTTTTATAATATATTTATTAGCTCTACCTTCAGAGAGGCAGTGCCAAATTTTCAAATAGAACATTCAGTCTGTTTGTTATTCAGGCATTTAAGTGGATAGTGAAAGTGCAAGTGATAGCTATCTAGAGCACACAAAGTGCAGGAACAGACAGGTAATCCAAGTACCCATGTTTGAAAACAGAATGCTGAAAACGTGGCTGAGGAACAATACTAAGGCAAATGGTAAATGTGGCAGTGCAAAGGGAAGCAGAACACCTGGTGAAAGTGACCTCTTTTAGCTGGGGTGGTGTTACACCTTGGTTGGATGTTGTTGCTGCACCGTGAGTTGAGTTTAGCAGGGCCTTAGTTCATGCCTAGTGTAGTGCAAATGAAGCTGGCCAAACACTGGCTCATGTAACTTCCCACACCCACAGAGACTTTGCCAGGGGAAGGCTTGATCTGTCATGTTTCATTGCATCTGCACAGCAAGTGGGCTTGAGGCCTCCAGCAGCACCTCTCAGAGCTTCGGTAACGTTCATGAAAGTCAGCCACACAGGAGGAAAGAAGGGGTAACCCAAAACCTCAGATTCAGTGATTTGGCAGTAAACTTTGCATGTAATTGAAGTAATAGTTTTTCCATTTTTGTCATTACATAGCCACCTGAAACAGTGCAGCCATGCTCCCATCTTTTCATTTAAATCTAGGAACCACGATGCGTTCTGTGTCCTGAGCTCTGGATAGGAGCTTTCTTCTGAAGCTTCCTTTTGCCACTGAAATCATGATGAAAGCTGTCCAGAGGAAGGGTTGTGCTGTAGCTACGGGCTTTCTAACATAATTCCTTTGTGTATGAATATTCATAGGCATCACTGGTGAGTTACAGCAAGGAGTCAACTTTCAGGAGAAAAAGTGCTTCTTGAGGCAAGCACACCTGTGGTGGAAGCAACCTGCAGCAGGGGTACCCTGGCCTCTGCAGAACTTCCTTGCAAGGCTGGAGCTGGAACCTACAGCCCTTCAGTAAGGCATGGGGAAACCAGGTCTCCTCACAGGAGATGGACCCCTGAGGTGGTGCACCCATTTGCACACAGGAGCAAGGGACAGGGACACCTGCTCAGCGTAATACCTGGTTTAGGAACTTGCGATTCAGTAAGGCTAGAGTCTGCAGCATTTCTCCTGTCTTTACTCAAATCTTTTCAAATGCGACCATTGCCTCTGCACTGAATTTTCCACTTCACACTACTGGTTTTCCTCCGAGACATAGCCAATGTATCTTCCTTCAGTGAGAGAAGGGTGGGATCTGACCTCGCCATGTGGGCATCTGAGCCTAGAGAGCCTTGCTGGAGAGTGTTTCCATCAGTTTGGAGAAAGTCCATATGGTGATAAGTCCCTGAATCAATGTGCACTGGATGTCTCACCTATCTCCCACCTACATCCTACTGTGCAGCTGCTGCTGTCAGAGCTTTTCACTAGCAGCTTCTAGTTCCTCCACTCAATACATCTGCATGTGCTTTGCACCAGCTGAAGTGAGATCCTTCAGAACTGCTGCGCAGACAGCATCTGTCCTTCAAGATTTGTCTGTCCGTGATGCAAAACAGTTGAAGCCAGAAGCAGGAAATTATGGAACTGCCACCACTGTGCTCCCTGTGGCATGCAGATAAGTCTCTGACATGCTGAAGGAAGAGGAACAGATTGGGAAGCCAGCTGGAGCAGGCATGACCTCAGGCCCACAAGTTCAGCCAAGTGTCCTGAGTCAGGACAGATGGTCAGTGGGCCTTGCAGCACTGATAACTGGCGTTCATGGGCCTGACTGCTTGGCCAGACGGAGACTGGAAATCAGATGGGACATGAGTGATGCAACTTCATCTTCTTGAAACAGCCAGGATGGGGCTAGAACACATGATTTTTTTCCTCTTCAAGGCAGCCAAAGTGCAGTGTGTGTAGTGCGCTAACCTTTTTTTTTATTTTTATTTTTTGGCTGCAATAAACCAATTGCCCTCTATTCTTTTTACCTCCTTTTGTTTCTTGCACAACTTCACTGATTGCTCTAGAGAAACAGGATTTTGAGCCCAATTCTCAGCTGACTTAATCTGGCATAATTCAGGATTAACTACAGTTATACTTGTACGAAATCAAAATCAGTCCAGTTCTTCTTGCAGTGCAAAATCTGTCTGCAAAATCTGAGGTTTGCTGAAAGAAGAAAATAATCAAAGATGTGAACAGTAGAGCCAACTGAAAAAGGAGACTGTTTTTTGTCCTCCAAATATCGATATTTTTGGCTAGCTATTTAAGTAATGGAAAAGAACAGTTTTGAGGGAGAAAAATATTGCATGGTACCTACATATTTGGTAATATGATGCAAAATTTTATGAAAGAAAACAAAAATTGGAAAATTCCCATCAACTGAAGATAGTTCTCTAGTGGCATTTGGTATTATCAGAGCACAAAACATAATACAGTAGTGATGGGATGTGTGGTTTCACTTGTTTAAGAACACTGACTGAACTCCATTGAATAATGTCAAATGGATATTCAGAGCTGAAAGATACTGCTAGTATTTCACATTCTAGTGTGGAATATCAGTGCTGGGAGATGGCATTCAGCAGGCAAAATTTCCATACACAAACCTGCAGGACTACAAACCTGGGCTGTAGTGACCAAGCTTTGGTTGAATTAATGATCTTGAGGAATATTGGCCTGGCAGAGAGCAAAGTCAGGACCCTGAACTTCAGGATAGCCAACTTCCAGATGTTTAAGGAATTATTGGATGGAATCCTCTGGGAAACTCTCCTTAGAGACAAAATAAAAAAAGTAGAACTGGCAGCTCTTTAAGGACACCTTTCTGACTGCCTTAGAGCTCTCCATCCCCCAGCACAAGAAATTAAGTGAATGAGGCAAGAAATCAGAATGGCTGATCACTGATCCAGAGGTTGAACTGAGGGATAAGTGTGATACGTATAGGTAGTGGAAGCAGAGACGTGTGGCCTGGGAAGAATACAGGGATGCTGTATAGATATGTAGAGATAGGGTCAGGAAGGCCAATGTATGGAATGTATGGTTGTGAAAAATAACAAGAAGGGATTCCACAGGTACATTGGTCAGAAGAACAAAGGAGAGTGTCACTCTGGTGATAAATGAAAAGGGAGAACTGACTACAACAGACATGGAGAAGGCTGAGGTACTGAGCGCATTATTAGCCTCTGTCTTCACTGGCAGTCAGGCTTCTCAGAGACCAACTCATGAGACTGAATGTGTACATCTCTGCTGTGTCGGACTACATGCATCCCAGAGTCTTGAAGGAACTGGCTGATGTGCTTGCCAAGCCACTCACCATCATATTTGAAAAGTCAGGCAAAGTCCCCAGTGACTGGAAAAATGGAAATAACCTTCCCATTTTTAAGAAGGGGAGACGGGAAGAGCCGGGGAACTACAAGGCTAGTGAACCTCACCTTTGTGACTGGGAAGATCATCCTGGAAAATCCTCCTGAAAGCTGTGTTAAGGCACATGCGAGATGAGTTCATCTAAGACAGCCAGCAAAACGTCACCATGGGAAGATTATGCCTGATCATTCTGGTGGCCTTCTATGACAGTGACATCTTTGGTGGTCCAAGGGCAACTGATGTTGTCTACTCGGACTTCTGCAAGAGCTTCGATATGGTCCCACAGCACATCCTTATCTCTGAATTGGACCCTTAATATAACCCTCAAGTGTTAGAGTGAAAGAGGTTCTGCTATATCTGCAGGCACTGGTGCAACACCTGCAGCTCCTGGGAATCCTTAAATACAAGCCATTCTCTGCAGCTTGCTTGCCTGAATAGTCAGAATGCATACAGCTCACTGAGGTGGGTGCAAAGCAATCAATATGTTGACAACGAAGCTAGTGAGCTAGAGAAGCTGCTGACATGGTCCAAGGCCAAAGTGTGCCTTTGTGCCATACTACAGGCTGCTGTATGGAAGAAGATGGGAAGAGAGGGGAACAGCAGGCACTGGCTGGTTTTATCTTCCAGCTGAATACTGGTACAGGTTGACTGCTTGTGTGATCAGAAAGGCTTACATTTGTTTATAGTCATGGTAATGAAGCATGGTTATGAAACACAGAAACCCTGGAAATGGAATGAATTATGTAGAGCCTTCAGTATAATCTAGTGTAGTGTTGTGTGACTTGCTGGTTTCAGTAAATGTGAAGCTTTATGTGCAGTCAGTCCTTCCAAGCTCAGTTGAGAAAAGCCTAAGATCTTGATTTCCATAAGCGTTCTGGTCCTCGGATAGTCTCAAAGAGTGTTAACCAAACACCCTGCTGGCCCCTGGCACTCAGCAACATGCCTGTAGGAGCAGGTCAGAAGCTGAGGTGCCCTGATCTGGGAGGCCGTGTGCCCTTCTGAGAGGTGCCCTCAACCTGCAGATGCCCAGCCAAGGTAGCCACGAGGAGGTGGATAGAGCACGAGCAAGTTTAACTTCAAAGCCTACAGTCAGGTTAGCTTGGCATCTTTCCTTTTGACCCCAGTGGTTCAGATATTAAGCTGATAAAGATCTTCCTAGAAAGAAAAGGCCCTTCTGTGTTTTCCATCACCCAACAGTGCTGGCAGGAGCTGTATTCTACAACACTGTACTGTAATCTGAATCGGGACTGAAGTGCGTCAGCAGACAGCATATGGTATGTTTATTATTCTACTCTTCACAACCCTGCCTGTGGGGAAAGGGAAATGTTGGGGTTTAGGTCAACCACTGGACGAGTAGGCAGCACTGATAAGTGACATGTCATCACTGCAAAGTAACTACTGTTTTATTGCTTAGATAGTGGTCTAACCTATATATCACCAGAAATGTGTATACTTCAGGCAAAAAATGTTTTAGGGATATGTTTTTTTTTTATATATATAAGAAATCACTTAACATTATTAGTTAATCAAGCACTCTGTTTAACTCTTTAGGCTTGTAAAACTCATACAGGCCAAGTACACTTGAACTACATAAATATAGTAATTCTTTTCTGCTATTATTTTTAGCAACAGTAAGTTTTATTTCTGCACTTAACTTTTGGTACATGCATGTATTTCAGAAGGAGTTTGGTGGAAGGAAAATTTGTACTGGATCTGAGTTCTTATTATTGTCTTTACTGTGTAGTAACCTGCTTCACTGAATATCCTCTTAAAGCAGTGGTTTCTGGCCTTGTTGGTTGCTCACAGCAGTAAATACTGAAGGGTTCATCTGCCATCCCTCCATACAAGCAGGGCTGATAAGTCCTGCACCTGTGAGCATCACCAGAGGCACCCTGTGTGCCAGATGATCATTGCTGCTGCGTGAGCACAAGGAGGTCTGAGTGGTCCTCATTCCAGGGCCTGATGGAGCCCACTCTTCTTCCTCAGGGAACTGCCCTTGGCTTCCCATGAAGCTCCTGGCTCCCTCCAGGCCCCTCTGGCTTATAGGTTTAAACTTGAAACTACTGACTTTATAAATTAAGAGCGAGAGTCTTCTGATCTTACTTGTAACTCTCAAAATCAACTTTCTGAAGTGTCGTAGCTACCATACCCTGCAGGGAAAATCGAGCCTGAAACTCCTACGTAGGCCTGTACCTTCACACAGACACCCGGCTCGTCATTTGCATGGCTGAGGTCAGTGGCAGATGTAAGTGGCTTCACCAGAGCACTCCTAAAGTACCCAGCGCCTCCTGCTTATGGGGACACTGTTGTGCTGGAAGCACCGTTTGGCTCCTGAGGACCCGGAGTGGCAGAAGAGTGCCTGGCCTACCCCCTACCTCTGCCCTGACCAAATCATGCAGTTGGAAAGTTGAAGGTTTCGTACGCCCACTTGTGCAGACTCATCCTGGGAGTCAGGCAGGGTTTGCTCCCTCCCACATGCTGCTGCTGCTGTGCAGCCTCAGCCCTACATCCCCTTCACCCCCAATCCCTGTGCTGCCAGGTGGAGAAACTATGACTGAGGGAGATGCTGGGCCACGAGGCTGGAGCAGGGTGGTGATGGCAGCCTCCCCAGGGCACTACTCCTGGGCATACTGGTGTTGGGTTTGTTCCCACAGGTGTGCTGAAGTGCAGCTGCTCTCAACCCACACTGCTCACTCCTGAGCTGCACCCCTGAGCCTCTGCCCTCCCTGGCAGCGTGCTGGTGGAGTGGTTGGGGTGAAAAACCCGAGCTCTGCTGAGCTCTCTGTACTGCACACTGCTGTGGGTAGAAAGCACAGGAGAACCTCGATGAACCAACCAGCGGATGTGTGCTCAGTGTAGTGTCATTATCTCACTAGGGCTAATCCATTTTATAGGATAAAACGTACATGAAAAAATAAAAAAAAAAAAAAGGTTGCTAGGATAGTGAGAGGAGGGGCCTGGATGAGCACAGCCCAAGCAGAAGCCTTGGAAAGGGTCCAGGGAGGCAGGAAAGATCCATGTGGATTTTCCTGCAAAGAAATCATTCAAGAAATCGGGCAGAGGCAGCAAGTATGTGATGACTGTGTTGCTCTGCTTCGGTGGGGGGAGCCACTGCCTGGGAAAGCAGCCCAGCCTGGGGACTTGGAGGGGGGAAAAAAGGGAAAGCTCAGTTTGGATCAGTCTGATTCAAGATAATATGTGGTTTGTGTTTTCTAAGCAGAAAGCTAAAAATTAAAAAAAATACTAATCTAATGTTGGAGGAAATGTCATTTTTCCCATTAGAAACCAAAACAAACCAGACCATAAAAACCCCAAGCCTTGCAGTTAAAAAGCCAAGCACTGACATCTTTTCTGGTGAGGCACAGAGAACTCTACTCTCCCTCGGTACCATGAAACCAGCGTGACTGGAATGTCCCCTGGCTGGACAAGGCCAACACTGTGCTGAGTTCCAGGGCTCCACTGTGGGCATCCTTTGGCGGGTGAGGTTTCACACTCAGCACTCAGCCTTTGGCACCTCAGGCCAGCTGCCCCAGCAGTATATGTAAGGTCATAGAATCACAGAATCACAGGGGGTGGAAGGGACCTCTAGAGATCATCGAGTTCAACCCCTCTGCTAAATCAACCTCCTTATAGTAGGTTGCACAGGAAAGCATCCGGGCAGACATGTAGGACATTCACAGCTGGGCAGACTGAACGACAGCCCTTGGGTTGGCTCAGTCTGGATGCCCTGGAATAGGGCTTGGATGGCTCCGTCTCTGGCACTGCTCCCAGCCTGACTTTATGTTATTTCCAGCCCAGAGGCCCTGGGCCAGTGATGCTGGAAGGAGACTGGGTACAGGAGCTGTGGGTGTGAAATCAGTTCAGAAGAAGCACTGGAAACTGGCGCTGATGGCACTTTTGAAAACTTTTTCCCTGTGTTATTAAAAAAAAAAAAAAAAAAAAAAGATTTCCTAAAATGACTGAAAATGAATTTGCCACATCTGCAAATAATGGTTTGCGGGTTGCCTGTATCTGCAAGTTGGTAGGAATAGCTACAGTCAGCAACTTTCTGGTTTAAATGACAAAAGCCCATGTGCCCACAGGCTGTGGTAAGTGCCAGGTGTACCGCCAGTAGCCTGAAATCCCAAATGCTCCACCATTGAATTGTTTCAGCTCCATGAGCTTGCACTCTCTTTGGCCAAAAAAAGAGTTGTTTTTGGAACCGAGAATGGTTTGCAATTAAAACCAACAGTATGAGAATCTGTAACTGATCTGCACTGAACAAATTATTTGGCTACCTGAAGAAAATCAAGACCTTCTAATTTTTTTAGAGAGAGGCTCAAAAGACTAAATAAGAAAAATATCACCTTGCTGAGAAAGAGGACACAATGCAGGCAAATCAAAGAAGGCAAATGGCTTAGTGTATGCAAAAGTGGGGAAAATGGGACTAGTTTCAGTTTGATAAAAAGTCCATTCAGTGATGATGGCATAAAATCAGACTATTGTTAAAAGAAGCAGTTATCGATGCTATGAAGATCTTACGCTGTTGACTTTGACACTCCACAGTCATGTGCTTGATAAGAAAGACTTTGTTTTATTTTTACTGAAACAAATTTCACAGATTTACAGCGATGATTGCAATTAAAATACATACCTGGTGGAAGAGAGCTTAGGCAATGCTTCAAGGCAGCGCAGTTCTTTCCAAGCCATTTTCAGCTGTAAAGAAAATGTTAGAGGCATGACTCCAGGAAGGGTATTTAGTCAAACAGTACCAGATGGGTGTGTGGGATCCACCTTATGCTTTGGTTATGAATGAAAGTAGTCAGCAAGGGGTTTGCTAATAGACTCTTTTCGCTTGAAGAACTCTGGGCAAGAGGTGGTTAATGCAGCAGTGCTTGGGCCTGCTGTGTTTTGGCGAGGAGATTTGTTGAAATGAGAGGAAGCTCACAGGAAGCCAGGTAGCACAATGACTGAAGTATGTTGCTCAAATGAATTCAGCATGTGACCAGACATTTTGCTCTGGTATAAAGGATGCCACTGTCTCTGGAAGATATAAAGAATGCCTGACAGCATTTCCAGTATTTTCCTTTTTCCAGGAACCTCATCAACAATGAGGCTCGTGCTGTCCACATGAGGAGTAATATCAGTATTTCCAACTCGCAAACAGGGAAGCAGAGAATTCTGACTGATGTCTAAGGAGTTGGGCTGTGTCTGGATTCGAAGAGGTTTGGAGCATATGTCTCTCTTTAAGGAAGGAGGGATTCAGCAGTGGACTCACTGAAGCCTGGTGTGATAGTGAGCAACATGTGTCACCCTATACTCACAGGAAAACAAATGCAAGGCAGAGGAAGGTCCTTGCTCATCAAAGGCTTAAATACACATTTGTGCCTTCCCTCATGATGTGGAAGGGAATTCATGGAGTGTCACCCATCACACATGTCACACGCACCTCTGAACAAGTTATCCCCCTCTGCCCGTCTGTCAGCAGCCCTCCCTCCAGCCTAACCAAAATGTCTCTTGAATGTGCTGCATTGAAGAATGCAGATCCAAAGCCTACCCTTAGCAACCCACACATTTCAGAAATAGTTCAAGGGAGAGCAAAAGAAATTATTGTACAAGCAGTCTAGATAGATGCAAGTACTTTGCTGCATAAGGTAGCTTGTTTTACCACTTAAAATTCATCAGAGCGCTCTCTTTAATAGTCAGGCTGTATATAATCTATGGCAAAAGCCTTTTTGAACACGACTGTGAGGGCTGTGCTTATATTCAAAGCGTTGTGGCTTTTTGGTTTTGCTTTGTTTTCAAAAGGGGTCAGTGAAAAGTGTTTTCATAAATTGAGAGCAACAACCATAACACACGTTTGAAAACAAGATAGTCTCATACAGGAAATATTTTTGCTTTCATTTTATTTTATGAATACATATACAAGAGATGCATAATCTTCCATTATCCAGGCTTAAAGGTAACAGGTTTTTTTTGTTTGTTTTGTTTTTTCATATAGGTTAAAGAGGAAAATAAAAATAAGGGTGAAGGAGATGCAGCATATCCAAACCATACAATTGAAAACCTTGCTGAAATTACTGCTGAAATGCAAACACGATGGAGGACGTGTCCGTGTGTTGTCCTGTACCAAAAAGGCCTCACCCACGGTATTTATGCACATGAAAAAAGAAAAATGCTTTGGCATAACCAGAGATTCCTCCATGCACACTTTGTTGACAACTTTGAAACACTGAGATAATAAAATCTGATAATTATATCATATATCAATTTCTTTCCTTGGCAGCAATGTCTTTAAATGCAGGGGGGAATAAAGAAGAGTCTATCAACAAGAGACTTTTCTTCCATACTATCGTTACATTAGCAGGATGCAGAAGGATGCTTCAAATAGAAGAGATGGAGTTATATGTTCATATATATGTATATAATGTAAAAATGCATATTTTATATGAGAAAGGAAGATTTGTCAAGATAACGTAAAATGAACCACTCTAAGACTAGCTTCCAGCAAAACATTTTGCTTTATTGGATCTATTTTCTAGCTACAAGTCAAGCTGACGTCTGTCAAGCTTTTTACTTTTCATATGGCAGTCTATAAGAAATGTTTCATGCAACGTCTACAATGGTAAATACAGGGTAAATAACTGGGATTAAACAGGTGAGCAATAACAGACTATTATAAGGACCAATAACAGCATATTATGTACATATAGCCATATTATATTCTCATGTCTTCACAGTAATGTGCAAATATGACAAATATGGCTTTCGTTTTTTTTTGTTTTTGTTTTTTTGTTTTGTTTTTAATAAAGAAAGTAAGACATAATTATGCAGGATAATGTTTTAAAATGCTTAATAGGGTTTCACCTTTTTGTGAAACCTGTTCAACTTTTATTGTGTCGTGGTTATTGAGTCACCTCAACACGGAGGTGCAGTTCAGGTCTAGTTCCAGAAGGGGGCACGGATTCCTAAGGCACAATATTAATGTTAAACATTTTTTTTTTAAATTTAAAGTCATGCTATTTTATTTATTTTTACTTTTTGGTTATACGAAATAATAGGTTGTTGCTATTTGTATAATAAGGTTGATTGTAAAAAATACAATGTTGAAGGCTACACTACATGCCTATCTGTAGCTTCAGAAACATTAGCTAATCTGAAAACACACTATACAGCGCTGCATATTAAACCCTCGTGGTTTTTTGGTAATATTCTTTTTCATACATGTAGCAGAGAATTATAAGGCTTCTGCGGAATAATAACATTATAACTGAACAAATATTTTACACTCTTCCATACTGCTATTTACAGTTACTTTAACTCATAATTTGCCATTTGGTAAATAACATGTATTTTGTATGCATCCTCCTTGCCTATGTAAAGTGCTTGCTTAACTGCATGAGGAAAGAAAATGCATACCTGCTTTAGGTTCAACAAACCCTCAAAAGAAGTAGCGGAAATATTTGTTGTGGATCTGAAATGCATTATCAGAAATTGAAATTATTGCTAAACTCAGTGCCCTGACCAGGCAGTCATCTATATTATTTGTCATATATAAATATATGCATATATACTAGTATGTATGTACATGCATACACATTCATCTATCATTTAACAGATAGATTTCAATTTTTTGTCCATCAACCTTTTTTATTTTGTGCTGTTCAACTCACTTGTGCTATGACTGAAGCCAGATTAAAATTAAAACCTTAACATGCTGCTACTAACAATCCTATGATTCATTAGCACATAAAGACAATATGCTTAAGAAAGCTGAGATGATGACGAATGAAGAGAATTTGAAATGCACTGAGAATAAGGCAGTAAGATATACATTACAACAAAGAAAATGCAAAGAAATTCTGGAATTCATAACCACATCTTGCTGGATAGGGATTTCACTTCCCTACTTTGCTGCACAGTCTTTACAATGTCACTCTCCAGAATGCAAGCTCTACATCTCTACACCTACCAACGCTTTTAATGGGAGTAAATTCAAAGCTTATTTAAAATGCCCTGATGCCACGACCTGGTAAAATAAGGCACTTCCAGGGCTCTATTCCAGTGGAGCCATGCTGAAAAGATCAGCACTGGGAAGAAGCACTCAAGGGTTTGCTGAGTTTTCTAGTTTTGTCCCATGAAACGAGCAGTCTTGGAGTATACTCCCTCCTTTTTCTTTTGAGATGATTTTCTTTAAAGCTATTTCATCAGTTGAAGTTGAGGAACTACTTCTTCGCAAGCAAGAGGTAAATCTTCAGTTCCTGACATTCAGTAACGTGGAGTGCTACCAGGTTAACATCTTCAGTATTTTCGGAGTCTCTGCACTCGAGCTGACATGCCAGCTAAGTCAAAAGTGTGTGGATTTCATAGTAGGCCCATGTGGAAAGCTATGAATGGACATTGGTACTGGAAAGGTCATTCCTTATAATTTCATTTACTGCAAAGAAAGAACACAGAAAAAAAAAGACTCAGTTAGTATCACAATGCTGCAGGAGCAGAACTGCCCTGCAAGCCTGCATCCACTTGATAGTTTCAGTGCAGTTCTGAACATTAAGCAAAACATCACGAGATAGCTAGTAAAGGCTGATCACAGTGCAAAACAGCAAGATTAACCAAGGTTATTGACATGCTAAATACTCAGTAACACCAGACATCACAAGAACAGCAGCATCCTAGATCCTTGATTGTATCAAACATATTTAACATTTTCAATCACTTACATTTCCCCTAGAAATGGCTCTGAAAAATAAAGAGAACCACTGGGCATTTGAGCAGCAATGCCTAGGTAGGATACCATTTCACACACTGATTTTTTTTTTAACTGTAGGCCAGCATTAAAAAAAAGAGAGAAAAGAAACTCATGTGCTCGCCCCTTCCCCATAGCTGATAACATGCATAAATGCATCAACTCCTTTCATAGTGCCCAGCACACATGGACATACAGTCTTTGCTCCCATCTGCAGAGACTCACTCCAGAGGTAGGAGTGAGCACATTAAAACCCTTGGCAGTTAGAGAAGAAATTAAACAAGGTCCACTATCACAGCATTAGACAGTCAAACTGCATCTCTAGTGATAAAGTGATGTTTTCTTTATTCACGAGCCTTCTTTCATTCTTTTCCCCCTCCCCTGTTGCCATCAAGCAATACAGTTTCCCACACTCACATTATTTCCATTTATCAGCTTGTGATTTTTGGCAGATGGACGGGAAATGACAGAACCTGGCAAAGGTCGTCTACAGTGGACTACACAACATCCCTTTTATTTCCACCCCACCTCCCTGCAGCGACTGCCACCACCTGATTTACATGAAGATAGACAAAATGCCATCAGCTATGCTATCACCACTTCTGAGTGAGAGATGCTGGGAGTGGGAAACACGTGCTCACGTCATGGAAGTGCCACGGAAAAGCCCAAGTTTTCCTTTGCCTGTGGGCTGCTGTTCACAGTCATCCAGATAACTCCATGTGTTTACTGGAAAAGACCAAGCCTGCCTAAAACCAACTTCCTGAAATGAGTGGTTGGTTTTTATTTTTTATATGCATATGCTTTTTTTTTTTCTTTCTTTAGACCTATTGCCTATTTTGTAATTTTAGCACATGAATCAATCAGGATTAATGTCACAGGTCCTGGCCAATGCAACCACTTCTGCCAGTGCCATACTTCAGAAAGAAATATCAGTTGCATTTGTAACTAACTACATATTTATGGCAGCAGACTAAGGGCAGCAAGGAAATGAGATGTAAAGGCAAAGCAGTTCATGAGAGTGTTGCAGAGTTTATCTTTAGTGTTGTTGAACAGGGGAAACAAATTTAAGCAACCAGCCATTCTCTGTGGCAAAGACTGCCCTGCCATCTGAACACAGCCAGAAATGCTCCTCCATTTATGTGCTGCAAGGCTTTGGACAACTTCCTGAACTGAATCTCTACCTTGAATGCAAACAGTGCACATTTTCTGTGGGACACTTCTTCCATGATGCTTTTGTAAAGATAGATTCTTTGATAAACTTCTCAAACTAACACTGGGTACAAAGCAAAACTCGCAGTGATATCTTTGTGCCGAGTGCAGTGACGAAAACAAATCCTCATATGGGTCTGTCAATACTACATTTTTTCCTAACTTTGCACCAAGTTTCTGATTTTATTTCCACAAAATAAAATTAGAACACTATTCAGGGCAATTATCAGACTTTGTATATGGAATGCTTAAAGATGTTAGATAACAAATCTTCACAATGTTTTTATACAGTGTGAAAGTAAGTATCACAACTGTGAGGACAGGGAGATGGAGAAACAGAGGTGATCACCACCACAAACAGTGTTTGCATTCAGGTATCTGAAATCTCAGGCTAAATGCTTGGACATAAGCTGAGGTGCTCTAGATTTGTTCAATAAAATTCTCACATATAATATCCCCCAGCCCAACAGCACAAGATTCTCCCCATTAAAGTGTTTAGGAAAAGTATTTTGGAAGCAACTTGGTGAAACAAACACCTAAGAGCTAGAAGTCCATCGCCAAAACCAGCTTAGGCCCTTAGAGGCAGCCTTTCCAGCCCTCAGATGAATCATCTGTCACTCAAGCCCTGTGGACATGACTTACTCTAGAGGTGACATGACTTTTCATCTGGGAGCCCACCTGCTTTGGTTCATTGCTCATGCTCTCTTCAGCTCTCAGCAGCCAGATAAAGCTGTCACCAACTGGTAATCTGGTCATTGACCTCAACAGGATACAGATTGGATCTTTGGCTTTATAGTGCATTTTTATTACATACTTCCTAACAGGTAAGTTTTTGCTGTCTTGATGAGTAAGTCAAGTTCGGTGTTCTCACATAACAGCATCTGACAACTTTTCAACATCAGTCACTACAAAATGACAGTGTTGAAGTGTAGCCATTGCCACCAAATGTCACAGAGCCAAATTAGCTATGAGTATGCTCAACATCAGCTTCATCCACGCTGGCTCACAGACAGCAGGGCTCAGACACAGGTCACTGCTGTTTCTTCCCCTTTACCCACCACTGCGCTTAAGATGCAAAAATTCCCAGTAGTGAAATGGAAACAAAGTCACAGAGATAGACAAGGTGCAAGCCCCAAGTGGGGGAACAGGCAACCCAGCAAAGCAGCTGATAGTGTAGAGGCAGACTGCTCACAGAGGGTGCTAAACACAAGAGCTGAAAGGGGAAGTGCGCCTAGAGCGGGCTTCCCCAAGCTGCCCACCAAGGCACCTGAAGCTGGAAGGAAATGCCTCCAGAGATGAGGAGCCTACAGAACAGGCAGCAGGCACGCGTGGGCTGTGCATTGGGTGAGGCTCACCGAGCTCAGCTTAAGATGTGAACCCCGTCTCTTCCAGCACTCACAGGAAGATGTTCCACTCTCACTCCAGGTCCGACAGACAGAAGTTGGGCCGAAAATGCAGTTTAGTCAAAACAACATGCAAATTTGGATTACATTCTTCAAATGGTTTCAGTTTAGACATAGAAGTGTCTTCAACATTTTTTAATTTTGAATTTCTGGAAAATTTACTTCTTTTATACTCCAAATTCTATTAACCCTGCTGGATGTTAGGGGAAATATTTGATTTGGAAATTTTCGAAACATCCTGGTCATCCATCTGCTCTGTATTTGACAACTGCCAGAAGTCCACTATTCAGGAAAGAGCACAGGAACCAGGCATGCCTCCAGTGATCCTTTCTTTAACATCCTTACACCTCCTGTCTGCTGGAGGGCTTCAGGAGCAAGAGGAGCTCTGGGTCCTTGTTTCTTGGGAGCTTAGATGGACTTTCTTCCATGAAATCCTCTAATAGTCTTCCAAAGCTGTCCTGGCCTTCATGGTTTCTGGCAGCAGTGGGTTCAGTGGGTTCCAGTTGAAGGATGTGTTGATGGAAAAAGTACTTCCTCTTGTTTTAAATTTGCTTCTTGATTGTATCGTTCATATGCCATGTGAACAAGTTGGTCACTTCCTGTTCGGCAGTGCCTTCGCCATCCATCACTTTCTTTCCCCAAAGTATCCTCAGGGCTCTGCTTGGTCCTGTAGGACCAAGAACTAAGAAAAGTGAGGTATGCTGTTGGTGCAGAGAAAAGAATTTATATTTTTCTCTTTGCTCCCACATTACCAACAAAATGTTTATTAAAAAAACCAAAGGGAGTCAGCTGCCTTGAATGATCTAGTTTTGGCTTACAAACCTGTTACTACAACAGGATTGTGTGTGAGACACAGAACAGCAGCATTCAGCGCAAGCAACATTTTGGCCTGGGTTTGAATTTCTCTTCTAAAGCAAATGCTGGTCTTTGATTCAGCAGCTGCTTGGATACATTCATATCTGTAGTACTATTCCAAGAGTAGTTACGTTTTTCAATGGGTGTAACATTTTTCCAAAAAAAAAAAAAAAAGAAGAAAAAGAAAAGGTAACAAACTTTTTACACTCATTTATAAAACATAATCTGAGTATTCATAATCCTCAGTGCTATTCTCAGGGGAGATAATGGGCTTTGTTGCTTTTGTCACTAAAACCTACAGTTCCCCACAATGCCTTCCCTCAACTGATATTTTCCATCATCGTGTTCAGCTTTTCCACTGGTATAAACTCAAGAAGTAATAGTGCTGAGAAATGCAGGTAACATGTGACCTCTCTACCTGTCAAGGCGTCTGAAAGTGGAACCTTTCCTTTTCTAAACAGCAGATGCCACAGTAGCAGGATGTGGTGAGCTGAAACATATTAGTTTAATAGGGAGGATTTTTTTTCTCGTGTTTAATTTCTCTTTAAAATGCCCTTGCAATGGAAACTTTTGCTTCACTGATTAGCAAAATCAGTGCCTTACCGATGCAACAGTTTGGGTTCCTGCACTAAACAGGAGAACCAGATATATCTATACATGGATTCTATCATCTGGAAAACCTTAAGATTTCTAGCAACTTCTGCTCTCCTTCTATCTGATGACTAATTTGCCTATAGGTAGCATTGTGGCTTCTTGTTTTAGTAACTGTTCCTTTGAGACCAAGTTCTGCCTTCCATCTCAGATATTGATCCCTCTGAAAATAAAGAAGTTATAAGGTCAGAGGGGCAAGAAGTGGAGAGAAGCTACAACTGGTGAGCTCTTTGGGGGCATACAAAGATGAGTCTGGAAGACTTGGCCATGTGTCATTTAATACTTCTAAAGGTAAATGTTCCCAGGAGTCTGAAAAAAAAATGAAAGGTGAGCTGAGAGAAACATGTTTGAAACCACAATTATAAAGAAGTGCACCTACAGTTTTGGGAGGGAATGTTGGCACTCTGAAAACATATCCTCTCTCTGCCCACATTGCTAATGGTGATAATTCCTACGGCTGCACTCTTGAGCTTCTGCACTATCAAGTTACCAATATTCTTACATGGAAATGGATCTATAGGCAAACACCAGTGAGTGGGCCATGGCACAGGTGTACCTCTCCCACGCTTTGGAGGACAGCACTGGCTTCTACTGCACTGTCATGAGGAGTGGTCTATGCACCAGTCTGACCTTCCTGCAGCTCCTATTTTGCCAGGCAGATTAAAGCCAAATTTAAACAAGAAGCAGGTCCTTTGTTAACTGTCTGAAACACAAATGTGCTCTCTATTCACAGAAACTTTTCTTGCAAAATCAAAAAACAAACAAAAAAAGCACACCTTTTAAGTAATCGTGAGAGGCTTCTGAAAGAGAAACTCTTATGCTATTATTGATCTTCCACTTTCACCCATTATTTTCTCTCTTTTCTTAATTAAGGCTCTGATGTCTGGTCAGCAGAAGCCTTAGACTGCTCACATATCACACCCCAAAGACTCTGGAAATCAGTGACCATCTTTTTGTTGACTTCAGTCCAGTTCTGCAGTGTCCCAGAGAGGTTTGGACAATGAGTATGTGTAACGGTGCTGAGGTTGTAAATGCAGAGTTCTTTGCTTTGGGCAAGAAGCATTTTTTTTTTCTTCAACAATTGAGATGCAATACAACAAACTAAGTGGAATCCTGGATTTTCTTTTGTCTACTGCAAAAGGAGACACAGACTGATAGTTTTAACACAGTCCTTTGTGAAGACACAGCCGGGTTGATTCCACTTCCATGCGTATACTGCACTGCACAGGCGTGAATGTTTCAAGTTGCTGGTCTTGCTGCAAGCCATGGGTACTGCCATCCTCGTGTCTGCCTCCTTCCCATACTGCACAGGACTCATCCAGAGACTGTCAGGTCACTGGGAGAAGAAAGAAGTCTAGTGGAGGTTTCCAAAGGAAAAGCTTGAGGGCTCGAATTCATCAGGAGAGTTTCCGCTGCTCTCCACATCTACAAGATCTCTGGGCAACTCATTCCAGCACCTCACCGCACCACCACTCTTTCAGTAAAAAAACCTTACCCCTGATCCCTGATCTAAATCTCCCTTCCTTTAGTTTAAAACCATTCCCCCTTGTCCTATCACTGTCTACCAATTTTAGTTTCTCATTGGTGGGAACAGCCAAGGCACCTCCACAACTGACAGACCAACTTTTCTTGTTACTTTTTGCCCACCTGTGACCACTGTAGACCACCGTCTCCATGATGGCGCAGAACTGAAGCAAAAGGTTCAGAATAATGTAATGCTCTCTCACCAAAAAAGGAACAAAAAGTGACCTGCTCTGCTCTGACTGATGCACTTGGTCATGGAAAATACAAATAATGCCAGCTGCATCTTTCAAGATACATGTGTGAAAAGCCTGTGTGAATAATTCTCTTCACTGCTCAAGTGGGCAGAACTAAGCAGCCAGTGCAGCGCCATGTTTGAACTCCAGGCCTGGCTCTGGTCAAACTGCACATCTACGTCTCAATTTTGAACAATCTTCAGAAAAGAGTAGCAGTCCAGATAGCTAAACTGTCTAATTTTTGCCTTTCAACAAATCTATCAGTGTTAGTCAAGCCTTACAACTACAGAGGCTCCCAGGCCAGTGATATCTTCATGTACTGCTTTGCAGAGTGCAAACACACTCCTAAGTGCTTTGCCTCCAATGGTTCATTGGCCACAAACATCTTGGAGAAAGAACCTTGTTTTCCTCTCCATTAAGCACACAGTCGCTATGCAGCGTATGAATGGTGATACAGAAACACAACTCCGGAGGGAGTTTAGGAGTTTGACATTAACATAATGCTACCTGTAGCACAGTATGACATTCACTTTGATGTCTTCAATTACTGCCCTCAGATTTTTCCACAAATGATGACACACCTTGCTTCATCAGGCTTCTGTGCTTTTGTAAGCCCTTTATTTCAGACCAAATGCCAAATATTAGCATCACTCAAGAGGAATTCAAAGTCACTAAAGAATCCAGATCACATGAGTAAAATCCTAGTTTTTATCTGGGTCCCTACTCTCCCTCTACTAATAAACATCTCTCTGACGCACAAAAGTTGCAACAGAGAATACAGACTTATTACTTAAGTCACTAAAAAAAAGAGAGTTGTCTTAGATAACTTAGATAATATTTTCAAATCTACTATTATGCTAAGAATTAAAGAAAATTTCAGAAAGGACAGATACAAATCCCTAAGATGCCAGTTTGCAGTGCAAAACTATAGATTGTGTTGAAGCTTACTGAATTAAAACTGAAACAAAACAAGTCCTGTGAAGCTATGGAAAATATAAGTTCACACGTTCCATAAGAAGTCAGATCTTGTATTATCTCAGGTGTCCTGGATGTGTTAAAACCTTAAACTTATTTTTATCTGTTTAATCATAATAAACTATCACCACAGGCCATGCTATTTTTGGAGACTGAGAACAGGACAGTGGAGCAAGTGAGTGACAACAAGTAGCACGTTTTTTATAAAACACGATCCTCCCATATGATTGTAGGCTTGACAGGATGAAAGGTATTGTGCTTAGCAGCCAATAGCATGGAGCCATTATCCTACCTGCTCTGTCCCTTGCCTTGTTTATCTCAGTACCTCCAATCTCCCCTAGCTACTGTTCTGCAGAGGGGGAAGGATCCTCACTGCAGTGTGGTGCCAACACTGTGTGGCTGCAGTCTGACTGTGGCTCTTGACTGTGACTCAGACTAAACGAATCTCATCACACTGCACGCTGGGTATGGATTGTTCACCTGTTCATCCCTCCTGTAAGCAACCCTGCCAATGTCCTGCACCTCCTGTTCTTCATACACTTAGGGCTGAATCCCTGGCTGCTGGTAACTAACACAGGAAACAGCAGAGGGGCAGTGATTCTCAGAACAGTGGGTTCCAAACCTCGTATTGTTTTTAAGGCAGTGCTCACCGTTTAGCATTTAAGCTAAAGAATCTGAGTCTACAGCAGCTTTCACTGAGGCTACCCTTGATTGGAGCTGCTGGGGTTTGGGCTGCACAGGGGCTGCAGGACTAAGCCCTGCTATGGTACAAGCCACATTTGACACACACATGCACGTATGAGGGAATGGCTGTGCAACAGACCACATTTTAACCAAAATGATGTGTTTACGTTCCTAAAAGCATCTGTAAGGGAAACAAAACAGACGTGTTTTACATTTTATGCAAAATTTCCACATGACAGAAGAACTATGCAAATACTACCTAAGGCAGCCAAAACCTGAGGTCAGTATTGCTGTCAGCTTTGTGGGTGCGAGAGAGGAAGAAGTAAGGAAGAGCAGACACTGTTTTGCTAGAAACAACAGAAATTTGCTCCTCTTGTGTGAAACGCAATAATACCAACTCACTGTCACGATCAGTGTTACTTTCCAGTCTAGTGCCCAGCAGTAAAATAATACTGTCAGATGCTGGTGCTCAAAACTCACGAATCGTGCCCTGAAGCATGACAAGAGTATACACAAAATCGACAGAAATTGAAAGCAGTTCTTCATTTGCCTGTTCTTAGCCTCCAGTCATCTCAGGCAGCATTTGTCAAACCTCAAACACAGCAAAAGGAAACTTCCTTTTCTTCTTACTCTCGTACTTCTGATCCCATCCCGTGATGGTACCACCCAACCGGCAGACAACTGAGCTGAGGGCAGCACTCGAGGCTCAGTGCAATCAGAGCATACCAGGGCTGGAAGAACAAGGGGGCAGCAGGTCAGGAGCAAGCTGTGAAGCCCTGAGCTGGCGCAGGAATTGTCTACCAGGGAAGCTCCTTCCCTGCAGGGCGGGGGACCTCCAACATGCATGGATCAGCCCTCAGTGCTGGACATGGAACATGCTGCTGTGAGTTGTGCATGAAGCTTATGCCACCTGGCTTGAGAGAAACAATGAGGCTGCTGCCACACTCAGGCACCTGGAGACGCTTCACTCACCATTTCTGGATCGATTTATCATTTCTAGCATTTCTGTTTTACATCTAAGTTATGCACTGGGAAAAATACTTTCAGTCTAGTTTACAGAGCTTATCAAATCTCCTACCTCAGTGCTACAAAGACAGCTGAGGACAGTTATGCTAAGAAAAGAACTGATCTTTATTTCTAGGTTTCGGTAGGAAGGGTTTTCTCCAAATTTAGAAGAAATGACAGATTAGCTTTCGAAAAAAAATCTGGAGGTACAGTAGGCAAATGGGGAGCAAAAGAGAATCTAAAATCTCATTTCAGAGTTTTAAAAAGCCAAATAAGACTGAATTTCCATATTGATTATACAATTATAAATCCTTATAGGAGCTTTCCAACACTGCACATGAGCAATTCATCAAAGCATATTAGGTGCCAGAAAAGTTGCATTCAATATAAAGGGGTCATTAAGTTTCTTGTAATTGCACATTACTGAAACTTTCGTTAGTTCTAAATCAAATAAATGGGATTAGCACATATGCTCTTAAACTGACTTTATAGAATGATACCGTGGAGCCTTGTGATCATTTGGAATCTTCCAAAGAAAGCCGCTTTGCACTACTGTTTGCAAAAAAGATCCCCAGCTCATATTCAAATAAAGCAAAGAAATAATAACTGGAGGGAAGAATGACACTTTGGGCTTGTGCACGGACACTTGCTGAGCACCCCGTTTCTTTCCACAGCAGAGAATCACCAAAAGAGTCAGCTCTTTTTCCACTGAATCAGCCTCCAAATCTGATGGACATCAGTCAATGGGAGAAGTATTGAGCCTCAATACTGGAAATGTCCTGGCAACAGGTTATAAGATACAGCAGAGTCTGTCTGGTCTGATTCTGAGTAAGGAGGGTGTTGGGTTTTTCAGGAACTGGACTCTGTTTGTCCCATTATCATCACTGTCATCAGCACCTTTTTCCTTTAATAACCCTTTTCATCAGCAAACCTCAACATGCATGCAGAACAGAAAAGATCAGTGTGAAGATGAAAGACCAATGTCAATATCATTATTTTTACCTTTTGCAAAGTGGGTACCAATGCGGGGACAATGCTAAGGTGCTCTATGATCTAAGATGTGTCTGTGTGCTTCTTTGGAGGCAATGGGAAATGTTATGAGCCCAGACTGGGTCACATTCCTACGCAGGCCTGCTACAAAGGCTGAGCTTTGTTTTATAACCCCAAACTCACAGGGCCGTTTGCTCAGAAGATACAGTGATGGATATGATGTGACTCACTGAGCAGCCACACTCTGCTGTTGGGAGATGAAGGCTGGGTGGGACTGACAACATTTTTAAGACCAAGATTTGTCTGTCAGCTTTACACCTCACTAGCTACACTAGGAGAAGACCTTTTCTTCATTAATTTTCCAGTTTCTCTGTGAGGGTTTGAGCCAACAGTTGATTCCACAGATCTATACTTGAGGCCCTTAGATGCAAGCAGAGCCAAAGAGCAAAACTAAATGTTCCTGAGCTGCAGTGGGTAACCACCAGTGAGGTGTTATGAGGTGTTCTGCCCAGCACAGCAGGCACAGCAATGAAAGCCACCACATTTAGGCAGCTGCTGAACTCTCATACTGCTTGGATGCTAACGCTGCCTATAGCAAGCAGCTTAAATTAGAGCAGCTGGAAGAATACTCTTATTTACACGTGGTCCCAGTGTGACAGAGCTGCAAATATGGCAAAACATATTTTCTTCTCCTCCTCTCTCCCACACACTGCGTTAAGCTACAGAACGGCTCTTCAGAACGGATTGATAGAGCAAGGTCAACAGACAACACCAGGCACAGCTGCAGGAGTCCGGTAAGAATCACAGGTGCATTCCCAGGGAAGGAGAAACTCTTCCCCTGTGCAGCTTGATTCATGCCACAAAAGCTGTGCTGAGCTCTGTGCTCACCACTAGCGAGGACCTCAGCACTCAGCTGTGGGCCTGCAGATGTGTAATATTTGGCTAAGCATTCAGATACAACGTCGTGGCAGGACCCTGCGAGGACCTGAGCTTGCTCAGGTCACGCTTCAGTCAATGGGCTTAGGCTGGTGCCCTAGCACAGTAAAGGGCATTTAACTGATGTAACAAAAGGAAAAAAAGTGAACTGCAACAAAGGCTTGGATGAAAGGCTGTGCAAGCTGATTGCTGTTCATTCTGCACAGCAGCCTTTCCAGTGCACCACACCTTTTGTAAAACAGTTACATGAAACAAATGATTATCTCCAGTAGCTTCCATCCACACACATTGCTGAAATACTTTCATTCCAAACTGTTTTGAGAGGAAACACTATAAAGAATGGAAACCTGGCATTCAGTCGGATGGAAACCTCTGTTTCCATTTTACAGAATAGGAAAAAAAACACTATAGAAAGAATACCTAACATTAACTGCTAAGTAGGGAGATAAAAGATAACCAGAGGCTGGTGGCGGGGAGCACTCCGAGGCTGCATGCATATACCTGCATTTGGACAAGCTTCTGAAGGGTGGGTCAGAGCTGTGTTTGCCACATGAACATCTGGTTAGAAACTGGAGTTTGACAGACAAAAATTCTGTTTTCTTAAAAACTCACAAAATAAATACTTTTTTTTTAATTTTTTTTTTTTTTTTTTTTTTTTCCCAAAGCATGGATGAAAGGCTTCTCTGGTCAAGACACAGAGCAAATATTTACAGGTACTGGGGAGACACCATTTCCTCCCTTTAGGCTTCAACCTAGTGTCTGCCACATAATTTCATCCATTCAATGATTTTTTCTTTCCAGCCATCTGCCAAGAGGAAATAACTTTGCTGTATTGGGAGTCTGGGAATCCTAGAAAACAATCTTAAATCCATAAAATAATAGAAGTGCAGTTTTACTGAGCTGTTCAATTCTATTCTGATTTTTATTACAATGTCAACAAGAGTTTAATTTGTTTTAAAGTTTAGGTTCTTAAATCTGAGTGATATACAGTAGTTTACGGCTTGCTGGCAACAGCTACTGTGGAAAAAAAGAAAAAAAAAGGAAAGTGCATATAAAGGCAGTTCTAAGTTTGACATTGTGAAAGCAGGGAGCAGTGCCAAGAGCAGCAAACAGCATGGCTTTCCCAATCCTGGCTGGCTTTAGGGACTGCTTGCTATTGACATCAGTCGCTATGGGATATATTTCCCTGCTCTAACAAATTTCATCTGGAGAGTGTAATTAAAAAAGAAATGTCTCAAAGTGTAATTTCTTTCCCTAAAACATTTACAGATGTTAACTAGGTTGCTAATGGTGTGAGATGTCTATGGGCAGACATCTTCCTCCTTATCTGCTGTGCCGGAGAAGATTTCTTTATTAAAACCAGTCGTGAAGGTAGCGTTTTATCTGTGTGTGTCACTGTGGGTGGGGTGCTGGTGGTACTGGTGGTCGTTTTTTTTAAACCCTTGCTGAACTGAAAGCTTAGGAGGTGTTTTTTCTTTATAATTTCTTCTTTTTCTTTTTCTTTTTCTTTTCTTTTCTTCTCTTCTCTTCTCTTCTCTTCTCTTCTCTTCTCTTCTCTTCTCTTCTTCTCTTTTTTTCTTTGTGTTTTTTTTTTTTAATTATTTGGAAGTCATTTCCAAAGTTAGCCTGATGGAAAAGCGAAGGTACTCAAAGTGGCTAGCCTAGCAGCTGTCTCTGCCTAGCAGCTAAGAATTATCCTATCTGAGCTTTACAATTATAATAATAATAGTAGCTGTAATAATAATAATAGTAGTGGTGACGTAAGTTCCTTGCTCCAGCGACTATTCATCAGTCCCTTTGGCTGGTACTCTTTCCTAAGCTCTGCTAAAAGCATTTATGGGAGCACACCAGACAAAGGGGAAACCGCGAGCGGGGGAACACAGGGGTGGCCGAGCAATAAGGATGCAGCTCCTTGGGAGCAAGAGGTTTCTCCAGCAGCGAAGGCAGGTGCTGCCCATGCATCAGCTGTGCAGGCTGTGTGTCCTCTGGGCTGCACAAGTCCCTCCCCAGCACCTCGCAGAAAGTGATGGCTGGCACGTGTAGCCCAGGCAAGGCTGGTTGCTCAGGCCTTCCTCCTGCGCTCCCCGCTTGTTTATTTATTTATTTCTGTAAACTGGCTTTGATTGGAGCCAGAGCCTTGGGTAAATCAGAGGAATTTCTAGATTTTTCTGAGTGCTGTGAGCTCTTGCTGTTTTCCGGTACCTACTTCCTGCCATATCTAAAATAACAGCAGCTGCACGGGTCTGATAGAGAAGTGCTCCAGGGGACACATTCTCACAAATGGGGTGGGAAAGAAAAAAAAAAAAAAAAAAAGAGAGAGAGAGAGACAGTTATTAGGGAGCTGATAACATGCACAGCCAGCATCAGATTGGTTGTTAGGAGTCGACAGCACTGTAGGCTGTGCATGCTGCTGTCAGAACAAAACAATCCCTGTAAAATGGTCATGGGAATGATAAGTCTCCATGTTTACCGGGATAACAGAGGTAGCTTTACACCACTTGTCCCATTGTATGGAGTATCGGGCCTCGATTAGCTAATGTCTCCGAGGGCCAGATAAGCCAGGATGAATGTCCTGCGCTAGAAGCTTTCATGCTTTCTCTTTGTCATGGCTATCTATGGATAGCTGCTATAGAAAGCCTTGCACGCATAAAGAAAGCCCCCACATCGGGGACAAACAGAGAAAAAGGAAAACTTGAAATTATCCAGTTTTCCACAGAGAATGCGCGGTGCAGCGCTGTCATTGTTTCATGACGGACTGCAGCGCCTCAGGAGACCCCCATAATGGCACAAATTGACCTGTTCTACAATGCACAGGTGAAAAGAGGACTCCTGGCCTCAGCCACACAGCCAAAGTTTGGGCAGAACTTTTAAACCATTTGCCAGATATTGTTGTGAAACAATTGCTTAGTAACTGCTTACTCCTGGAGAGAAAAGTCTCTTTCCTACTGTTATAAAGGGGGACAGAAACAGGTGTGGCGCATTCATCCCAAATATACCCTATACTGCACCCTGCTTAGCATGAGAGCACAGCTCTCTCTGAGATCCCTTCAGCGTAGGCCATGTAACCAACACAAACATTGCTTTAAATATTAGCACACCCAAACAATCAAGAGAGCCTAGTGAGGGCTTCTGAAACCTCTGCAAGTCAGTCACATTACATACACGATACAAATAGCATTTCAGATTATTGTATCACTGGTTACCTTTACATTTTAATGTAATAAAATCGTTTATAGTTGTCCTGTGACCTATAATTTGTGTCTGCAACAACTTTGGTGCCCTTATATTTTGACCCATTACATTTTTTATGTATATGTTGGTGTTTTTTGTGTTTTTTTTTTTTTTTTTTTTTAATTCCTACATAGGACTTTTTAAAGAACATTCAATGATAGGTTATCTTGTCTGAAAATAGGAGTTTGGTCCAAAAAGCACAAAAGAATTTCTACTGACTTAATTGTCTTTGCATTGAACCCTTACTAAACACAGGCAGACAGGTGAAGTTGGTCTACAGAAACACAGGGTACAGGTCTGAAGGGCTGGCAGAAAAGAATCACACACTGCAATGCTAATGTGCCTTTTTGCTGATTATCCCTTAACCATCACTTAAACCACAGAATCATAAAACCACCAAGGTAGGAAAAGGACCTCCAAGATCATCTACCCCTACTGTCCATCTACATTAAATAACTGTTTTCATGTGGATATGCAAAAAAAGAAAGTAGGCTGCAGGAATTTTGAATCACATGCAATTTCCGATGTCAGGAGACCTACTTCTGATTCTCAAGAAGTGCTTCTGATTTGCAAGACGACAGCTTTTCTGTTGTTACCTCACTGCGTTGGCTTTAATGCATACACATGCTGGTGCACTTTAATCGTAGAGCCCTGTAGGTTCTAAATCATGTCTTTAGGCCTAAAAATATTTCTTCCACTTGCTTAGCTTGAGTGCATAGTTCAACTGCCAATTTTTATTTGTTAAAATGCTGTTCTGCTACATAGCTCTCCCCTTCCCTACAAAAGGCTCCTCAATACACAATCTCTGGTTCACGTTCTGTTATTAACAATTAGAATTACACAAAGTAGCCAGGCTTAGACAGACCAGACAACTCTTTCTAGCCTTAATTCATAAAACCTGAATCTTTTACAAACATTTTTTTTACCAAAGAAACACAGTCAACAATACAAAAAAGTGAATTTGCATTTCAACTGAAGTACAAGAAGTTAGAAATGATGAGGTTCTGCCCAATTCTGTTTTAAAAACTGTTACGGCTATGCTATAATACATATGCTTATGCAAGAGTATGTTAGTGGCAAGCTTGTTATGGAATTTGGGAATGGGATTAACAAACTAGGTCACAAATAGAGATCAATCAGTCATGATATTCAGCTTTTTTTTTAAGGAAGGGCAATCACAGAGAAGGTCAGAGACAGACTCAAGAGCAGCATTACAATTATTTACTGGCATGAGACTGGAAAAAACAAAACATAGCTTCAAGTAATGCAGCTTGGACTTCAGACACATAGGAAAGAATGGTTCATTTTATGCAACTGATCATAGCTGAATATTAAAATCTTTCGGAAAAGCCCTACCTGTTCTTATGCTACAAACCAGGAATTGGTTATTGGTACACCATGAAATATACAGAATCCATTCATACAAATTAATGTCCTTTAGTGATTTCCACTGGCATATGAGAAACAAATACAAGCCTGTAATGGAAAGAAAAAAGGTACACAGAAACGTCTGCTTGTACTTAAAAGTGAAGTAATCTCAAGTGAGCAGGTAGCTAGAACCATCTCTGCAGCTAGAACATTCATTCTTAAGTAAGTATTAGTTATGAACAGGTAGAAATCAGCGCAGATGCACTGCATCTCAAGGAATAAATGCTGATTTACTGCAGTCGTCTCTATCAAGAATAACTGAAAGTTTTCCCATGCTAAGATTTTCATTTGCAGGGGCAATGTGCAATGCAAGTATCTTTTCCATTTTCTTTGAACTACTCAGACAATTGAAAGAATTCTTGCAATCATTTAAGGTGTGGGGCTTTTTACTCGTTGAGGTGCTTCTCCTCAGTTTTTCATACAAAATTTAATGTCTTTGAAAACTTTCTGAACGCACAACTCAGAAAAGAGGCACTCTTTTGAACTCATGTTAATCTGTCAGCTGCTCCTTGAAAACGATCCCTTGACTGACAACACAAAAATCACATTGATTGCTGCAGAAATTCCAGATTTCTTTATCAGGGAAACCATAGATTTTGCTACTGAAACATGTATATAGCTGGTGATGTCCACCTAGCTGACTAGAAATTAAGGTCAAAGCTCCCAGGATTATATAAAGACAGTCTTGTCTCTACCACCTTCCTGATTAAAATCTAGGAGAGTAAGATTCTATTTCAAATTTCAAAAGCAGACTTTTTTTTTTTTTTTTTCTTCTTCTGAATATTTATTTAACAACCAAAGAAATGGTCCATCCATTTGAAGTTTTCTTAAAGGGGAATCTTGCAGCTCTATCAAAAGTCCACTAACTTGTCATACTCTATTCTGTGTTGAGTGCTCTTTAATAATAAAATCCGTCCTACTACCTGGTCTGTTTTACATGGTCAGGCCCTGCTGCAGTAAACTAGATCATGAGGACAGAAGGTGCATTTTGCAGCAGCCAGCAGGATGGAGACCTCAGACACTAGACCTCAATAATCAACAGAAAACTTCTGGATCAACACTTGGTTGCTGCTCTGGTTTAAAATGGCGATGCTCCCCATAGTGAAACCCAATGGTAGGGATGAGATGAGGGAGGAATTTTCTCTTTTGGTTGAGTAGATTATTATTACTTTTTTTAAGTATATGAGTGATTTTGGTCTGGAAACACAATTTTTTGATGCCATTCAGTCCAGGTGTTTTTCCCAAGTTAATATTAAGTATAGATCTGGAAAATTCAGCAGATGTTTCAATTTTTTTTCTAGATCCGAACTTTTTTTTTTTTGCTATTTATTATTTTTTGCTATTACTCTGTCTTTATTTAGGTAGTTGACTCTAATTGATTCTTTAATGCAGTAATTCATAATGTGTTTTGAATCTCCTGTTAATTTACTTGCAACTTTGCTATTATTTCCCGTGATTTAACACATCCTGTTTTAGAACATCCATCAAAATTGATGGAAATTTTTTTCATGGCATTTGGATCACATCCTGACTGTAATTTTAATGCCATCTCTCTAAAGTTCCAAAGCAAGGGGATTTCCTGTTTTATTCTTCAATCATACAACCTTGAAAATGAACTTTTGAAAATCCTTCCCTGCCTTGTCAAAGGCCAATCACTTCTTCTCTTTCTAGCAATGGTATTTTCTCTGCATAATTTCGAATGGGGAAGAAACAATGAAAAATTTTTTCTCTATTTTTTTCTGATTTTTTCAAGAACACCCTGTTATACTGTAAAAGAAGTGTTAATATAAAAGATTCTCACTAAGTTCAGGTGGTGTGACTGTATTTACTCAAAAAGTACTCACCATCCCCTTATTTTTTAACATATTTTTGAGGCTCTGTGGGCTTCCTGCAGGAGCTCTCTCCATTCAGTGGTAATTCTGAAGCTGTCTCCCTGGCAATAAAGCACAGAGATAACTCCCACGGAAATGCCCCAGTGGAGCTGCCCCTATGCACTGCAATAACCTCACTGCAGATCAGTATCAACATCAGACTGCTGCTTCATGAACGTTTTCTTTAGGTCTCATTTAACCTGCTTAAGATTAATGCTTATTTCATCATCTCCTTTTATTTTTCTCTACTGGTAAATTATTTTGGGGCAAAATGGAGCATTCTTTAAATATACTTCCATATGGCACACAAATCCAGGGCTATTACTACTCATTTCTACTATTTCAGTTTTAGACAAACTTCTCTCACACCCACACTCACCATTTCTCCTCTTCTTCCAAAATCCATCTTTCCTCTTTTTTTTTTCCTCTTTTCCTTGAATGAGCATGCCGTATTTAACTTTCCTCTCATTTCTCTTTTTCTCAAGCCTTCTTTTGTTCTAGTCATGTCACCAAGTATTTTCGCAGACAGACTTTATGTCTGAAACTTTCAAATATGTGCTAACCATTTCACAGCGTCATGAGAAAGCTTCCCTTTTTTGTGTGTGTGTTCCCCACGTAAATGTATATACATTGCCATTATTGCAAAAGATGCTTTCCATGCATGTCCTTCCAAAACCTTATTCCTCAACATCATCACAGCTGGTTCATCATTAGTACTTTAGTTTACCACATTTGAGACTCCGAATACCATGAACCCAAAGACATACCACTGTAAGGGGAAGCTGCCTGGACAAGTTACTAAGGCTTATGCAGATCCACTGAGGTGAAAGCCCTCAAGCAACTAGCTGAGTCCAAGTGCAGCCTGGAATGTGGTGGAACACAGACAGGACTGGAAAAAAGCCAGCTAAGAGAGAGGAGCTCATCTTGATCAGTTGCTTCAGTTTACAAAAAGAGTAGCTGGATAACAAACACTTAAATGCCTGAAAATCATTCGTCAACAGTGACAACTACAGCTCAGAAGCGTGCAACAGCATGGAGCCGGATTTCAGAGCTGCAAAAGGCAACTCGGTTCAGAAACTGAGCACAATGGAAGTCCCACAGAAGGGGCTTCTCCTCTTGACCTCATGTTTCTAAGAAGTCTTACTTAAGAGGCATCTGCATGAGTGTCTCTCAGCCAACTCGTAGGGACTCTCAGCCAATATACCTTGAAGTAGGCACAAGAATTAGTATACTACATCTTATATCTCACTACATACGTATGTAGGTTGCTCCAAAAGTAATTTATCCTATTTATTTCCATGGAAACTACAACAGATATAGGAAGCACAATAACACTATTTGATAGAGCAAACTCTCACCTACAAAACACTTTTTCAACATAGTCACCACCATTAGCTATGCATTTTCACCAGAGCCTGCATTCTGCACTCGTCAAAAACCTGCACCTGCAGAGGTGACCCATGTAGCTGTCACTACTGCTGAAATGCACAGCCCCCATCTCACTGTGCTCACGTCTTCTGTTTAGTCTCCATAAACATTCAGCAGGCGTTGATGAGTGTCCATGGGTGCAATTTTTTCCAGATGGAGGAATTCAGTGACATATATTTGCTTCATCCACACTTCCATGTCAGACGCCATTTTGTCAGACTGCCCCTCTGCTGTTGTCTGTCACACAGCAACAAACGTTAATGGAACACTGGCAGGAAGGTTCAACCTCTCCTACCATACCCCCACCATCTGCCTCTGACATCATGGTTCGACCTAATAAAATAGCAGGCATTACTTTCAGGGAAGCCCGCTGTATACATGCACACATATGTATATATGCACACACTCATACATTATGTGTTTGTTTATGGATTTGTATATACAGGATAGAAATGAACATTTAAATATTTTGCATTTTTGCATTTTTGGAAGCTTCACCCATGACCCCAAAAGGCTTTTTTTCTACTTCTTAAGTGGTTTTCACAAGAGTTAATTCATAAGATAGCAATGTAATACATATTTTCCCCGAAGCACTAGAAAATGAGCTGACTGCTGCTCCCAGGGTATCAAAATTGGTTAGTTATATCTATTGCAATGTCTATCCTGGAACCACAAAGGTATCACAACAGGTATGAAACGGAATAAATCTTTAGCCTTAGCTCCCACAGAAAGCTAACATCAAGAGAAATCTGGACAGCAAAGACATGAAGAGTAAATCTTGTCTTCTGCATTCCCACATGAATGCAGAAGGCTAAAACTAAGTAGAAGAAAATAACATTTGGGCAAAGGCAAGATGAGAGGAATGTTCTTCTACAAACATGATGCTTAGAAACACAAGTCATAAGTACATAAAGATGAAAGAATTTAATCCACTAAATGTGGACTTTAACGGTCTGTATAATTGCTTCCCAAGATCATTCAAATGCACATATTCATGTGCTTAGGTAGGATTTTTTCTATACTTTCAGGACCATCTCACTTCCTGATACCTGTCTTGTAGTAGACTTGAAAGTATGGAAAATGTAGAAGGCCAACCAACCAAGCCAAGCCAGTAGAACAGGACTGGGCCAGCTTTCTGGTTTGCAGACAAACCCAACCAAACTGGTTAACAAGGAATAAGTCCACAGTTTCCTTATTTCTTACTTACCAATAGTTTCTGAATATTTTCAACATTTAGACTTCACAAGCCTTTTCAGTTACAGAGAAGGAGGAGGGGAACGTTTTGAGGGTCTGCTTTCTTTCGTAAGCTTCCTCCCAGTCCAGTGATAAGCCTCATGTGAAAAACACATTCCCTCTTTGGTTGCAATCAGCACTAGCCCCTCAGAGAGGGGAAAAGATCAGGAGCCAGGTTATCAAAGATCCCATTCTTGACAGTGATGGTCAAGCTATGTGCCCACAGTTGTCCAGCAGATGCAGATGACACAATTGACCGTGCTGCACATGAATCTCCTAGAAAAATTTCCTTCTCTGCGTGTCTATCTGCAACCAGATTGCAATGAATGCAGCTATTATGCTTTTTAACTACCAGCCATATGCCTGGTCCTGTTCCCAATAAACCCAAAGGGAACAGTGTTATTGACTTAAGTGGGAGCAGAGGCAGGCCCTCTGCCACTCAGCAGTCTAGCAACATTACAGCTTGCTAACACTCAGCCAAGAGCACTGTACGTGAAGTCAGTGAGTTTGCTCATGAGAGCACTTCCTCTGACACGTATATGTTTTCTGGGCTAAGTAAGAGAGTCGCTTCAGCCCAAGTCTTCTATTTGCAGCAGAGGTCTCTATGATACTTTCCATGTAGAAGGAATTTTATAAAGCAACTTCCCCAGCAGTGTTTTGCCAGGGGGGATTCAGGACATGAGAGCACGGAGGCCATCCATGAGCCACACAGCCACACCTGGCCAGCTAACACCGCACAGCTCAGCAGAAATGTTTCAAACAAACAACATATTCCTAAAATGAATTGCATTGGAACAAAGCTTTCTCAAGAAGCTTGTGCTTCTGCAAGCCACATATTTTCCTTGGCGCTCCTCCAGGCTTAAAAGCAGATGTAAATGTTACAAAGGCTCAGATACAGCAACTTCTTCTCCCCTCATCGCCAAGGAAAACTTGCAGAAAATAACCCACGAAACCTTTACCATTTTGAAACAGCAATGCCAACAGCCATTACGATTGAAATAGGAGAATGAAACAGACGTGGAAGTGGGGGGCAGTTTTTTCCCCAGTTAATTGCACTGTGACTACAAGTGTGAAGTTGGCATTCAGTTAAACAGAGGCAGTGTAATGCTTCATGATCTGTACACTGAACAGTATGAAACACTTGATGCGAAGGCGTGCATGCAGATGCACATCAAACAGAGGCTGGCTGAACTTTGTGCACTAAAAATCCTCTGGGGTATCAAAACAATGCAAAGCACGGCCTACTGATTTCTACAGCTTTCCCATCACTTTACCAACTTCTGTGCCTTCTTAAGTGTCTACGATCACTGAATGAAGGTGGAGGCACTCAGGACTTCCCTGAAGAAGCTAGATCTTTCTTGAAAGCACAAGAACCAAGGGCCTCCCTGGGTATCTAAGCGCTGGTGATAGAAGAAAAAGTTCATAGGTAGGTTGCACAGGTGCTCCAATTAGAGGCGGTCAGATCTGCTCTGAGAGCACCCACGCACCCAGGACTGGAGGGAATCAGGATGTGACACCCAGTCTGATCACCTACTCCTTTGGGGACTTCCTTTTGGCGAGCCTCTAGGGAGACTCAATTCACTTAAACTCACTGAGAGCAGCGAAACTTCCTCCCTAGTCCAGGAGTGTGGTTTTGTGTAACAGGACACCCCTCAAATTCAGGCTTGCAAGTCCACCAGAGATCTGACACTAACAAATTACTTCAGCCCTCCCTTACTCATCACGCACAACCGAAGTCCCAAATGTTAACAACTCAGCATGTTTTATCACAGTAGCATGTACACTTTCAATCATCATTAGAAGTGAGGAGGGTCTTGGGGCAGGCACCAGGCCAGATTAAGTAAAACTTTCCATGAGGACAGCTATTTGTTTTTTTCCCAGAACTGCTACTCCAGGCCAAGAAGGAGGGAGGGAAAAGCTCACACAAGCCAGACTGAAGTGTAGACAGTGTTACTGGACTTTGCAGACTACCTGCATGTTGCTCTAATGACATCTGGACTACTGAAAATCACAGAGTGCACTCAGGAGTTTTCAAAAGCATAATTGTGGCAGCAGCAGACTAAACTTAATGCCTTAAGAGCCAATCACTTTAATCATGACGCTGAGATGTATGAAAAAGGATACATTTCAGCAAAAGAATAATTCTGTCTGCTATAGTTCCTGTTCAAATAAACTATATCACCAAACCACGTGCATTTGAAGAATACAGAGGAATAATAAGAAAAAGAAAAAAAAAGAACATATGGTCTAGAGGCAAAAAAAAAAAATCATATATACAGTATAGGAGATATATGGACTTGTCAGACATCTAACAGTTCAACACTCTGTAAGCAATTCATGGGAATGACATTAGCAATAGCTCATATTACGTCCAGGAGTTACAGCTTTTACTGCAAAAGTTATTTTTAAAAGAGTCATGTTTAAAATGAAATGACTGGCAGGGCTGCAGCTTTCAGTAACACTTTACCTGTGGTTTTGCCACTTTTACATACTTATTGGGGGCTTAATGCTCCCAATTTACCTTTTCAGAGTAAAATAAAAGTTGCAATGAGTGCATTCATTGGCACGGCACTATAAAACTCACAGCTGTGCAAAGACAATCACAAGAACAAAAGCCTCCTTGTTTTAAAAAAGATGATATGGTTTTGATACTTTCTGTTAGCCGTGTGTATAAACATCAGATATCTTTGTTTATGGTTTATGTATATTCATCTATCTACGTAAAGATTTATAGTTCAGATCAAGTGAAGATCAGGATAGCGACTTTTATGAATGTGTCTGCGTGGAGTGGAGGAGGCTGACTTAATATACAAAACTTCAGACAAGCAATCTGTCTTTCAGATATTGTTATTCCAGCTCTGGCATTTACATGGGACCCGGGCATTCTGGAAAAGAGTTTTTTAAATTGAGGGTGAAATTCTGGTCCCACTACAGTCAGTGGTAGCTTGCTGCTGCCTTCAAATGTCTGGGGCTTCATCACAAAATTGGACAGAAGTTGAAGAAGCCAAGGCCTTCTTCAGCTTCTTAACTCAAATGTACCTTTATTAAAGAATCCACCAGGTTGCTGTTTCACTTTTCATTAAAAATTGCTTTTGTAAAGTTTTATGCATTCATATAGCAAGTTCAGATCAAAGCACGTACCTCGATATCTGCTGAGAACATAAATAATACACCTTTTTCCTGTTGGTACCAATGTGTTTCCCACTAGCTTTTTAGAAATAGCTTCATTTTCATCTGTAATGAAAACTAATTTCTTTGATGTTTCTAAATGGCAGGAAATAATTTCACAATTGAGTATCATTCTGCTGCAGGTAAAAATGCCATAGCTTTTGGGAGTGCCAGTTACAACCTGAAAAATGTTTCTTGGCATTAACATACCTAATTGAACTCTCCATCCTGGTGAAATAAAAAGATTTGGAGATTCTGTGTTACACCCAGACTAGACTAGATCCAGGAAAGGGAAATGGGGATAAGGTAGATGATTTGAAGTCACCTTTAGCATCCCCTGTTGTGAGCCTGGCTGATCCCCAAGCTGCCTGAACATCCTGAAAGCTGTGTGAACATAGCTCCACCACTTCTGGCTTGGAATTTCTTCTGCCACTAAGAAAAGTAATTGAAATTTGGAAAAATTATTTCAGTTTCCCCAGACAACAGAAAAGAAGGAGGATTATTTCAAAAACAGACTGTCACAGCTTTTGACCCAGGTCCCTGTTAGAGGGCTAGTGAGAGGAGCTACTCAAAAGTGAGATACAAATTAAGGTAAGTTTTCACATCCCCTTGAGATAATGATTGGTTCCAGGGACTAGGGAGAGTTCTCATCAGCTCACACTTTCCCCAAACTGGCTGTCTTTCTTGGCAATGTCAATTCTGCTTTATCCCTCCAAAGGCTGTACAACACTTCAGACTCACTGATCCCCCCCCAAAATGTTTGCTCTTAAAAGCAGTTATCTGCATGTATCTGTGCTGAAGATGTCCTACACGTAGACAAATCAGACTGCCTGTATGCCTAAGGATTTTTCATGGTCTCTACCACCCTACACACCCAGCACTGCTCCTGGGTTAGATCTGTAAGGGGAAAATCATGTAATCTTTGCTGTCTAGAGCAAGGACAACATAGGCACATGGAGACAGTGTTAGCACTGGAGGGGTCTGCCAGGGTGCCGCAGTGTGCTGCAGGCTGCTGCAAGAACTTCTGGCAAGGAGGACAGGAGACACCATCTCTTCCATTGCAAAGAACCAGGAGAGGAACAGCACGAGGCATAAATGTCACATTTCAGCTCCTTCATCAGACCGTGCTTTTAAACAGCACATCAAATCTTGCTGTGAAAGCAGCAGCAGGAGTCAGCCATAATCTTTGTTTGGAGGCTGAACTCATAATTATTTGAAATGAGTGCTGGTACACAAGCCAGATAGTTTTCAATATCAAGAGCGTAGCCATAATATATCAGGTATCACTTTATGGGGTGAGTTTGAAATACGTTACACATTTTGAATCATATATGCACATATTGAAATGGACAGCGCATTTAATGAGTAACCCAGGTGGCTACTGTAGATTTTGATTTAAAACAAGATTGCCAAGACCAAAGCTTACTTGCCAAAATGGAAATCTCTTTGGGTGCTCCCTTTATATCAGTTCAGCTGCCCACCATTACAGAAGCAGAGAAGTGTTATGTACAGGATATATATTATACATACTCGCTGACTGTTTTTTTCCATCTTTACACTCCAGTATAGATGGTCTATATTTGGAGTTACTCCAGACCACAAAGAATGAGTATTGCTTTGATCCCATACACTGAAAGCAAAAAAATTCTGTTTATACCTGTTCCAAAATTGCTACATATATATTAGTTACATAAATTAAACCTCTCCAGATCTTTTTTTTTCCTAGGAAATCAAGCAACCAAAACTTTACCAAATATCATCTGGCATAGCCAGTTAGATATTTCATTTGTCCAGTAGTCCCATAAGTATGTCAGATGTCTGTATCTCACACTTTTCATAAGTACTTCCAAGTAAAACTGGAGGTATTACGTAGTTACAAGGCACTACGAATATTTATTTGTGTACGGAATTAAGCTTTGCAAATTTAATTTTTAGTGTCACCTCCACATTGCATTACTTTTAATCTACCTTAAGGATGAGGGAAAGAGTTGATATATTTAGAGTAATATGGAAGGAAAGCAGTGAAGTTTATCTGACATCTCTCTAGCTCTCATATTGACATCAGGTACAAATATTTAGAAAAGTTAATTTAAATTATGCTATATAATTTAAAGATGGATAGAACTGAACAATAAACAATGGTGATACTTGCAAAAAAAATCAGGCACATGTAAAATCCATTCTCCCTCTGGACAGTGCCTTATTCCACAATTAGTATCAGAGGCCTGAATGAGACAGCCCCAGGCACAAAGGCACTGCACACATGGGGTACATATCTCACTGAACATCACCCACTGGGACACCAACTGCAATCACATAAGTTTCTAGGCAGTCCCCACAGTGGCCAAACTGTTCTTTCGAGGCTGTGTCAGGAAGGCAAAACATCAGCCTTTCATTAGTAGGGGGTGAGCATGATGTGGGGATTTTTTTTTTGCTGAGACAGGATGAGTTGATTAGATATTTGCTGGGGAGATAAAATGGCATCAGATGTGACTGCAAGTCTTGCACACTCTAGACTACGGGTGGGCTGTCTGCCACCCAGTGTGGCTCTACTGCAAAAGGCTTCCTGCACATCTGATGGGCTGGACCCACCAAATGCAGCTCAATGAGCTGATCCAATGGAAAACTGTGTAGATTTTGATATTCTTGTAGAGGTAATTTTCTATTAGCCTGTTCTGCTGCTACACAATTAATGGATATTACTCAAAGGAAGCAGCAAGAGCATGCGGCCTAGATGGACTGATGCAGCCCTTTCAGTGGAGAGCCTATAAGTTAATCAGATTAACTGTAATGTGAAAACATTATCTGCACAGGTTGTTCTTAGGTTGCCTCCATGAATGCATAGCGGTAAACTGGCTTTGAGCCTGACATACAGTTTTGTGCTTCTGTGCTGTGTCTGAGGTATGTCAGGGTCTTGACCAGCACATATCCCACAAGATGTGGTTCCAACCTCCAGCTCCTCTGCTGCACAGTTCCTTTCTCAGACCCAACATAAAGATAAACAAGAAGACAGTAGTACTCTTTTCCTGACATCATCAAAGGCAAGGCACAGAGTGGATGGCCTTTTCTTTAGGCAGTGAGATAGGGCACAGAAGAGTAACAAGCTCATGTGGACAAGGCTGCATTAGTCTGTCATATCAGACCTAACTGTCATTGTAGTCACAGAAGAGGTGGGTCCTCTAGTTACCATTTCTGATTACCCACAGAGTGAACTGCTATTGCTTAATTTTCTGAAATGACATACATTATTTTTCTTCTATTATATATCGTTGCCCTGTTACAGCTACATATTATTTTCTTGGTTTTCTTTTCTGAGGTCAGCCATGGAATGCTTTCGATAGCCTGATGGATGCCAAAGGGAAGTATATCTGAATTTGGTGAGCTGAACAGATTCTCAAAGTCAACTTTAAGTATCAGTGCAGATGTACATGGTGGTTTCTGCAATTACTTCTGTCTGTCTGCCAGATGACTGGTGTGCACGTGTGTCCAGAAGAGAGAACGGAACAGAAATGGGTAAGGACTAAGCCATTTCTGCTTTGTCAGAGAGAATGAACGTTGCTAAAAAAAATTAAAACTTCTGTTCCAGATCACACTGCAGCAAAGTTCCTGCGGTTCTTCAGGAGAGACCTGAAGTAGATATGGTTCGTAAGCTCTACTCTCCATGTCTCAGCTGCAGTCCAGTTCCTCCAGCAGAGATGACACAGGTGGGCTTGGTAATGCTGTGACAGAGGTGCTTGCTGGATTTTGGAGAAGTATGGCAGAAAAACTATCAATTCTTTGTGCTTTTCTAGAAAGACAGCTATAGACTGGCTTTATAGAAATAACTTCCAGTTTTTCTCAAAACCAAAATATAGGCACAATTTTCTGTTCTGGTTTGTGTACACTTCTTGTTTGGTTTGTTGAAAATTTTATTCCTCACAGTGCAGATACGTGGTGAAAAATGTACAGTATATGAAGATAATGCTGTCTCAAATGATGTTTTACACAAAACTTCAGTGAACTGAACTACTAATTAGGAGAACTCCTCAGACCTGTTTATCATGAAATCAATAACAACTTCTGTTGCAAAAAATGATTTTCCCAGAGTTGAAAATCAAAAGACTGCTCCTAAAGCTCCAAAACGTTCATTTATAATCCTAATTCAGTGAGAATCATGCTGTCTAAAATAAAAATTGGTTTGTTTGTTTGTTTGTTTTTTGCAATGAACTGTCTTTAAATTCTCCCTGAAAGACAGTTGCACTCACGGATTCCTTGGCAATAATTGGTTTCAATGCAGCCATTTCAAAGGCATTTCTTTTTCAAATAGCACGGCATGGTAAGTTACATAAAGTTATATGGCTATTGGAAGGGAACTCACGTACTGCATTAAGGTGAGGGTTCAGAATACTTCTGGGATACTTAGCAGTGTGTGCTAAATCACAGTTCAGTGAGGTCACATAATCAAATTCCAGATTACCCCTTTTATTATGCTCAGCTAATAAATCTTCGGAAGCTGGAGTCTGACAGGTTCATCGCAGCATTTTAATATTTCAGTGGTGCATGTAGAATATATATGCATAGAAAATCTTACAAAAAAAAAAAAAAAAAAAGAAAAGAAAAAAAGAAAAAAAGCAGCAGCAAGTCCTCAATGAGAATAAGAATGGAAGAAAAAGAAGTAATATCAGATGCCACCAGACTGAAAAGTTACGCTGAGAGATGTGTCACTATTTTTAATTTAAATTTTCACAACTGAAGGAGAGCAGTTTATCATTTAGTTCCAGTGAGAAGATTTGTGTATCAGAAATTTTACTTCATTATGGACAGAACAATGTTAAATATGTTTTCACTGCAGTTTCATGACTCACTGACATAGGCATAAGCCAAGACCATACAATTAAGATTATTGCAGTGTAGCTGTTGGTCATGCAGCCAGCTCTATGGTAACTGATAGCATTAAAGGCTTAGATAATATGGTTTCATTATTGCAAGTGAAACTGAGAACCTTTTTCCATATAGAAACAAACCGAGCAAAACTCAGCACAATTCCACCAGGCTGTTAATTATACTTTTTTTTTCCACACAAATTCAAAAGGAGGAGGAAGTTAAGGGAACTCACTGATAGAGCAACATGGTTGAATGCAAACCTCTACGCTGTGGAAGACTTACCATCATCCAGGTACATCTGGTCCAATTCCTCAGGTTCTCGCTTGATCGTTACAGGAATAGGGGCCAAATTATGATTACTTTCCTCATGCAACTCTGGCAATGACAGTGGTTGGGTTGTTGGAGACTCATTTCTGTGAACCTTCGGCAGTTGCTGCTGCTGTTGACCCATTATGGATGAGTGAGTTGGACTGCAGGACTGCAAATAGGTTGGCTCTTGGGTAACAGATGGAACTGGAGAAGAGGGACTGTTGGGATAGAGTGTTTGTTGATAACCAAGGGGACAGCTACTGCTCAGATGTTGACTCACCTGCGGCTGCAGCATGATGTGAGATGATTGCTCGGGGGAGCTTGGGTGCACAACTATAGACCTTGGCACTTCCTGTATGGTGGGGACACCTCCAGCGGGCTGCTGAAGTCCGAGGTGACTGTGGCCTGGGTTGGGGATGCACTTGTAAGGAGAGGATGAAAGGTCGTGCAGCTTGGGGCTTGCGTTGGGAGAGGGCGACATCACCGTGTTCCTCTGCTGACAGGAGGCGAAGCCAGCCATGAGGCACGAACCAGGATCAGGGGGCATCATGATCTGCTGGTTGTAGTATGGTTTAGAGAGAGGGCTTAAGCCTTGGTTCATTGGTCCACAGGTTTGAGCAGGCTCATAGTCATCTGTGGGTTCTGTTTTTATAATTGGAACTGTTAAAAGAAAAAAGTTTTAAATAAACATGAGCTGCGTATTGGTATGATCAAGTTGGCTTGTGGCTAGGATACCCTTTGCAAAACAAACAACGTCTTGAATAAGACTCTGTGTGTCTTTTGCCTAGTTCTCCCACCCTATAAAAAAAAATGAATGAGTCATCAGCACAAGAAAGTCACAGCTGGTTCTAATATTGAAAAGGACTATTTTCTTTGGACTCTCCTCCAGCACTAATGTGCTATAAAAATCTATTTGCAAATAGCTGTGCTTCAGTGGAAGCTTTGGACCCAAGGGCTCCATGTATTTGTAGTAATCAAAGCAAGAATTTTAACTTGGACATACTACTGCATTTCTACGGCTACTGATGGCCCATTTGATAAATGTCTGCCCATTTGGTAAACTGGTGCATAATAAGGTAGAAATGGAACTTCAGAGTTTAGCAAAAGCAAAACTGCAAAGATAAAAGACAAAGTACTACGTACAATAAATTTTCAATTATAAAGATATTTTTGAAAGAGTAGAATTGGATTTGTTTAGTTTTTACACAATTGTATGCAATCTTGCTGAGCAACAAATGAGTGTAAAATACTCAAGAAGTCACATCCAACTTTTTGTGATTCTAAGTCAGATCCAAGTCCCTAATGCCAGCTCCTAAAAGGTGTTAACTCAGTCTCTGGATACCAAGAAATACTGATTCCTGTTCTACATCTCTGCTTGCTCTATCTGCTGTCTCAAAAGAGGTCCTAATTGAACTGCTAAACCATGTCTTGAAACGGCACCAGCTCATGGACAGAATGACTCAGTGAGTATCAATCCAGTCATGAAAAATATACAGAGCTGCTTTCTCAAGCCAGAGGAAAGATCTTCCTTAAATCTATGTGCCTTTTTCACATCAGCTACCTGTCTCAAATCAGAGAGGTGCATTTCCTGCTTCTCCCATAGCACGTGCAGTTCATAGGTAAAAGATGCCTACTTTCTCTGTCAGGAAAATTATAAACAATAGGGCCAAGTCAGCATGTAGATGCATTTCTTCTGGTCAGATGAGACTATAAGGCATACAACAACTGACTTTGGATGCCTTGTGGCATTTAATCTTCTTTCTCAAAAGAGGTCCACGGAACAGCCATACCTTAAATGGACTGCTGGAAATGTATGGTGACACCAGAGAATGTCTGTTAGAACACTAGGATAACAAACCTGTTGTGGCATAAAGTTATTAATGAAACATGTTTGTGCAGCTCAGCTCAGAGCACATGCTTGTCATGAGTGTTTCTGTGTCTTTACATGCATGTTTTTTACTAACATCTTCGGCTGTAGGTCACTCTGAAAGTAATGCCTCCTATTTATTTCCATGGAAACTACAACAGGTACAAAAAGCACAATAACAATATTTGATAGAGCAAATTCTCAGTTACGAAATGGTTTTTAAACATAGTCATCACCATTAGCTGTGCATTTTCACTAGTCATAACAAGATCCTGCGTGCTGTGCTCATAAAAATCTGCACCAGCAGAGGTGACCCACTGTTGCTGTCACCACTGCTGAAATGCATCACTCCGCACCTCATTGTGTTTGCATCTATTGTTTGATCTCTATAAACATACAGCAAGGGTTGATGAATGCCAAAGGGTGCAATTTTTTCCTCATGGAGGAATTCAGTGACACACCTTTGCTTCATGTGCACTTCCAGGTCAAATGCCATTCTGTCAGGCTGACCCTCTGCTGCCATCTGTCACACGGCAACAAAATGCAATGGAATACTGTCAGGAAGGTCCACTCTCTGCTGCCATACCAACAACATCCACCTCTGACATCATGAGCCAACCTAATAAAATAGGAGGCATTATTTTCAGAGCTGCCCTTATATTCTCCAATCATTTGGTCCTATATTCCTGTATTTGTCTTTCCAACCCATCAAAATGTATGTGTGAGCACGTGTACCTAAAAAATCTTTTCTAACGCTCACAAATTTTGCTGCTAGTGGATGCAGTTCACTACCTTTGTTTTACAGCCCCCCAGGCTCTTGTTAACTTTCGTCCTTTTATGTTCTTTTATATATAGACGCTTGCAACACTTGTTTCAAGACTTCCATCAACCCTAGTAAAAACATGTCCATATATGTATCAAATGCAGACGTGCCACTCAGGATGAATGTACAAAGGATAATGGACTGTCATTGGATTCCTCACAATCTTATTTTCATCTGCTTGCATGCTGTACACCAGCTAGCACCACTACTAATACACTTGGTTGCAGAGAAGCAGAATCCAGGTTTGGAAACAGCTTTATAAAACCAGTATCACACCCTTTATGAAAATGCAAGACCAAAGAAATGCACCTAGATAAATATAGCAGCACAGATATTGTAAGAAAATACCTTTAACAAGTTCCTGAGCTAGCAAATATTCTCATATGTTTTATATTAGGTTCACTGTACTAGCACTAACCACAGCACAGCTGGAAATATGATGGTTGTTGAACACTGAATTTTCCCAATATATCACTGTTATAGAAACACCTGTGCTAAATAATTCCGAGCTCAACCACTGGCAATTCAACTGCAATAAACCCTGGTGCTGTCTGACTTGTTATAACCCAGGGAAGGATTATAGCCCTGGTGGCACACAGGACTGGAGGGAGAAGGCTTTATGGTTCCTGATCTCAGGCTGGTTTTTGTTGTAGCCCTTCACAGCACATCTTTGCTACCTGGCTCACCAGGCACTTTTTGTCACTGCACTTTTGATATTTTTTCTATATAAAACCAGTGCCATGGAGTCAAATGAATGATGGTGAACATCAAAAATCTGTACATTAAATTTTCTTATCTCACTGCTCTGAAATACAGCTGCCCCAAGCAATAGTCCACAACCACTAAGTCCTACTCTGCACTAGGCAACGGAATGATGTGCAACAGGGGTTATTCCATTCGTCCCCAAACTCTTGAAGGTGGTGACAGTAACCAAAAGTAAGTTCTGTAAATTCAGAGGCAAAACAGAGCCTGGCATTAGTTACAGGCACCAGCCACAGTAAGTCCTAATGGCTTGATCTCTGACAGTTCTTTGTTAGGGGGAATAGAGGGGGACACTTCATTTGACATCTGCTTACCTTGTCCTCTCGTATTGCTCTGAACTGATAATCTTGAACTCGGTTATTTCATTCACCTTGAAGCAAGTGTCTGTAAACAAACAGATACTGCCTGCACCTGGGCTTGGAGCAGTCTGAGCTAACTCAGTCAAACCATCTCCATGAACTTTTTTGTGTGTTTTTCAAGACAGGTTTCTTTTGCTAGCCTAAGTACTGCACTGAGAAACAACAGCAACAAAAGTATTAATTCTGAAATAGCAAATGGGTTTGTATCTGGCTTTTCACTGCTTTGAAGTTTGTGTAGACACTTAGCACTGAAGAATGAATGTAGAGATCCTACCAGCTTGGGACAGCAGCAACTCCATATGCTTCAGAAGAGTGTAAACATCTTTATGAGGTACCACTTAGCAAAAGGAGGCTCTGCAGGACTTTTTTTTTCCCCTGTAGAAACCATTACTAATGACACAGATGATCTGAAATCAAACATTCAAAGCTGAGTATGTCAGCAGAAATGTCTAACACTTTCCCTTCTGAGCAGACTTTAGCTACTGTATTTCACATGAATTACTATTACTTAACTTACAGGCAACAGAAATGCCACTGCTCCCTGCCTCGCTCCCTTTGTGGAGGCTGAGAACCTTAGCTGGGGTGAATAGTTGGGAGCAGCTGTGGACACAGCCCTTACAAGTCCACCTGAGCTATCACAGCATCTTCCTCTAGGTGGAACTGGGTGGATTCCTTCCATGCAGGCAGGAACAATTACAGCCATTGCTGGCTTAGCATTACCACTTTCCTACTGACTCATGTTTGATGGACTGCACACCTTTACAGATCTGAGCTAGAAGTGTTTTCATTCTCAAGCACATCCCTTCGGAAGCACAGTACACTAAGTGCCACGAAGCACATGTCACTCACATCTGCACTGTCACTCACCTGCAGAAGTGATGCACTTCACGCAGGGAGATGTGATGTGACACACAGAGCACCATCGAAATTTCTCAGAATTAATATTTAACAGAGAACAGTCGTAACTGACTAACATATAGCTCAAAGACTTCCAGGTAGTCATCAACTTAAATGACTTGGTAAGAACCTGCCAGCTCAAGGAGCCACTGCATGTCACACGACAGGCCTGGGCTGGCACTTAACTGAAGAGCCCCACAGCTGTTCAGACTCTGCAAGCACTTTTAGAAGAAACTCGACTATTTCTATGATTCAGTAGAGCCGTAACAAATGACCATACGCTTTTCTGTCTTAAAGCCATGCAGTGGTGCAGAGATAACACCCAGTTTTGCAGACTCTCGGCTGACTAGAATGAAGAATTGTGCCTGAATTTGCCAATAATAAATTTCAGCAATGATGTCAGAATTTGTGAAACTGTAAACAGAAGGACAATGCACGGTTTCTACATAAACTCATACTCAGAAGAATGCCATTCACTTCAGAGACCCCATTGAAGAATCAGGCCCTTGCTATAAACAGGAAAAATGTCTGTAAACTTGGCTGGTACAGTTAATTTTGAAATGCTTCTCACTTCATAATACATAAGGACAGATGACAGATGATTCTAAATTTTCCTCAATTTTGAATATTTAAATAAGACAGAGCTCAAAGTTCTAAATTAGTCTCATAAGCGACTTAATCTGTGCTAATTGGTTTTAAATGGTTCAATAATGCCTTCTTAGGCTCCGGACTTGTGTCATTATGTCATCCAATTTAATATGAAGTTCTAAGAACCGCATGTTGGCAGCAGACCCAACTATAAATCAAAGCTACCTCCAATTCTTACTCAGAGAGACCAGGGTTATGACATCATACCGGGGCACCGGGCTGAAGACAATGGCCTTCTGTTTGGGTCTGAATGTGAGAAAAATATTTCAGCCAGTTCTACAAGCCCATGTTTAAATGAAAGGCTTTCCTAGCAGGTAAAATGTTAATATATCAAGCCTTGAAGAAAAATAATAAATCATGGACATTCAGTAAAGGGAGTCAGAAAGTGCTTGAATATAAATTACATGTATTTTTGACAATTCTAACAGGCCCATTTGCTTTTACACTTTGGCAGTCCAGATGGGTTTTTAAATTTTTTTGGGGGGTGCTATTAAAATATGCGAACTGAGAAAATATAACCATATAAATTAAACAGATGTTTGTCCTGATTAACATTAAACTAACAAATCCCCGTTTCCATGCAGTACTATCAATGCAGGCATTTATGGCACTGTACCACATTTGATTTGCCCTCCGTTTGATTGAACCTAACAAACAGAATGGTCACTTTTCATGCTACAGACGGTGATTATCTCTAAAGGTAAGGATTTTGGTTACAAAAATCAGAACACTACTGTTTTCATCATGCATTTCTTCAAATTCTGGAATAAATATCTCATGATTGCTAAGAATTTGAGACAAGACTTCAAAACAGCGTCAAGGAATTAGATGGTCTGAATCTCCACTATTGAGCTGAGACCTGAACCGCCATTTCTGCCCCCGCAAACTTCCTCTGGAAGTCAGTTTTGATGGAGGCAGTACATCCTCTTGACTAAGAAGCAGACGTTCCCGCACAAGAAGCTGCTTCAGTTAACACAAATGCTACTGTTCCTCTGCTATTGGCTGACTGAAGGCACGCGTATCTCCATGTGCATCTTAAATGCCCTAGATTTGTGCAAGACAAAACCCTGGCAGTTGTGGCAACATTGGTTTAAGTGGAGAAAAGACCTCGCTCCATGTTCTGACTCTGGTCTGGTGCTGGCAGTGGGCTGGCTACCTCAGAAACTATAACCTCACTGTTCTGCAGCATCAGAGCAGCAGCAGGCCAGCAGAGCCTGCCAGCCTGTCTGCAGCCCTGGCAATTCAGTGATAGAGGACTGGACATTCAGGCCCAGAGATCTACTGGGACAGCCCCTGTGAGGGTCTTTGCAGATACTGTCTGTGAACTGGATGTATTTCCCTATTCAACCAAAATGGTTTTTAAAGGTCAAGCTAGTATGAGACCTTTGTGTTTTAGTTAATTAAGCCAGTGCACAGTGTGTCACAAACAAAGGGACCTGTAGGCAGGACGTGCATTTGCAGTTTTTTTCTATGTAATTATCTGAATTCATTCACCCTTCCCTGATCGTATGTTAACAAAGCATCCCACAGACCTTCACTGAGCTATCACACACTGGTCACACAATTGTGGCCTCGTTCCCTGCCTGTGGTTGCAGGGATGGAACTATAGAAGGTCCCATGGATGAGATCTCCTGGGCATTTTATCTCTGTGCTACTCTGGGAGCATGCTCTGCCTCTCCAGAAGAGCACTGTCCAAGCCACACTACTGCTCTTCCTGCTTGAAATACATGACTTGGATGCCCTGTCTTACTTTGCTTAGACAAAATGGGGTTTTCAGTGAGGCCAAATTAAAGATTTTAAAAACTTTACCATCAAAAAAGCACAAATATACATCATTATACCTAGCACAGGGAAGTTTATAAAATTATCTGAAGGAAATGTGAGAAATAAGAGAAGGAAATCTTTTCTTAGTGCATGTGGTTCATTTAATCTTCCTTCTTCTACATTATCTGACAGAAAGATACACAAGTGGCACACAGGGAAGCACTGAGCTCTCACAGTGGCTCAGCCTGCTCTGCCACCTGCTCTGCCACCTGCTGCTACCTTGCCCTACACCAAAATGTGGGTTGCCAGAGTGTAGCTGCTCAGCACCAGTGCTGTGCATCCAGCCAGCCCTGCTGCATGCAAGCACCAACCCTGCTGCTGCATGGCAAGCCGGCACAGCAGTGGAGAGAGCAGGCAGGCTGGTGAGTGAACCACGGGGCTGTGGGAGCACAGAGGGGTGAGGTGTGAGGTGATGCTGCTCTGCAATGGTGTTCCCGGCCACACAGCGCTGCTCTCAGACTCACTGGCCAGCTGTATGGAGGGAGCACGGCTCTGCAATCTGACAAGCTCTTCTGCTGCTTATAGGGAAAACTGCCTCTAACAGATCTGCCTGTCCTGGTTTTACATGTATATATTTTTATGTGAACAAATGCATATGTACAGTTTCGTACAGTAATAGCATCCAGGTAGATGGGAGCCCTGTGCATCGAAGTCTGCCTATAAACTTGGACAGTGCCATCATCTGATTAGAAAGTGCTTTCCTGGTAACTCAACTACGAAATGCATTTCAACAGCTGTTAAACTATTAGGCTGTTCAGTTCATATTTACGAAACAGAAGATTTTACACGGTGGCTTGGTGTCTACACTGTAAACCAAAGTGGGGGGGGGGGGGAGGTAGGTAGAGGGCAGTTGATTCCTATGTTAGCACAAAAGACAAGAAATGCATTAGACTTCTTTCAAGAGAAAAGGGAAATATTCTTAGGAGGCACAATTCCTTTTCTACTTTTTTATTAAACCCCGAAATGATGAAAAGAATAAATCAAGTAAAATTATCTTTTCTTCCTCTAAAATAAATGCAAGACCTGTGAAAGAAGTTACAACTTTACTTGCTACTTCTTTTTTAAAGGCAAAGTACTGCTGTTCTCAAATGTCTTTGGACTCCTTGCCTGTATGAAACTGCTGCAGTTGAGATACTATGCCTCGACCTGTTGGGATGCTGTTCTAAAACCAGGGTTTTTATCCAGATGCCCGACTGAATTATATTTCTCTTTTAGATACAAGATGAGATTTCTCAAGATTGTAACTATGGCAAATATTCCTCTCTGATGCAGGGTGAAGATGATTCAGATTAATGAGTGAAAACTAACACCAGAGCTTCTTCCTGCAGTGTTCCTGCTGCCAGGAGTCTCAGCTCTCCCATGTTGTGCCCACATGGGCTGCCCTACTGCTGTTCCTCCAGCACGATACCTGGCCTCGTGGAACACCTGAAGTTGGAGCTTTTACAGTACACACCTTGTCCGCACTGGTAGGAGATTTGTATGTCATTTCTGCCAGTCATGTTAAAATTCCCTGGACCAAAATCTTATCAGCTTGACAACATGGCATGATGTTACACCACCAGTGCTGGCATTGCTTCTGCTCTCCTGACAAGGAGATGAGGCAGGGAGGGCAGGGGCTGTGTTCCTCAAAGGCACCAGCGGGGCACAGCCAGGCATTTCAACAACTCCTGTCCCCTAGCAACTGTGGGGGAGGCACTGTGGGGACACGCAGGCAGGAGGACATCCTCACTGCCAGAATTCTGGTTAACTGGCTCACAAAACTCACTTTGTATACTATAAATGTTTCTGTTCTTCAAGGCCTCTCCTCAGCTCTCGCAGCATTTAGGGGTCCAGCAGTGAGGGGCTTGAAGGACTTCTGTCCTGCTCAGTTTTTCTCCCCCAGACCATGCTGTGCAGCCTGGTCAGAGGACTGGCTCTTGCCCCATGCATTCTTGCTCTCTTGGAGAGTAGTTTGGGCCTGGCTGACCTCAGCCATCTTGGCTCTGACACGCTCTTTGTTTTCAGGGAGTGATGCAGTCCCTCCCACAGCTGGCAAAACACATCGTTCCCATGTATTTCACCTACAGCAACAGTGTAGACCATATCCCCTTTAGGATCAATCACTGGGCTAGATTAATTATGATGATCAGCCACTTGAGGAGAACAAAAATAGCCATCTCTGGTAATCCAGCCCATGTAATTCTAAACCTAATTCTCCCTTACACCAGTTTTACCTTTTGGCTTTTAAGCTAATTGGAAGATCCTAAAGCCTGCTGAGGTGTACACGTAAAATCACTGGGAAGTAAGGGAGGGATCCCTTAAAATACTGCTGCAGAGGGATTTGGCAATCAGAACCATGAATCAGAATGATGGGGAATATTTGAAAAGGGGGGCTCCTGCCTGAGGACAACCTTGTGCTGGAACTTTACTATTCTGAGTGATTGTTTAGTTGTGACAAAGTCTGATGGTCAGACATACTCAATGGCACCTATATAGTGCATGTCCACCCCCTGCCCTTATCAGGGGCATCACAGCAGGTAATGCTCCTTCTTGATCTTCCACAGAGAGGCAGAGTTCATCTCTAATCAAGGTGACTGCATCTGCAGGTCAGATGCACCTGGCTGGACTCTGCCTGGCGGTCAGGACAGACAATCACCCAGACAAAACATGCGCAGCTCCTAAATGAGCAACTGGAGGAGAAGTATTTGACAGAGTAATGCTGGAGTGAATGAGGGGAACGCAAATGTCTCTCCTCCGCTGCCACCATGGACACTGCTTTGCTGCTGGAATGGAGTAGCAAGGCTGATGGGCCTGGTGATGATGAATGTAGCTATCCTCTTAAATGGAAACAGGACTCTGACAAAATCTTGCCTGCTTTTTGTTTCTCTGTTAAATGTCAAAAGTAGCAATCAGTCACCTAGCAGCCAAAATGAAATAAACTTAACGGCACATACTGTAAAAATGAGCAACCATGATTCATATTTTCACCTTAAAAAAAAATAAAAATAAATCCCCCGTGGCCAACCCCCCCCTTCCCTTCCCGCTCTGCACAGACTTTGCAGTGATCCAGCTGTTCCCTGGGCTCAACAAAAGGACTTCCAGCAGGTCCAGGGCTTCAGGCCTGGCTCTGCTGCACTCGCTTGTCCGGCGCAGATCCAAAACAGGTCTGCGTGTGATGAGCACCTCCTCACTTCCACGCCTCCTTTCATGCTCCTTCACTTTCACCTTTTCGCTCTCGTGCTCCAGCCAGTCTGGCTAAAAGGTGCTAGGAAGGGTCTGTGCCTGTGCTGCTCAGGGCTCTCAGTGCTGGGCATCCACTCCTCCCCACCGCGCTCTGGAGTTCACCTGGCCCCATGGGACCCCCACCTTGGTCAGCAGCACTGCTCCATTCCTTCCCACCCCTCTCCTCATGCTTTTTCCTGCCTCGCTGCCTAACTGCAGCACAGAAGCATTCCTCCTTGCGGTGGCTGTCACACATCCTACAGCTTGTGATCCTTTCACAACCCAACCCTGCTTCCCCTTCCTTCCCCAGCCACCCCTTTCTTATGGCAGTTTTGTAGACATGGCTAGGTAAATAATTTTGCCAGCTTTGACACGATAATTGAGCAAGTACTCAGAGCTGAGAGGTGTTGGCAAACGATCACTAAAAAGTGTGCTCATTGTTACATTAGAGCAGCAATGCTTTGCATCCTCATTTTATTGTTTTCTGCTAATGTGACCAACATGGTGTTGTCACTTAGAAAGTGAGCTGTGGGCGGAAGAAGTGAGGTTAAACAGAGGCACATCTGTTAAATGTAATCACTAGAAAACTGCTGAATATACTCATCTATAGCTCACTCGAGAGATAATTTTAGAGCCGAGGCAGGAAGTTAGTAAGATGCTGACAAAAATGTGCAGTGGGCACCGCTCACCATTTTCAGAAGCACACTAAGAACTTTCTTCGCTTTCCCACTGCTGGGTGGCAAACAATAACAAGGCACATTCAGTCACCACAAGCAGACTCTTGGCACAGCCCAGCACACATGCATCCAGAGAACCTCTGCTCCTACCAAGCCCTTAGTCTAAGCAGCCAGACTTTCATACGTTAGGTTCCACCCCAGCTTATGGAGCTGCCGGCACAGAAGTAAAGAAGTTTCAGAAAAGCTAGTTGTAAAAGTGAAGGCTATGCTCTTAAAAATCTGCCCCTATAGATGGCAAAACAGATAGCAAAGTAAGAACTGCAAGCAAAGCAACACCGTTGTAATAAATACTAGTAGTAGTGGATTGATTTTTTTAATGATTTGAAAATTAAGAAACCTGACAGAAACAGAAACTGGAAATGCTTTATCATCTACACTTTGCAAAAGCTAACTGTTCATTCCAGTGAACAAAACACATCAACTTGCTTTTTTTCCCATGTATTAAATATTTCCTGCACAAACTAGCCTGTATTTGCTTTGTCAAATATCATCACTACCTGTCTGAATAAAACACAAAGAAAACTGTTCTATGCTCACTCCTCTCTGTAGTATCTGTGTAGTATTTGTCAGATAACAGAATCATAGACAGCATAAGCATCTATCTGCAAAGAATAAGTTTTTAAAGAAGTTTTGTCTGTTTTGATGCACCTACTTAAAAGATATCTGAAAAAAAACCAAAACAAACAACAGAGATTCAACTCTTATCATTCAGTGAATTATTGAAAATCTTCTGCAGTCTTGCTGGAGAACTCCTTCAGCTTTCTTAGCAGATGGAAGCACAGGATTTTGAACCACAGCATACATATCAGACTGTGTGCTTCTTCATCTTCTGGTTCTACTTCAAATGCTACCACTTAAGTCTAGTGATTTCAGAAGAATATTCCTCCTGTTTGAGAGGCATATATATGCCATTAGCATGATCAATTCACATAATAAAAATGATACAGTCATAAACATGAGGGAAAAAACAGCGTTTTTCTAGAAGTTCAATAATGGCATTGTGAAATGTCCTGCTGTGCGTAGTAGAGTCAACAGAACGCAGAGCTACAGCACTGGAGGGATTCTAAGGCAGGATATCCAAGCATCTGTACTTTGTGCTTTGTACAGGTTTCTGACTGCAGCGCCTGGTACTGAGCCTTGCTCCTCGTATCCTCTAATGGGATGAGGCAGTGCAAGACATATTAGTACTTACCATGTGAGCTGTGGGGATTCACCTGTGCCAGAATGGTAAGGAAACAACTTTTATTTCTGTGCCAGGCATGCCTGGGGAGTGGTCTGGAGAACATAAAGCTTGCAGGCTCCAGGACAAAACTGATATGCAACTGCTCTGTGATGCCTTGTTGTGAAACACTACTAAAAAAATGATGCAGCCATTTATGTACAATACAGGCACGCAGAGGATCGGGGATAGTTCAAATTCAGCACAACTGGACCCGTAATTCAAAATTTCAATTAAAAGTGGATTACAAGTACTCAGGTTTCAGTCTGTCCCCAACCAAAGACTTAAGCTGGCCCCTTCCCCAGACCTAGTCTCTTACTTTTGAAGCCTCTACCATGTTTTATTCCGGTTTTGAAACTTTTCATTTATGGAACAGTAAGATTTTCATTTATGGAATATTTCTTTTCTCTGAGGCAAAAACTTGTTTTCACCAAGTAAGCTCCTGACCTACAAAACATTTGAGTGCAGTCCTGCCATATCTCCGCAGCACAGGAGAAGCCTTATGGCAGTGAAACCATAACAATCTGCTGGAGAGGGCAGCTTGTGCTGCCTGCGTGTCACAGAGCTGTACTCCAAGGAGACACTCCAGGACCATCCACTGGGGGTAGGATGAGTGACGTCACATGTCCCTGGATCCACTGGCTGTTTTCTCCTAGGGAATGAGGAGAAACAGGAGCTACAGGAAGGCAAGACTATCACTGCATTCTGGGTGGCAGCCACACAGTGAGTCCCTAGCTCTTCACATGTGTTCATTCAGTTGCAACTGCCTGCACTTGCACAAAGCCACTCCAGGAGTGTGGCCATGGGGTTTGCACAATATCTGGGCTATATACATCCATACACAGTATTTTGCTTTGGCACAGGAGCCGTAAAATAGACCTAATGTGTATCATGAGGTTTTGACAGAATCCCCAGTGCAGAAAAACGTGCAGAATTATGGCAGACAATTAAATGTTAGCATTTTGACTAAAGCACGGAATGGGAAGCTTACAGGAGAACATCTATGTGCTTAAAATCACATTTTATACTTGATGATCCACTTTGACATTTGCTTGTCAAAAAACTACATCACCTATATTTATGGAATTTATTTAAACAAGAGTCAGAGTGTTACCTGGACAAAAATACTGCTTATTTCTCTTCATTTTTTTGTACCTAGTGGTGGTTGACTCAAACATCTTTTTCTTAATGAGCAGAGCTTTGTTTCTATTATGATGCTTTGAAACTTAGTAACTGAAATCAAATAAAGCAGAATATCCTAAAAATCACTGCTAAAAGCACAGCAACTCAAGAGACTGATTTAGTCATTGTGACTAATTCCTGAATATGCAGTCAAGCTGATCGCATCTACCTTTAAATGGCACAATGTAAACAATTACTATCAACACAGGGCAAAACCAGTTATAATACAGCTAAACAAATAAATATTTATTTATTTATTCTGATGATTACATTCAGTTTACCACTGTTATAAGCGTCTGTAAAGAATGCAAGATATTTTTCAACTACTTATGTGCACATATGCACATATGGAAAGAGAATGTCAGTGTCAGTAGGGAACCAAACAGGAACAGGGAAAGTTAAATCTGCTATTCAATACTAGCTTCCATTTCCCCTGCTCTGGCTTTGTATTTGTTCCTTCAGGTTTCTCTGCACTGAAATGAAAAGATTTCAGAGGGATTCAAATCAGTACAGCAGGCTAAATGTGACTCCCCATGTTTTCAACAATTACCATAACTAAAGATGTCTGTAGAATAAAGCCTAGGCTGGGTCTCTGTTGCCTATTCCTAGGTAGCTATTTCCATCACTTCACATCAAATAAAATATTAAATGTTTCAACCCCGTATTGGTGATACCATAAACCAACTCTAATAGACAATACTATTCCCATGATTTAGAATAAAATGTTTTAAAAAGTCCTATGTAAATGCTGGAGAGGAAAGATGCTTCTTAATAAGTAGCAACTTTCACAGTATCATAGAACCATACACTTGTTTGAGTTAGAAGGGATCTTAAAGGCCATCTAGACCAACTCCTCTGCAATGAACAGGGGCATCCACTGCCAGATCAGGTTGCTCAGAGCCTGGTCCAGCCTCACCTCGAATGTCTCCAGGGACCAGCCATTCACCACCTCTGTGGGCAACCTGTGCCAGTGCTTCACCACCCTTGTTGTAAAATAACTTATTTGTTATATACAGTCTAAATCTCCCTTCTTCTATTTTGAAACCATTTCCCCTTCTCCTATCACAACAGGCCCTGACACAGATTTTGTCTCCTTCTTTCTTATAGCCCCCCTTATATCAAAAGGCTGCTTTTGGTTCTCCCCAGAGCCTTCTCAGAGCATTTCTTGAACCTCATGAGGTTCTCCTGAGCCCGCTGCTCAAGCTTGTCTGGGTCTCTCTAGATGGCATCCTGTCCCTTGTGCATGACAGGCTGATGGCTGGACTTGACGATCTTTTAGGTCTTTTCCAAGTGAGAAGCCTCAATGTATTTGAAATACTTACGATGGTAACCCGGGCAGCATCACAATACCTTTTGGCCTTTACAACAGATTTTAGTTGTCGAAAAGTGCCGTGCAAGAGAATAACAACTCTTTTCAACTTAAGAAATGAGAAGTCTTTAAATATACACAGATGTACCCACTGAGGATGACATTTGCATAAGTAGACTGATTCAGTGAAGCATAACTACTCAGCACGTATGAAATAAGCAGTCAGTTGCCCATGTCAGGTTTCTTGTATTCTTATTTTAAAGTCCCGATAAAAGTCTGGATTGTACAAATACTAACCAGATGAAATTCCAAATATGCGTTTTATGGGATTTCATCTGCACAAAGTTGGCAGGTCTCTTCAAGCCACGTGGCATAACCCAAGGATTGTTTTGTGGGAATTACCCTGACAGAGACTATTTTCATCGTAAAGTCTGCAAAAAGCAAAAACCTAATCATTTTTCTCACTCCACTTACTTCCAGAACAACAAAAACAAAACCATCACCCTTTTCCCAAAAAAGTGCTCTCAGATAGGGACGATTTCAAATTAAAAGAAATAACCTAAGTTTGCTCTAATAGAAGCCTACTTAGAATTCAGCTAGCGTGAATATTTTATTGTCACTTTGTAGTTACCAATAACATCTTCCAAAAATAAATTGGCATACTTGTTTCTAAACATTTCTGCATGAAGCATTTATACAGAGCACTCTGATCTCCATACACACTACGTTTTTCATTGCTGCCCAAGGGTGGGACCAGTGTGCAGTGCTACTTCTACCCTGAGAGAGACAGCCGTGTGAAGGATGACTTGATGAGGAATCCCCACACCACCTCCAGCTGAGCCCAACACACTACAGTGTTGCGATGCAAATTCAGATTTAGTACTCAAATCCAATCTACCATCTGGGGCCAAAAGTCAGACTGAGGGGTGTCAGCATCCCAGCAGAGAACTCGGCAGGTTCACAATTTGTGGGTACACATGTCAGTTTGTGCAGGAGTTTGTTAGCTCCAAAAAGCAGAAGATTCCTTGTTTCAACATGTCTCTGCCACCAATACAAAGTAAAATAATCAGCGGAGGCCTCTTGGGCAGGCAGTAGAGAGAAAGGCAACCCCTGTGGTCTCTTCCTCACTCTTAATGTCAGGTATGCCTGCAAGTTACTCAGGATACTAAAGGATTATCAATGCCATGTATTCTTCTAAGCAACTGTTGTTATCTCTTATTTTTACTAATAGATAATAAGGAACATATTTTATTACCATTAGCAGGAAGATAGGTGAAAAGCTGGTACTGGCTTCTCTTTCTCTTTCCATTGCAGACATAGAAGTTGACCTGAACAGGGCTGGTAATTCTCTGATTGCGGAAAGGTGGTATCTCAACCACCAGTGAATTCTGCAAATACAAATAAATCAGAAAGTCAGGGCATGACTAAGGCAGACAAATTGTACAATAGTATTTATATGTTAACTCTGAGAAGACTGGTCTCCCAAGGAGAACTGCATTCTCCCCATGGAACTGGTGGGTTTCATGCATGGGGATTTGCCTCCTGCTTTCCACAATGTCCTTTGTGTGGACAATCACTGCAGCTCCTTCCAGCTCTGAGCCATCCAGCATAAGCACCCAGCACTGGTGGGCAGGACAAGCACCCTTGATGTGGGGGTGAGATAATGTGTAGGACTTGGCTTTAGACTGGTCTGCACAGCTACGGGGGGCACATTTAATAGCATGCTAGTTTTCAGAAGTCCTGGGGCTTTCCACTGCCTCCCTATCCAGGGCCGTCGAGTTTCTGTAGGATGTTGCAGTGGATGAGACACAGGCTGACCAGGTTCCTGTTATGATGCCATTACCATGCACAGATTAGCACAGGAGGTCACCTGGGACATCTGCACACACAGACAGCAGTGGCATACTTCTGGAGGAAGGCTGAGAAGAGCCTCACAGGTGAAGTAGTTCAAAATCAGTAGAACAAAACATGACCAAAAAAAAGGATTTTATAATTGGAAAAATGAAATACTAGCATGCCTCAGGTCTTTACAGGTTCACTAGCCATCAGTTCTATCCTTTACACAAAAATTTGGGCCCAAAATCAAGCTATGGCCTCTAATGTCACAGTAGAAAGCACTACCACTCAGCTGGCATGGCAGGCTGTCCTTAGTATATCCTGCTCTAATATAACTTCCTTTGAAAGGAGAATTACAACAGGGATACAATTATTCTTGTAAATATACTTGTAAATATACAAGTATTTACATTTTTCAAAATGAAATGTATTTGGTGTTTTTTTAACTAACACCTCGGGAAGTTTTAAGCATGCTAATTTCTGTGGATGGGAGATCTTTCAAGAACATCTCGTTCTACAGCAAGGAGCTCTGAAGATCATGCAGATGGTCTTCCACTGTCATAAAACAAGTGCTCCAGCATGGGGCTGGTGAGACTAGGGCATCAGCTTCCACAAATGCACAGCATAATCTGCTGTGATCATCAAAACCTCTCTGGCACTTTGATGGAATAAAAGGGAATGGTAATCTTAACATTTGGCCTGCTTTCAGATGAGGTCTTTCAAATTGTGTGCCTGCCTGTCTCCAGTAGGTTCACAGCTAACAAACTATAGCATATTGCTACAGAAGTAAAATAGTTGCCATATTTCCCATTTATAGTCATGGCTGAATGAGCCACAGTTCTCCAACCCTGGGTTTGATCTCCTGTGAGAGGACTCAGATTTCGTCTGCTGAAGGTATAGGAAAGCCAGGGAAAATGATCAGAAATTGTTTTGGGAGCAGAGAGGAGAACCAACCCAGCAAGACAGAGGATGAGCAGACAGGGCTGGCCCATCCCGGGCAATGAAAAAATATTTTCCAAATGGTCTCTTCTACTTTTGGGACAGCTTCCAATAAAGGCTTTTTACTCCATGCTCCCATTAAAGAGAGATTTCCAGAAGGGGAGGCCCAAGTACTTGTTCTGTTTCAGGGGGGAGACACACTGCCAAAGCCTTGGAAATCCCTCTTTAGTAACAGTGCTAGAGAAGGCAATATATGTTTTTCATCTTGATGTTAAAATATTTAAGGCAGACTTACTGGCTTGCACATTTCTTTGTCAGTTTTGGCTTCCATTTCCCACACATGGTGACCATCTAAAAGACAAAAGAAAAAGATATCTAGTTCTGTCCTTTTTTCTTCTCCCAAGCCTAAAAAAGAAGGATTTTTCAAAAGATCTCTTTGATGGAAGGGGCATTGCATATATGAAAAACAGCTCTCAGAACACATATCCCAAGCTTTACCCAACCGGGTAACTCGCTACAGAGGCCCATTCAGCGTTCTCTTAGGAGCATACCATAATCTACAGTACAGGATACTGTGATGTGGGAAAGCCATTGGGATGTTGCTCTGTCACTTATTTGAACAGTAAGTGAAACTTTTCTACAAGTTAGTTTCCCAAACATTTCAGCAAAAATACTCTTACCTGTAAGTTCTTTTGATCACTACCTATGCAGTCAGTCGTGTTCAACATTAATATTAAACAAAACAAAAATGTAGCATTAAGAAAGCTCCTCAGCCACCCAGTATTTTGTTTTATTATAATCCTAGTCTGGCTTGACACATTTCTGCTGCTGGAACAAACGGCAAGACAGTGCACTGGGGGATGTAGCTTCTATGCAACATCTAGGTCCTGAAGAGGTCCACCCTATAGTTTCCCATAGCTGTTTTGAGTGGTGTGTTGGGTACTCCTAATTCAATGCATTCATATTTTCAAGCAAAAATGAATTTAAGCCACAACTATCAGTTTCTACTGAGTACCTGCCTATTGGAATCAATTGGTTTCCTCTGGTCTCTTTTTCTGTGCTTGACACAGAAGTACTTGGTTAGTTCCTTCTCCCTTGTGGCTTCAAGATGCAATGGAGAAATTTGAAACAAACAAACAAACAAACAAAATGTAGGGTTTTCACTCTGCAAGCCTAGAAAAAAACAGACGCGTACGAACGGCAGACTGCTGTCTAAGTCCAGCAGGACGGACACATGCAGCTTAACGAGTCCCACCCCTGTCAGATGTCACTGGACTCAGTGGAAAATCAGACTTTATGTTATCTCTTTTGTGTATTTATTGCAGCATCAGGACATACAAATGCAAATATTAGCTATTTGGAACTTCATCACACAGATGTGGTGTCGCCTGCCTTAGAAAAACAGCTCTCAGCAAGGTAAAAGAGTGAATGCACTTTCTCTTCTCTCTTCACTTTCATGGCCAGGATGGAGGTGACGCATTTAGAACTGTCTGATTTATTACAAATGTCTGTAAATAGTATTTTTGTGTACAGCTGTCCTACTGTGAAAGGAATGTTGCTGAAGAACTAGCACTGGCGATTGTTCTCACATCCAAAACCAATTCTTTTTAACGTACGGAAAGAAGTGCAACGTGAAAACTGCAACACAAATAGCACAGTGAATTTGGCAGGTATTTCTGTAGGAAACAATTAGCAGATCTACCATTCGTTTCTTCCTACGTTTTAAACCACGACACTGGAAAAGGAATCCCTTTAAGCGGCACTGCCACGTTTGGGTTGGGAAGGGAAGGCTCAGCCAAACCATGCTCAAATCTCCTTAGCAAAGGCTTTAGGAGTGCCAGCACTGAAGCAGAGTTCTCTGGAAGACGGGTGATCACAATTTATCCAACAGATGCTTCCCCCAAGCTGTCAGTAAAAAAAACCTGACCAGTACTCCACAAGCCATGACATACCTGTTGGCTGGGAGAGGGCTCCTCCACCTCCCTCTCCCTCCTCCAGAGAGCCTGCAGCCCCTCACTTCCTCCCCACCCAGTTAATCAATCAATTGGAAAGGTGACACAACATGGACACTTATCACGCATTCTGCAAAAGCCAGGAGCTTTGGCTCTGTAAGGGTTCTTGTGTTGTTGTTTGTTTGTTTGTTTATTTTATTTTTTAAATCTAAGGTGTCCAGACTAGTAGTTAATGTGTTCCATTTACCTTCGTAAATGTATTACATTACTTCAGTCTTTTTGCAGTGTTTAATTTCTGCTTTGAGAGATGAATGATCTGATTCAGGTTTCTGGTTTTTATTTCTTGCCAATACTTCAGTAAAATTCAAAATGACTCCAACTATCGCTAATCTTTCAATTACTTCATGCAGCAGTGCCTTTATGTGCTTTTGAAATTTTTATGATGACAAAGAGAGTTTGTTCAGAAATATTTTAAATGCTGTAAGCTAAACGATTAGGAAAATAAAAATCCAGAGCCGTGGTTTGTCTCTGGAAGCTAGTTAAGAACAATACAGTTTTTGCTCCAATAAATTCTCCTGAGACTGTGCAGATCATTGCTGCTTGACGACTGCAGGGAAGGTGAAGAGAGAGAAGGAGTAGGGAATAGACAACTCATTAACAGCTAGTGACATTTCATTTAACGAAAACACACGGAGGAAAAACTGTTATGAAGCAGAGACTCAAAAATAAAAAAAAAGGGGGGGGGAGAAAAAGAAAAAAAAAAGAAGACAATTCCTCATATTACGTCTGGTAAACCAAGAGGGAAATCTCAACGCCCACGGACTGGGATCAGCTCCAGGAGGGAAACCTTAGACCACTACGTCAACCTCTTACAGTAAACATGTTTTGCAGGTTTATACAGTTCAGCTGAAATTTTTTAAAAAGAGAAATTAAGAGTGGCTCTGGAACGGTTTGTGGGAGCTCAAAGCACCAGGAAAGTCTGCCTCCACCAGAGAAAACTGCACTGCCCCCGGTGCCACATGTGCTGAGGACCCTCAGAGGCAGGCGGGATACCGCCTCCCATCAGTGTGCTTGAGGAGTGAGGACTGCTCAACCACAAAAGTTTCCATTGTACGCCTGCCACATCTGCAGCAGCCTGGTTCAGAGCCCAAGGCAACTCCCTCCTGGCTGCCGGCCAACCAAAGTACACCAGAGCAATTTATACCTTTCCAAAATGCAAATAATTCAAATTACAGACATAACACAAAGCTGAAGCAGACACATTTCAGGCATTCCCGTTAAAGTTTACTCTCTGGAATTACTGTACCCAAATGGGCAGTCGTTATATGGGGAAGGGGGAGGTAGAAGGAGGTAGGAGAGGAAGGAGAGGAGGAGGCAAGTAGGAAAGGAGAGAAGGGAGAAAAAGGCTTTTCCAAAGGTCTTATTTCATTCTCTCTCACTTTGCTATTTACTTTTACCAAGCAATAAGAAGTGTCTTCTCCAAACCAAATGTCTGGCTTTGTTTTGGTGTTTTAGGATTTATATTGCAATGTTTTCAACTGAAAAACGTCCCTTTATATAGCTAAAAAGTCAAGGTATTCTTTTGGGTTGGTATGTTTGCTTGTTTGTTTAGGTTCCTTTCTTTGTTTGATTTAGAGAAGGAAAGGAAAAACAAAACAGCTGCACACGGAATCACAGGGAAAAAGCCCTGCTGAGTAACTAGCAGAGAGCCCCTCTCCCATCATGCTAAAAGCAGCTGATCTGACAAACCAAGACTGCAACAGGGACTCAAGCCATGGGCTTGAAGGAGCTCTGAATCCCTCTTCTTCTGAAGAGGCAGCACAAGGAGTGCAGCACATGAAGCCCCATCTCACAAGAGCTCTGTGACTGTGCCCGCCTGACCCGGGTTTGGCACAGAGCTGTGCTTCATTCACAGGTGGCCATCAGCACTGTTGGCAGCTGAAGACATTGAGTTTTGTCAGAAAGCCTCATGTTTAAAGGCCCATCGCTGCGCTGTGCTGGTATTTATAGCAGTCTCTGCTCTGGGTGTACTTCACCATGATTCATTTTTTTTCAGCACTCAGAGCACCTGGGATTATGAATGATGAAACGCTGCGAACCTACCACGTTACTTGGGGTGGATTTTCAGCTCTGCAAAATACAAGCATCCAATTTTGAAACGGAGCAGCTCGACGATGAATGGGCCTTTGTAGTCTGCTCTTATCAAGTGCCCACTCCAATGTTAAAGGAAACTGCGCAAAACTCCAGAAGTAAAAATACTCTAATTCATTAGGGAATTCCCTGCACTATGAGTCACTGAACGGCTTCCCCACCACACCCAGCTAAAAGATTTCCACATAAAAATGCACTGTAGGAGCTTGTTTTAACACAGAAGCAGCATGAAAAAAAGCAGCGTAAACTCACACGTAAAACCTAGCAGACTGCAACATATGTACGAGGGATGCTCTGAAAGTAATGCCTTCTATGTTATGATGTTGGCAGATCTTGGTAGTACGGTAGGAGCGACTGAACCTTCCCGCCAATATTCTGTTATATTTTGGTGCTGTGTGACAGATGGCAGCATGGGGGCAGACTGACAAAATGACACCTGACATGGAAATGGGCATGGAGCGAAGATGTGTCATTGAATTCCTCCCTGTGGAAGAAAATGGCAGCCACTGATATTCCTCAATGCTTGCTGAACGTTTATGGGGATCAAACAGCGGACGTGAGCACAGTGGGCGATGGGTGGTGTGTTTCAGCAGTGGTGACAGCACCCTCAAAGACAACCCATGTTCTGGATGACCATGAAAAGAAGTGTCTCAATCAGCTCATCTGCATGAACCATCAAATCACAGAATGGCCTGGGTTGAAAAGGACCTCAAAAATCATCTAGTTTCAACCCCCCTGCCATGAGCAGGGTCACCAACAACCAGACCAGGCTGCCCAGAGTCACCAACCAGGGAACTGTGTGCAGAACTGAATACTGACTTCTGCATGTTGCAAACAATGTTGTCAGTGCTGGAATATTGCAAAGTTTGCAAACGCTCACTCAGGAACAGAAAGAACAGCATATGCGAGTTTGTCAGGAACTACTGAACCAGTACGAGACTGGAAGTGACAGTTCCCTGGATCACACTGTTAGTGGCGATGAGATGTGGTGCCTCCACTATGAGCTGGAGTCAAAACATCAGTCCATGGAGTGGTGACATGTGAATTCCCCATGGAAGAAGTCCAAGCCATCAGCAGGTGAAGTGATGTGCACTGTCTTTTGGAAAGGGGCTCTGACTGTTACATCACAACACTGACTAAGCTCAAGGCTCAAATTCCCAGAATCATTCCAGAGAAGATGACAACCTTTCTCATGCAACATAACATCAGGGTCCGGACCAATCTGAAGACCATGGAGCACAATGCCAGTTGTGGCTGGACTGTCCTACCACACCCACCATATAATCCAGATTTGGTGCCTTTTGATTCCACCTGCTTCGACTCCCATCTGACTTCCATCAGATGGACTGTGTGGGCATTTTCCAAGCAGTGACACCATCACAGCAGCTGTGAAACAGTGGGCCACCTCTGCTGGCACAGATTTTTACAAGTATGCCATGCAGGCTCTTGTTCATCACTGGCAAAAATGCGTAGCTAGTGATGGTGATTAAGTTGAAAAACAGTGTTTTGTAGGTTAAAATCTGCTCTAACAAATAGTGTAACTGTGCTCTTTGTTGTAGTTTCCACAGAAATAAACAGGAGGCATTACTTTCAGAGCAACCTACAATACATAGGTTCTTCACAAAACAGCCACACAGTCGAACAGCTGTAAAGGCTTTCCAAAGAAATCTTGTACTGTCTTCTACTTCTCCTCACTGCCCATCAGGAAGGCTGGGTTTCCAAGGGTTTACAAAACTGATTTACCTTCTTTTCTCCAGGGAACTGTAAGAATAATGCCAAAGGTTTGCGAGCTCACAATAGTCAAGTTGCCAGTATAACTTTCATTACAGGCTGAGAGATGACAGAAAGGGAAAACGATATACAAAGCTGAAGCAAAACTCCAAGCCCTGAAACCTGGGAGCGTGTAACATGCATATCTGGCAACTAATTATAACTTGGATCAATAAAATGGGCATAAAGTGAGAGTTCTGATGTATTTAAGCTATCTTACTTTATTACAATGGGTTAAAACAGTCTGTACCCTTAAACAGCGCTGTGTTCATTTGAGATACAAGAAGAGTAGGCATCACCTGGGATTTCACTGCCTATACACAGTGTACATTTTATATTCTTTCAGCCTAAAGCTCAACAGTTTGATTGCACTGGCTGGACTGTAAATCTGTATTTACATTCATACATTGCAAGTAAGACAGTGAAACTAACTCTATACTCCCAAAGGAATCCCCTCCTTGATTAATGTGCTGTGAGACTACCCTAAACAATAGTGCCTATATTACATACCAGATTACTTTAACATGTTTAGGACAGGTAGGACACAGATGCAATGGAAAATGCTCTGCAGAGTCTGTCTACCTTTGCATTCAACTACATTAGCACATATTCAGCTCCTATAGCACTGAAGGATTTGTAAAGTTCTAATTTGCTTGCCAACCCCTTTTTCCCTCAGATGTACACTCCTGGCTCTGAGACTACTGATCCCTGAATATGTCCAGAAGGAAAGGATGGGCCTCCAGTGAGAAAAGAGGATGGAAACTAAGCTAAAGCCCTGTCATTCACACAGCCATTCAGCTTTGCGCGAAGATGCAATCAACTCCCATGCATGAGGCAGGTTAGGCCAGGTCTGTGCTTGGGCTGAGGATTAGAGGCAAAGGCAGCCACTCTGATTTTCACGTATTTTATTTCCCTCTTCCTTGCCAGGAAGATCCCAGTTACTTTTCTTACCTCTCAGCCTACAGTCTCACTACAGACATTGATCCCATAGTTTGGTTCCCTATCCAGAACCAGTCTGTGCAGCAAGGCTCATGCAGAACTTGCCTAAATGTAAAGCTGCTGTATATGTTTGTGTCCCCTTATAAGCATTTGCAGCATATGGATTTTGTGCATTCCTTCAGCTATACATTTTTGCAGTCTTGAACTTATACATAAATATTATGTATACTTATGTGAGTCTGTCATGCGTGTGATGTTTTAAGTTCCTTTTATTCTCTTTTCTACACTACAATTTAATTGCAATTTACATTACAATAACAGTGCCATGCAGCAACCTTGTGATAAAAACGCAGTACAAGTTGTACCTTTCAGTGCATTGGTATCTGTGCCATACATGAAATTCCTATCTATCTGGTACCTGTATGTCCCCCCAGAAGCTGAGGGAATCACTTTGCCTAAATAGCACACTTTTTGCTGCTTTTGCCACGGTATGTCTAACAGACTTAATTATTCTAAGTTCAAGCATTTTGCAAATAAGGGTAATTTTAGTCCAGGTAATTAAAAGGAGGCACTGTGCTGAAAACAGACTGATTAAGGCTCATTTTGAGCCCAAACCATCTGAAATGACCCGCCAGATCCTATTTTCAGCAGAATGGAGACTGGTTACACAGTACTCTCTGGCACCTCCCTCTATTTAAACTGATCTTGGTCTGAGGGTTTTATTTAAAAACTCTCACTAATTTCAGGTTTAATACACTCAACCTAGCAGTAAAACTGCTGTTTGACATGCCTACAAAATCTCTCTAGAGCAAACACAGAGAACCAAGCCCACCCACCCATCATCAATCCTGCATTCTATCAGTTCTCTTATCTCCTTGTCTTCAGAATTTTACTTTCCTCTGGGAAACTCTAGTAGTCAGAACTTGGGTCTCTGCAGCTAAAAGTAAGTAGAAAAATCCTGGCCCATTTTCTTCAGTTTCATCTTCTGTCTTGTATTTTCTCACAGACTTTCAGTGTAAAAAAACCCTCACAGCCAGTTTCAACCAAATTCTTAATTTTCTCTCCTAGAACAATTATCTTTTTCTACCTCTTCTGTTTTTGATGCCAACACCACCGCTTGTACTGTAGCTCTCAGGCCTATAACACTTGAAGCTACCTTCCACTACTACGTCCTTCTCATCTTATAGATAAAGGTTTGGTCCAAATGTTTTCAATTCTTCCCTCTTCTTTGTTTTTAAGACACAAGCTCTACATTTTATCTATGCGGCCACAACTTTTCCAGAGACACCCCATTATGGCAACTTGTCATGACTTTATTAGCAGAGTTCAAACACTACACTTCTGAATGGCATTTTGCTTTTTCTATCTCACCGTCTTCATTTTGTCCCTTATCTGGTTTCTCCTGTTCAAAAAGACTAGGCTCAATCATAGAGGTGTAATAACTGTGGAGAATTTGTGTTGCTGTAATGTGATGACGAGACAAGGTGTAGAGTGTCCAGTTTTGTTGTTGTGATGATATTACATGTGAATCTATGATTCTGTTATTTAATATACATAATAATCCCTGATTATCTGCCTTGATATCAGCTTTCTTGAAACAAGGCACACTTTGGAAATGTCTTAGCACTATTCTTCTCTAAATATCATTGTACTTCTTTCCACGTTGCTCTTGAAAGTGTAATCTTATTCCTTCACAGGAGATCTAAAAGGACCAGCTATTTGTCTTCCACTTCTCTTCCCTTTTCTTCCTGCGCTGTCGGCTTCAGACACGAACCAACTCTTAATGACCATCTGGGGAAGTAACAGGCGAGAATGAATTGTCCTTTAGCAGAAGATGCAGTGTTGGGAGTGGGGCACTACAGGGTTGTCCCCTGTGGAAAAGGCCAGCGGTTGCTACATGTGGAAAAAGCCAATTCAAGCTTGGCTCTGCAGTGGACCCAATGTTGGCCAAAGCTGAGCCAGTGATGCTGATGGCATCTCTGTGATAACATACTTAAGAAAGGGTAAAAAGCACTGTGCAGCAGCTTTGAAGAGCAAGAAAAATGCAAAAGAAACAATCCTACAGAGAACAGGTCCAGAAAAGGAGGGGGAGGAAATGCTCTCAGTGCCAGATCAGAGATTTCCCTGCTGTCCATGGAGAACACCACGCTGAAGCAGCTTTCCCTATTGCAGCCCATGGAGAATGATGGCAGAGCAGATGCTCACAACACAGACTATGGATTTGCTCTGAAGGAAGCTGCAAGCCCAAGGAGAGCTGATGCAGACACAGGCTCCTGGCAAGAACTTCAGCCTGTGAAAGGAGGTGCCCAGGCTGGAGCAGTCTTTTCTTGAAGGACTGTACCCTGTAGAAAGGAACCATCTTGAAGAACTGCAGTCCACGACAAATGCTGGAGCAGTTCATGAAGGACTGTCTTCTGTGAGAGGGACCCTATGCTGGAGGAAAGGGAAGTGTAAGGAGGAAGGAGCAGAAGAGATGAAGTATTTTGTCTTACTGCAACTCTCATTCCACATCCCTCTGAGCTGCTTAGGTGGGAAAGAGGTAGAAGAGCCAGCAGAGAAGTTGAGTATGGGTGATTCTCCTGTCTTTATCTTGACCCATGATGTTTGTTGTCTTGTTTTCTCCCAGTCCTGCCTGAGGAGGAGTGAGGGAGCAGCACAGTGGGAGCCTGGCAGCCAGCCAAGGTGATCACCCCTTTTCTCTCCTATCTTTGGGCACTGATTGCTTCATTAGACTGTGGACTTTATGGGTAAGGGCTGTGAATTCCTGTATATTTGGAGGGTACTGCTGGAACAGCAATAACTAGCTGAAATCTTGTGCTAGTTATAAATGGTCACAGACAAAGCTTTGATTGAACAGATGCAGCTGCTTGAAGCCACTCAGTTTGGCAATGACATGAAAGAAGAAACCTCGAGCATCCATAGTTTCTATAATAATTGAAAATTCACAGAATTGCTCAGACAAATTGCTATGAACTAGAGACTGGAGGCTTATTCCTTTTTTCTCTGTTGTGCACAGTAAATATCCCTGATTGATTCATCTTGTTCTTAACTGCAAGATCAACTCCCAGGATGAGGCTTGCTGCCGCTGATACCATCTCATGCATATGGCTGCTGTCCCACTCTATCTTTGCCATTCCCTATACTGAACAGCCAGGAAAAACTGAAACGTGCTGACATTTCCTACAAGCTACATCATGGCGTCTGCGTGCGCGTCAAAGGGTTCCACCATCCAATGACTCTGCCATTTGATGATACTACTCGCTCAAGGATATCTGTTTCTGAGCAACGGCCAGAAACCCCTTCAGCTATCAGTACATCTCCAGGAAGCAGGTTCAAGTGACCTTCACATGAACTCCATGCTTCCAACTTGTATGCCTTTGAAATTTCCAGTTTATCTGGTTTCCAGAATTTTTAACCTCGCTGCACATGAGTCAGAGCATAACTGCACACTGCCAACTGGAACATGTGTCCCAAACTTGGAAAAACAGATAGATAGAGACCAAATTATGTATTATCTGTCCATCTGACTAGGGGGGAAAGGGAGTTTTGTCACTTGCTTATTTATTATGTGAGCTACAATATGATTACCAGTGGGAAACTTGACCCCTTTTTGGCCAGTTGCCCCCTAAACTGTGACTGCTACTGGCAATGGAAAGAGCAATGGAAAGATTGCTGAGAATGTAAGATCTTTTACCAAATGGAATTCTGCCAAGACTCAGGTCACCCGTCTCCCCATCACATCACATCACGTCAAAACAGACTCCAAGCCCTGAGCTCCAGAGTACAGCTGAGTCAAACCCCAAAGCCCACATGCTTCCCCAACGCATCCGTTCCATCCACATGCTACTCAAGTGTTTTGGAACATACAATTTTCCAGAACTTTCTGTAAGTTCTCTGGAACTTAAAATACTGCCCTTGACTGTCTCCTATGCAATGAAGTAACTTTTTCTCCCACAGTGTACAGGAACTAGAACTGAATTTCTCAGCATCCTTCCGAGACTTCGAACTGACACTTGCACCTTAAAGCAGCAACTGATTGATTACAATCTCTGCTACAGATGGTGAAAATTGAGAGGAACAAAAAACCTGCAGCATGCTTCAGTGGACGCTTAAATTCATCCAGCTTTCCTCTTTTCCATATTGCATTTTCTCTGGGCAAGCATTTGGCTGACCAAACTTGACCACTCTTTCAACATAAAGGAAACTTCAGGTTTTCCTATTTGAAATAGTTACAGAAAAGAGAGATTTTCTTTGGCATATACACCAAAAATTTGGTGATCTCACCTAGCTATCTCTCATCTGCTCCAGCATAACTATTATCATGCTACATGAGTGTCTTAATGATCTAAGAGCGCAACCTGTTCCAGCAGCAAAGATGAACAGTTTTGACAGAAAAATTCACTTAACATAACAAAAATGACACTACAATGAACAGTTTGAAACTAAATCTGAAAAACTGTTTAACTCTTTGAAAATGCCCATAAACAGGAGAAAATAATTGGAGGAAATGTTGCTTAGGTGGTGTTTACTTCTCCGTCTTCCATGAACTTGATTTTCGAATGCTTCGGGTACAATAGCTGGGGATATTATGTAATTAGGTTACAGGTGCTAGGATCACTGCTGATTTGAAGGCAGAATAATCAGCAACATGTTCAAAGCCACAGAAATCCATAAGCCTGGAGTTACTAAGAGATATAGTGCTACAAATAGTGAACTCTATTATGCCCGCTGAAGGGAGTGATGCGTCTTCAGGGTTGCATACATATAGGACAAAAAGGCTGTCAAATTTAACAGCACAGAATCAGAATTTCAAAGTCAGTGTTATCTGAAAATCTAATCCTGTGATGAAGCTGGGTGTTACATTGCTGCCTTTCTGTTCTTTAAAACTCTTGCCTTGAGCTCTCGTCACTAAGCACAAAACCAAATAAGTGAGTTTGGTGCTCTAACTTAAAGAGTGGGAACTCAATTGAATGATAACCAGTAATAATACACTAAATATTCAGCTCTTTGTATATATCAAAACTTGCTAATAATGAGGATTTCAGTCATTTTAACCTGATCTCTGAAGTATGCCTCGACTTGGACAAATCAAGGAAGTCCAGAAATACTTGAGCTAGCTCTAGTGCCAAAAGTATTCTAGCTAGAGCAAAGAGAGATTTTTGGCCTAACTGGATAAGTTAACTCCTTCAGATCATAGTGCAAGACTTTACAAATCCCAAAACACCTTGTGCAACTCTACAGTGTCCTAGAAGGAAGGACATGGGTATGTGCCAAGAAGATACACTTCTATCTTCACTGTGCTTTGGTTCTTGCAATACTTCTTGGATTGTGTCTCATTAGTAAATTTTCATTTGCCAATTACAATAAACATTTTTGCGAACTGAGTTAAAGAGAAACTTAAACATCTCTAATCATACTCTGATACACAAGGAGACAGAAGTCTGGTTGTTTCTGTTAGGTTCTTTGTGCTTTTTTATGTTCTCATAAAGGTAGCTCTTGTTACCTTTCAAGAACAGCTTTGCAGATAGATAATGTTTGTAGACGTTGTTATAAGAGAAAACAGAAAAAAGAAAAAAACCTGCCAGATTTACAGTCTTTAAAAACTCCTCAAACATCTCTGCATTTTCTTAACTTCCCTGAAGATTTTTGTTGCCTGCTACATTCACACAACCTAGAAACTACATAAAAAGATTAACAAATATAAGTCAATAAATCGGTGTCGTTTAAGATAGATCGAGATCCCAATCTAAGCTTTTCCAGATGAGCGTGTTAGGAAGACAGCATTTTGTTGCTTTCAGTCAAACACCTCCTCGCATGGCTAACATCAACTTCATTTCATCCATTTTCATAACCAAAATGCACACCTTGCCTCCACAGTGAACACCAGCACACAGCATCAAGCGTCCTTGCTTCTCGGATGCTGCAGACATCTATATTCGTATTTCAGATGAAAACAGATTTCTGCAGTCCTAAATCTAGCACCCAACAAGCGTGACAAACAGACTCACAAGGCACTTGAAAACTGGGAAGAGAAACCAATGACTCTCAGGACAGAAACTGAAAGAAGGTAATTATTAGTGTAAAATGCAAGAGAGAAGTATATTGTGAGATCCTTCTGTCAAAGTAAATGCTGAATTTAAAAGAGTAAATTTCTCAAAGTTCATTCAGCATTTACATCTTAACTATCCCTAAGTTTCTTGGATGGTTGTTTTATGCCACCGATCATCACTGGAAAACATGGTCTGATACGGAAGCAATAAAACACTGAGCAAAATCCTGAGAAAGAAAGTCTCGTTTCAACACATGAGAATTTTATTCTGGTCCCGCAGCAAGTTTGAGCTAACTTCAGTCTACTTCTGAAAAGACCCACTGTTTATCCCAAGGGGTGCCTTCTGCCTCAGCACCAAGCAGTATCACAAGGGGTTCTTCCAGATGGGGTCCTCACAGCCCTGCTTTCACAGTCCTTTCAGCAAACCTTCACCCTGCAGCTGACTAGTCCCTCCTCTGTCTTGCACTGCTGCAAAGAATCGTTTGCTCCAGTTCATGCACTCCTTGGCTGAAAAGAAGCCAGTTAAGGGTTAAGCTGAAAATACCATGTCCTGCCTCCCCGGCTGAAAGATTGATTTGATCATTCTTCAGGGATTCCCTCTTGTATGAGTCACAGTTAAGACAGACTCCCTACGCAAGGAGGCCAGGATAATGCCATTCCTCTAGAGATTACAACAGCTGAGGGCTAGCCCTGAAGACGGAGAGCTTGGGACTCATGCTTGGAAAAACATTCAGCATACCACAATGCACTCAGCAGACTTAAAGAAATTATTCAGACAGAAGGAAAAAAACCACAGAAGCCAAACACAACGTGTTCTCAAACTCTCTGCGTTAACCAATTAAGTATGCAGACTAGCATAAATTAGACAAGCACACAGAGGCTGCCTCCTGGCTTGGGGACTCTGCCTGAATAAAGACTGAAAACATGAACTCATGTAGTATAGTGTTTAAATTTCAAATAAAGGATATTTTCCCTTTATGGAGCGCAATTATTCCTGTGATCTGTTACTTTGTAATAGCTGTATTTGGCTGTTACTCACTAGGAACGTGATTAACATTTTGAATTCAAAAACAAAAACAGCAACAGTGGCCAAACTAATGAATGTCTCCAGCTAATCACAAAAGTTCATAACTAACTTTCTAAGAGAAGGAGAAACTATGCTGGTGTTCCTTCTCTTGACCTACTTTTATATACATGCAATAGCTGAGAGGGAAACACTGCTTGCTGATTTTCAGAAGTAAAGGCTGGGAATGCATTTTCATTTCATATTATACACAATGACCTTGCTCAAAAAATGAGCTGGAACTATCTGTCACTACGACAATGATGCACTAGACTTGTTTGTTTCAAAGGCATCAAGCTGCATTACACAAAGTAGCACAAAACTCAGACTCCATAGAAATTGCCCTGGATTTGCTGGCAAAATTCCTTTTTGTGAGCCATTCCTAGTGACCCAATTGCTTTACAAATCAGCAGTTCGGCAGCTGAGAGATTAATGCAGGCTAGGTGTTCCAGGAGATGCTTTTAAACTATAAAGGCTCATCCCCATAGTGTCCTCCCATGTGGCAGTACTGCCTTGCAATCGCACCAGATCTCCTGTGATAGCACTAAAATGAAGCAGGCAGTCTCAAATCAGATCTTTTCTTTTACTACTGACTTAATCATACTGATTACTCTTCAATGGCAACAGCTCACTGACCGACTCCCAGAGCGTTTCCATCCACTTTGCACCCAGGAGCCAGAGAGCAGGGGGACCTCTGGTGATGCCTTCATGTAGAGGAGACACTCCTGCATGGGTCCACCCTACCAATCCATTACACCCAAGCAGGGTTTTCCAGAGTGACAGGCCTTTAGATCATTTAATTCCTCACCAGCAGACTCAGTGTGCAACTATAGACTCCTTCATCTCTCATGATCTTTCAAAAATGTTGCATATGTAGTTTTTTCTTGACCTCCGTGCTGTTTGTGTATGCTGCCTTTGCGCAGCCTCCAGTTCCTTTTGCTTGAGGGAGACATCTGTCTGGCTAGACAGAGCAAGGCTGGCCTTGTTTTGCACTTTTGTGATTTAAGTCAGTATAGTGAGCATCCTGCTTAGTCCAAATCCACACTGTGGTACCTGCTAGTGAGCCAGGAGCATTCCCATTATAGTTCTTTGGTACAGGGTAGTTCAGAAATTTTTCTCAGTCAGTCAAGGGTGAAGACAGAAAACAAATAGGAAAGAAAGCACCGCTGAATACGCTTTCCTTCCTGTCATGAGAAACATCCAGGACTTAGCTCTGAAATGTCACACTAACCCAATTCTGTGCAGGGCATGAAGTTTAAATATAAACTACGCAGAAGCACTCTTCTATCTCATTCCTCCATACTCAGATTTTTATGCTGCAATACTGCCCTTTTTTTTGTTGTTGTTTTTTCATTTAAACTTTCTGAAGAAGCCAAACGGGCATCCTGCTCAACTCCCTGAGTGCAGCGTGGCACCTGGGACTGCAGGAAGGGCTCAGGATTGCTCTGCCTCAGCCTGATGCTTACTTTTGGTGACTTAAAGCATGATGGGAACCTTCAGGAAAGCCCCACACTTGTCCTCTGGGAGAGCCTGCAGGTGCTATAGTGGAGGGGGGAGGGGGGAAGTTATCGTATCTCCTCCCTCAGCCCTCTCCCCACCGGGGCTCCCCTTCCCACTGCTCTGCTGACACCAGCAGGGCTGGCCTGAGGAGCGCCCAAGATGTTTGTAAGTGCAGGGGGGGGGGTTCAGCCAGCAGCTGAGGAATCCATGGCTTGAGCCAGTGCCACGGAAACCCTTTCCAAAACAAGACTCCAAGCTATCCTTAACTATCTCATTTCAGAGCCTGACTTTGACTCACAGCCCTGCTCCCACTCCACCACGCATGCATTACAAGGAATGCCACCGTGGGCCTCCAGTCCTCTTCCACTGTTGCACTGCTGCAGAAACAGCCTCACTGCTGCCTGCCTGTGTCTACAGCTGCTGCAGCACGAGGTCTCAACACAGACTTCTCTCACAGCTTAACCCAGCAATGTGGAAAACATACTATGCACGGAGGAAAATGTGATTATGGGGATGATGCTATCACCATTTGGCCAGGATTTTGTAACAGGGAGAAGAAGGCAGACACGAGTAAAAATTGAAAAGACATACCTGGTGCTTTCTCCAAAAAGATGACTTTCGAGTCTTGCAGAAAGTTATGGCCGGTCAGAATCATCTTTTTCCCTCCAGTAACAGGAAAGCTGTCAGTACTTTGCTTCTCCACAAGAGGCAGTTCTTGGGCAGATCTCTGAGCTGGAGAGGTGTGTGTATATATATATATATTATATAATATATATATATAATATAATATATATATATATATATAAAAGCAACCACAAACACACAAAAATAAAGAAATATTACATTAGTAAGGGACCTAATGCTTGCAACCCTTGCTCTCATAAGATAAGCTGAGTTTGATATAAAAACAAGGAACAGTCAGGAGATTTGTAGGAAACACGGTTTATAAGCGCTTTTGTCATAAAGAATACTCTTATCAAATGCAGTGGCACAGATTCAAAAAGCTCACAAAAAAATCCAAGCTGTTTAAGTTTAAAACTCAGCTTGATCTGTACTGTGCCAAAAAGAGTATTTTTAGAGAAATTTGTTTGTTTAGAGTAACTTCTCCGACAGACAAAATAATACTTCCTCGCATATATGCCACACATTTACAGGGCATACATGAGAACAAGACCATCCACATCCAAGCTGCATTTCTGTCACAACAGCCATAGCTGCAAACTGACTTTTATCAGTAGCCACGAGCCTCACGATCCAGCAAAAGTTCACGGTTTAGAAAGCATATTTCCACCAACACCTGAGTGCCAAAGCACGCGTGGGTTCATGCAAACAGAAACTGCATTCTCGTGGCAAATATTCTATCATCTGAACTGCGACATGGAGTGAGCATGGCTGAACTTCAAGGGATGATGTGACATTTTATCCAGATTACATGGTTACTCCTGGTGTCACATGCACTAAGAGATGCATGAAGTTTTTGGCACCAGCTTATTCCACATTCTGCACTGGAAATAACACTAGCACTCTTTTTTCCCTCCTGTTTTCCATTCCTTTGAGGAGGCATGTACCACGCTTTTGCTCATTACACGGTACTTAAAATTGCAAGTCATGGATACAAATCCAAGCGGCTTCATATTTAGCGGCCTCTTGAACTTGGCACATTGGATGGACTGGTCAGGATGCATTCAAACTGTGGCCTTATCATGCTACATAGCAACTGAAAATGTCTCATCAGCTACAGCAAGGAGCAGGATAAAACCACGACTCCTTTATTTTCCTTCTTCCTTTTTTTTTCCTTGATGTTTATTAACCTAGAACGTTTTCAAAAAAGAAATGGGGAAAATTATTCATCTCACACACTTTATGTCAGTCTACCTGTTAGAGGTATGGAGGCTCTGCTACTCTTCATAATAACACTGGGATATCTTAATATAACTTCCTTCCCACCACCACCACTTGTTTGTTTACTTAAATGAATGACTATGAAGGAAGAAGGCTGTAACTACTGGTATAATAGCACTGCTCTTTCCTACAAAGCTTGCTTCTCCTGTAGACTCAGACTACCAGAATGGCAGCAGTGCTGCCCTGCAAAAAAATGATGTGGTACTATCACTGGTCTTAAAGTCTGTCACTGATGACACTGCTTTTGCAAGAGGAATGCAGGGATGCTCTCTCCTTGAGCTTTGCTATTAACAATCCCTAGAAAAATACCAATGCCATGCAACTTGAGCCAGGGTGTCACATCTAGTGTATCGCTAGCCCTTCGTGAAAATGATCAGGTCCTGTTTGCTGATTTTTGCTTTATGCTGGGGAGAGAGAGTGACTAGGACAAGATAAGTGCTTTCCAAAACTCTTACAGTTGTCACCTGTATGATAGGAAGTCACCAAAGAAACCCAAGTCTTGCCAATGTCAGGCCTACTGTTAGCTTAGCAGTACCCTATTTTTGTTCCAAGTGCGTTCTTCCCTATAAGGAGATAAAGGCACAAAGCTACACTCTTTTTTTTCTACAGCAAAGGTATTTTGTCATCAATACAAACCATGCATTTTTGCAAAAGAGAGCAAGATTCACTGGCTAGACACGTACAGCACAAGTGTTTAGCATGTTGACGGACAAACGCTGCACGTTCAGTGACACAAGAGCTAGCAAGAGAAAGACATCTGTTGCTACTTACAGCACTCGATGGGGTTGGAGGCTACTTGCAAAGAGAGGGTCCTCCCGTTGGACTGTGGGATGTGAACTCGGAAGACCAGTCGCACACGTGTGTTCTTGCGCCCAATGTCTGTTTCTCCCTTCCGCAGCTCAATGTCAGAGTTTCTGAGCTTTAATATTCCAGCACAGTCAATGCTACCCAAAAGGGAACACAGAGCAATTCAATTCATTTCGAGCAGACTTCAGAAGGGGACAAGAGTGCAGTTCCTTCCCTCTCTCCTGTACATTTTCTGTGTCATACACAGCCTCACAACCAAGCTAAACACGTAAAGAAGAAGACTTCATCCACAAGTAGCTCAGTTCAGGCTATTGGTAATAACACGTAGCAGCTGAAGTTGAGCACACAAACCTAAGACGTTACTTTGGTTGCCAGAGGGAGAAAATGTAAAAGGTCCTCCCACCCCAACACATCCTGAAAGGATGGAGCTTACAGACCAGCTGAAGTGCAAAGAAATGGGCTAAAGGAGTCCAGAAGACAGGACATGACTGCACACTTTGTTACTAACTTAGAATGCAGGTATACTAACAATTTCACATGTTATGGCTAATTCGGATAAAAATATTCCATGATTTTTATTCTAGAGCAAAGTCCTGACAATACTCATTATTAAGCACAGTTCTCACAAAGTCATTCTCACTGTCAATGTGCTTCTATTTGAGTGAATTTGTAAGACTCGTAAGCTGAGCACTGAGCTGAAGCTTTGCAAGAAAAAAATAAACTTAAGGTTTCCCCTCTACATTAGAGAAAAACGTGCTGTTTGTCAGAAAGAACTCCTGCTATTTCTGACCTCCTCTCACTCCTATTTTTCAATTTTGGTTTTCTTGTGAATGAGTCAGAATTTCTGTCAAAGCAAATTCCGACAGAGAAAGTTCACAGAACAAAAGATAAATAAACATACACACTCAAAAACCCACTGCAAAAATACCTCTGCTTTGGTTAAGACTACAAAGTCTGCACTGCAGTTTATTCTGGGTACTGGTCTCTGGCATGCATTTTATTATACTAAATACATATAGTTTAATTTTATTTTGAATTAAAGAGTTTAATTCCTCCTCCAGACCTTTGAAGCTCAGTTCTGAAGCAAACTGCAAACAAAAACGATGGCAGCCTGGTTTTGACCTGCATTTTTTTTGAAGTATAGATTTCAGAGTAACAAAAATACCTTTAATGGTACGATCAAAGAAACTAATGAACATATTAATGCTTCTTAACAAAGCATATTAGCAGAGGAAGTCATAAGAATTAAGAAACATTTGTACGTTTGTCAAAATTTTATGCAATAATCCATATGACAGAGAAGAAATGATGTGCATCTCACTATTGCCCTCTTTCACAGCAAGAGTTGCAAAACAAAACAAAAAAACCTCAACAATTGGTTCAGACTCTGTAAGGTACAGAGGAGAACAAATCAGGATTGTAAAGTCATAGATATTAACGTCTGAAATCGACAGGAGTAGTTATGTGTGCAAAGTTAAAACAAGCAAATAAGCTTCACTGCTTCATTACACAAAAGCCAAATATACAAAGTATTTGTGAGAAAAGTCCTTGGCTCTAAATTTCAGTTCATTGTTAGCCTACATGAGGCTTTAGAGCATTGACATACAAGGCTTATAGAAGCCAAAGCATTGTTTGTGGCTCCTGGGAGAACTCAATTATGATTTGGCGTATGTGTCATGAAAATACTCAGTTTGGTTCTGGAACTGTGTGACTAACTTTATTCTACAGGGAAAGATGATAGAAACAAGTATTAGCGTTTCCATATGGCAAAAAATATCATTCGAACTGGATAACAGAAGGACCAAGAAATATTTTCTGTGTACAAGTGGTGACATTTCAATAACCTCAATGGAATTGTGCCAGCTTCCACCGATAGAAAAGGGAGCCACTAATTCTGCATTCTCGTCACGACTTAACACAATGAAGTGACAGAGGTCCTCAGATCTTGAGTGATGATCCTAATCCCAGCTGGCAATGCAGTTAACCACATTCTAGTTCTATTTACATGATGCACTCCAGCACATGTTGTGCATGACATTGCAAACCAGCTTCTAATAACTGCTACATACAGAAGGGCTTCAAGTGTCTGATACCGTTTTTCACTTCATGAAGGTGCAGAAAACATGGTATGAATAAGCAGGAGTAAAATCACAGCTTTTGAAAGCTCCCTGGGATTTCCCTTGGTCTTTGTTGTGGTAGGGCCTGCTTTCTTTTTGTCTGTTTATTTACCTGTCCTTTCTGTCTCCCTATAAATACACACAAACATGCACACATTCATGTACACATATATGTACACATGCACATTAATACAGCAGTAGATGCACATACAAATTTGGAGAAGGGTTAGCATCATTGAATGAGGGTTGAAGAAGGGAGTGGATTAAATCATACTGAGGGTCTTGCTTATGTCACATACACAGCTTGATATTGGATGCCTTATACACAATCCTGTAATGCAATTTACCATTAACACTCAGATTCCTATTAATTCAGAAGTTCTAAGGTGTGGGTGCTTTCTTTCCTGCATGGAAAAACTCATTCCAGTTTAGTAACTGCATTCTGTAAGTTTTAACTCCTTTCCTAAAAATTTTGCTTCTAAACAAATGCCATTGGAAAATGTGGATTATTATTACATAAGAACTAAGAATGGTTTTGTTTGTCATGAAAAAGGCTAGGTTACTTGGAAATGTCCTCTAAAAGAAGCTCCATTGACATCCAAAGATAAATTTTAATAGGCCCCGTTCCTTGTGCTAGCACATACAGGAGTAAGAGGTGTCATATTTAGAAACTAAATGCAGGAGCTGAGGTAGGAGATATTTAGAGCTTGGTAACCGAGACACTTATTTTAAATGGCAAATAAGCACATTGGCTGAAACTCTAGAATGAAAGCAATCAGTTGTCATAAATATTTGCAAAGTTCATTTTGTTGTTAAGCTGATGAGAGGCAGTTTGTGCTAGTGAAGTTGTGAAAACTTACTACTACTGAGTGGAGTTAAAAAAAAAAAAAGGACAGAATAAGGAAAATAGTACACAAGGAAAAAAAAAACAACAGAACAGAAGAAATGAAGTGGGAAGCCCAAGAGGAAACTGCTAAGCAGTCAGGCATAGTGTCTTGGTCTTACGTTGCTCTCATGTTGTTCTCTGGAAGAAGTGGGATTTCCAAGACTTTGGTGTTGGAAAGTATTGTTTCGTGGCTGGTGGTGGAAACAGTCTTCCCAGTGATTCGATGAACCTGGTAGAAAGCATGGGGTCGCAGCAGGCGGTCGTCTGCAGTCCCAATGAACAGCTGTAGCGTCAGGGGCTCACTTTCTAAGTAGCCATGGAGCTGGCAAGAGAACAGAAAACGCCCACTGAGCACCATGGACATAAACTGCTAGGAATCAATTAAATTTTTATAAGCAGGAGAGCCTAATTCAAGGAAAGAACTTGTGACAGGTGCTATGTGTTAAGTTTCCCCCTTCAATTTTTCCTGTAACGTAATATTGGTACAATAAAAAGGTGCACTCAGAAAATGTCTCATTATCCCGGAGGACCTGAGGCACTTTAGATGAGGTGAACTTCTTGCTATGTCCACAGAAATCTTTGCATAAATTCTGTTGCAGAGTTTGGCAAAAAAAACACCAAACAAACCACAAAACAAAACAGTCAATGTTCATCTGCAGTACTGAGGGTAGCAATGCCAAGGAGGTTTGCATGTGGAAGAGAGCACAGATGATCCACCCCTAAGCTTCCTGGGTTGTTCCACGTGTGGAGGATGTGTAGGACACTTCCTCTCACTGATTTTTTTGCCAATAAAAACTGGAAAGGAATGGAAAAAGATCACGTGTACATAACTCGATGCTCACCATGCGTGCAAATCCTTCTTAGAATTGCACAGAAATCTCACTGAGGCTACTTGGCCTGACTTGAGTCTCAATTGTGTTACAGCGACAACTGTGATGCCAACAAGAGTTATTTCTACTACGTGTCAAAGCAGTAGTGCCTGCTCTCAAAACTGCTGCTGTGAAGAAGCCATGGGGTTTATGCCAGTGCAAAGCCCAGTCTGCCTAGGGAGAGCAGACAGCACATGAGCGAGCTGCATGCATCCCACCCCTCTGTCATCAGCAGCCCTCTGCTCCAAAGCACCAGGCCTCACGGCTCTGTGTGCTGCTTAGTATTTAAGGTGAGGCCAGCCTAAACTCTGTGAAAAACAAGAATACAACAGGTGCTGCCAAGTAGAGGCTGTCTTCAAGCAGACACAAACTCAGCTCCACACCTGCCAGTTTGGCTCACCTGGCTAATTTTTCATCTTCAAACTGCAAGGGTCTTCAAGATCAGCCCTGGCTGCAGAAAAGCCCAGGATGAGCGAGCTCAGTGAGCCCAACAGCCTGGCAGATGAGGGGTGTGCTGAGCAGCAGGGAAATAATTGAATTGAGAACATCTGCTCCAATGCCTGGCAAAAACTGGCAGGTAACAGGGAAGCCAGAGCTCCTGGCTCATACTGCCATGCCATGCAAAGGGAGCTTGCTACTGCATGCAGAATGTGTCCCAGGCAGGCAGAGAGGTTTTACAGTTTCCTCTCCTCCTGACTGACCTCGGTGTGCCTGCCACACCATCACTACAGCCAGTCAGCCCAGGCAGCTACAGCCTTTGCAGTGAACCAGGGCACAGAGCTCACAGCACGGTAGCACTCAGAAGCAAGCTCAGGGACTGTGCCTGACACAGGCCCCAACCACTTCTGTTGCCCACACCCACGCTGAGTCAATCCCAGCCACATGGGCACTAGCAGTCCCACAATCCCCTTGCTCTTCCATCTCTCATCACTCTACAATTTCTTCATGCTACCACCTGATGCTGGGAAACAAGCCCTCATAATAACTCTCTTCCACCTGAGAGCTGTGGAGCTCTGCAGCGTGGGAAGGGAGGATGTGGCAGCTGCAGGAAAGAGGAGCATGAACCAGGTGGGCAGTTATGGGAAGTATGTGGTGCTGAGGAAACGTTCTCTCTGTTATAGATGTACTTTTCTCTGCCAATGATTCAGGTGGGAGAGGCCAGGCTTTCAGGAGGTGTACAGCATCACTACACCATCACTACCCCAGACAGATCTATTTTATACCATTGATTACATCTTGTCGAGCAGGAACAGTTTTAATTTACGGTGTAGGAAAATGCAAACAAAGTTACTTCCCTACAGCTTTTTATTTATTTTTCCAGAGAAGATTTGCTGGGTGGGCCTCTCCCATGATCCTAGATCAAGCAGGAGGATCTGCTGCCATTCCTTTAATGTGTGTAGCTCTTTGTGGAGAAGGCTGGAGGCTCTGATGCTTTCATTAACTCCTCCACATCTCTTCCCTGTCTCCAGTACAGGCATTGTCAGAAATGCTGGAGACAGAAAAGCAGATCTCAGCCTCAGCTCTCGCAGAGGTCCTACAGACTGTGTCTTTTAGTTCAGTTGCCAGCCTCAGAGCCAGGAGCAGCAGGAGACAGGCTGCTTCTCTGCCGGCTCGTAAGCAAAAAGTGGCAGTGACTTTCTAATTTGTTGCTTGAATAACTTCAAGAAGCCGCATTTCCAAGATTTCAGGGGGAAACCTTAAAAAAAAAAAAGGTGTTTTTCTCCAGCAGGAGTTTGAAACGTGCCTGCCATGAGGCTGAGCGCTGTCAAACTGCAGCAATTCTCAGCTCTCCTGCCTCTGACCCCACTGCCAGCCATCTCCGTAGCCACTGCCTGTACCACAACAGTGTACTTCCCCTTCCAAAACAAGGTAGTTCTCATAACACGTGGCCCCTATGTCTGGCAGCAGAAAGATTCTCAACACCAAGATCTGCGCTATTCTGCAAAACCAGAATTTTCTGGTTTTGACTCCCAAACCATAGAGATGCAGTCTGAGCAGCTTGTGTGCTCCCAGCACAGCTGGCGACCACGGGGAAGCCACCGTCTTACTCAGCACATCTCTGTCCCCGCGTGCCTTGCGGCCATAACTGTTTACTACTACCACGGACTTGAGTAGGGCTAGCAGAGTGACCTGGATTCAGCCCGGACTGATCTCACGCCACGTCAACATCTCTACAGCCTCAGCATTGAGTCCATGGTGACGGAGGAGACATGGGGTACTGTTGGGTATTTTCGATCGTGAGCGTAATGCAGGTTCACAGAGGAAAAAAGTAATAAAGTGTGACACACGAACCGATTAAATTTCTACAGGAAGCTGCTGGGAGAAAAAACTACGTAGCTATGCATTACCAGCAGTGACTTCTCCGGCTTGTTACGGAGGGTGCTTTTTATGGAGTGTGTAAAATTAAAACAAACCCATATTGAATTACAAGGCTGCTTAAAAAGTAAAAATAGACCAGCAAGTAACTTAAACCTCGATTCGTCAAAAGCAAAATCACACACCGAGATAACCATGTGTTCTACTGAATCAGGGCAAAAGGGTCAAAAAATCTTAGTCTTGCATTGGGTTCTGCCATTTCAGGCTTTATCTTTAAATCAGAACTTAGCTACAGCTGTACTTCATAACCTACTAGTGAGTCTCAGACAGCATTTTTCCCACAGGTTTTTTACTAGGAATCAACCTAAAATGCAAAGCCCTCACCTTTGCATCCCTGCCTTCCCAGAAGAAGAGTTTAAATGCTGGAAAATAAATATTAAGGTATCAGATGCGTGTTCTGCATTGTTCTTTAAACTGTGTGATCTTCAAACTAGATTTATGATTGTATTTCTTTTTTTTTAAGGTATTGCTGTACAGCTCTGCTGGGCTTTGCTAAGCTGTGAGCTTTCTGTGGATACATCACATATCATGCAATCATGCATTCTCTGGGAGCTCTTCCTCATCTGGTAGTTCTGAATCTGAAGAGAAACAGTGCTCGGCATGATGAATAAACATGGGATTTCAAGAGAATGGAAGTGTCAAAAACATCCAGGAAGATAAGGTTGCTGGTCCAGTTGATCAGCAGTTGATCAGCAGTTGACACAGCTGATTTTGCAGCCACCAACACAGGCAAAATCCTTACTCAACTGTAAGTTTTGTGCTCAGCAGCAGAAGGCTTCGGATCTCAAATACGTATTTCCCTTTGTGTTTTCCTCAATGCATCATATTAGTTACTTTTACATTATGTGACTTATATTTCAGTAGAAGCAGTAACAGACAGTAGTGCAAGGATCAACATTTGAAGGGGCACGTACTGTTGACTAAATTTAGTCATTCTCCCAAAGTACAATTTCTGTGATAGATTATACTGAACTTCGGAAGATTTTTTGTCATGATGTAGATGTCTGGAAAACAGGCAAGATTATACACACTTTCAGCAGGTACAGCAAGAATACTCTGTGGCTCCCTCAAAATGCAGAAGTGTGACATTACTGTCACATCGTTCAGAAGAATGAAAAGGGGAGCACTGGCAGTACAGGAAGAGATGTAGTACTCCGGGCTATTACATTTGTCAACAGGTAAAGGAAACAGAAAACAAGGTGAATGTGAAAGGGGAAGGGGTAAAGGGGAACCGAGTATTTCTATTAGTTAGGAAAGATTTCACACATTCACATACACGCATATTTTCCATGCATGCTCTGGAATACTGTACTTGGTATAAAGATTCTGTTTCCTGGCATGCAACACGGGATGCGTGCGTCAGACACCCTATTTTTATCTTTTTCTCTGTGTAACACAGTCCCAAAGCTGAAGCTCTTCTCATAATACCTCAGTGGCTGAGTACGGGTGACAAAGGCTGCTCTCAGCTGTAGGGTTCATAAAAAAGGATGTGCCTTTCCTATCAAGCATGCTTTGCTTGGCAGCACCTACATGCAGATGGAAAAAACCATACATTCCCTGATGTGAAAGTGTAATGGGACGTTGCTCCAACTAAGGATTGGATGCACACAGTTATTGAATGAGTTGTTCTTCCCCAGTAAAGGTGAGAATACAGCAGCCATTTGTTTTAATACAAAGTAGTGATGCAGGACAAACTTGAGTATGTAGATAAGACCACTGTGGTCAATGTCACTGGTTTTGAAGTAAAAGTAGGTCATGTTCTCCTGTTCCGACTGACCACTGACTAACCTGCTCTTTTCCTTTTTGAGCAACACTGTAAAAATATTTGAACTAGTCTCCAAAGACATTTGCATATATATTGTCTGAAGTTGCTAAGATCAAAATCAGACTTTAATTGTGGGCCTGTTTTACACTCCTCTCATTCTATCAAAAGCAATGCAGTCACCAGTAATTAACAACCAGAACAGGACTGATCACAGTTAAGCTCTTCATCATCTTACATCATCTTACGCAAGAGTGAGAGAAGGCTGCACCGCCTGAGTGACTGCTGCACCACAGCAAGCTTTCTCTGGAATTCCTAAACCTCTCTGTCATCATTTTCACAACACCATCTCTCACCAACACCTCTTGGCTCTCATTAGTAAATTGCTGCTCATCTTGATGCACGGTGCCAAAGCAAATCCCAGCCTTTCCCTTCGAGTGCACAATGTGGAATGGGCTTATTGTTCCAGCACGTCCAGGCAGTGTGGTGCTGAATGCCAGGAGGTGTTCCTCTGACAGCCAGCAAATCCCAAGGAAAACAGAACCACTGCTCCCAAGCAGCAAACATCTGACTGCAAGGTAGCACCTGATTTAGACATACATCAGTCATAAGCTGAGGTTTATCACAAACATGAGCATACCCAACCACAGGGTGTTCCTGTTGTATCCAAACAAAGTGCCTGGTACATATCTACAGAATCTGGCAACCAGAATTGAACAGATCTGAAAATGATAAGCAGGAGAAGCTGGAGTGTTTTTAACATAAACATCAGAAAAACAACAAAACCGCTCCATGCTCACTGAGGCTACTGAATTCTGAGGATTTTTTTTTCAGATGTTGTGTCCCATTTCTCAGATGCTATTTCAGAAACAATGGTTATCCTAGAGACTGCAAGGAAAACTTCTACTATTTAAGTTAGGACATTTATTTTAAGAAAGGCAGCTGAAATATCCTGTGTGCTTCCGTCAAAGTACTTTGTGCTTTTGGCGTGCTGAACTATCTGTTGAAATGCTCAGAAACCTACCTGTCATAACAATAAGCTCTCTGTGCCTGGAAAGGCTCCCAGAGGCCGCTGAAAGAATGGTCCCATTCTGGTGTGAGCCAAGGAGGCCATCATGGCCAGGCACACCAGCCAGGTGTATACGGAATGACTTTTCAGTGTACTTGCAGAGAGTTCTGCAAAAAGACCACAGGCACACCACTGCTTCTTTTCTGCAGGCAACTAAACCAGGACATTCCCCAGACTCTGTAAATACGTTAAATGAGTGCTGCTGCTGATGTAGGGCTTAGCCTGTTCATGTGTTTTCAGGACTCCCACTAATATCAATGCGGGGCACAACCAGGGACTTCATATCCATCCTCTAAACTAGTCAGGAGCTTGTGCTTGATACTATCACGTGCTGTGTCCTTCATGACAATGATGTGCAAAAATCCATATGCCACACCTGTATCAGCAATAAATCTGTAAATGTGCGTGCCTGTTCTTTGTACATTTAATACATAATCAAGTCTGTGTGAAAACAAACACATCTCTACCTCTAAAAATAATAAGAAAAATATCTACCTTTATTTCATCTCTTCTTGTGCCCCATCCCTGCAGGCATTGAAGGCCAGGCTGGATGTGGCTCTGGGCAGCCTGGTCTGGTGGTTGGCGACCCTGCACATAGCAGGGGGTTGAAACTAGATGAGCATTGTGGTCCTATTCAACCCAGGCCATTCTACGATTCTACAATTCTTCTCCAGCCATGACAGTGATGTCCACACTTCTTGCACTCAGCAGTGCTTTACACATCTGTCTGTCTCACTCTTATTTCAGAACTGTTCAAGGAATAATCTATGCTTGAGTATTAGTCTGGAGAGAATCATTAGCAAGAATAAACACTCAGTCTGATGAAGGGGGGCTTCTTTTGCTTATTCTCTCATCACTGATTTGGAATGTAATTGCTAAATGCTTTTGAAACAGGAAAACATGATAAAAGAATAGTGAAATCTTTGAAGTAATTGCTGCTTGTCTATTCAAGCCAGAGCATCAAGAAATCCACAAAATAGCTTTATTGCAATCTTTCTCAATCAATAGGCTTTTGTTGGTTTACTTTTATGGTAACTGCACGTGATGAATGGTAAAATAAAACAAATTGTCATACTTTTAAAAATGTATCTAATACACAGCCTCAAAAACACAACATCAGTGAGTATTCAGCATCTCAATTTTTTGAAAACAAATTGAAGATCAAGCTGTATAAACTATAAAAAAAGTGCATAAACATTTCGGGTATTGATTTCACCTATAAACACCAAGCATGCATAAATATAGAGCCATCACTCTGATTTTTAAGAAAAAAAATATACTTTCAGCTACCACACAGAAGTATCTGGAGATGTAAGCTGTTACATCAACAGGTTTAAATGGGTAGAAGGCAAATTTGGTTTTCCAGGCTATGACTGGCGGGTGAAGTAAAGGCACTGAAACCAAGATCAGGAGACCTGGAGATCTATTCTTGTGTGCACTGCAGGGATCCTGCCTGACCTTCGCTTGGGCATGTCCCTTAGATCCCTTGCCTTGGCTTCCCCTCAGCTGAATACACCCAAGGACCTTTTGCTGAAGGACCAGAAAGCCAGGAAACTACTGCTCTGCCCAAAATCTCTCCATATTATATACATATATATATATATATATATATACATCCACACACACACAAAACTGGTTCATGAACTGCTGTGGTCCCTGCCTCATAGTGGGCTCTTTTATCATCCCTTGTTTCTTTCCAGCTTTAGCTCCTCAGGTGGACATGTTTCATCCACTGCTGTACTACCTGAGTGCCCTCTATTTATTTTAGGGCTCCAGCCTGGAACAGTGCAGGCTACTGGAGCCCAAAGGACACCTAGGGCTGCAAGTAGCACAACACAAGAGGCAAACTCACTTGTTGACTAACAAGACAGGCTCCCCTTCTCTTTGCTGGGAACCAGGCAAGCAAGAGAGCTTGCCAGTTTTTTGATTAGGTGCAAAGCCCAGCTCCAGACCACGTCAGTGTGGATGCAAATCAGAGGTGCTAAACTAGGGCCACTTGGATGCTCTTGTACACTGTGTTCTCTAGTGAGAGCGCATGGCAAAAAAAGGGAGTGTCTTATTTAAAACATTGGAGCAGAAGAACTTCAGTAAAATAAGAAGAAAAAACACCAGGAAACAAAACAGCTGAGCTGTTCTCTAAGAGCTCCCTGGTCATCGTAGCTTCACTGAGTTTTATCTGACATGGTTGGCCAGATTGAGTGTATAATTTATGCCCTGTATGACATAACATCCATGCTACTCTCCACAGTCCCTCACTCACTCCACATAAAAATGTAACAGAAATTCCTACAGTTTTTGTGCTGCTTTCAAGATCTATTTTTCCTTTCTGAAAATCCATTTTTCTTGGATTCACTCAAACTCTGCTTTAAGATCCAAATGCAGTTAAGAGTTGGTTCACAAATAAAAATAAGATGGCTTGTTCCTGCAAAGAGCTAAGCCTAGGCAGAGAGTGAGTGCTGGATGGAAGAAGGAGTGAATGAAAAGCAGCAGGAGTGTGTTTTATGTGGCACTTTCTAGTGCTGCCACTTGGACTTAAATTCAGCAGTGCAGCAAAAGAGCAGCTGTTCACATCATGATGAGTAAAGATCTATATAAAACTTCCAGCTGCAAATACGCTGTGAGGAATTATTAATCTTAATGTAATAGAGATGCTGTATACTCAGTCACTGGCTCACAAGTCATTTCTGTCTCCATCCAGGGAAAAACAGCCTTCGTGGCTGCTGGCTCCCCTAACAGCCATGAGATCTTCTCTAAACAGCCACAAGATGCTGCTCCCTATTTCTAGGAAAGCTATTCCTCAAAAACAGGTGCTCTTGCTAGTGATTCTCTCCAGACAAACACTCAAGAACCGACCCAGTTCACAATCCTCAAAAAATCATAATCATTATATTTATGAGGATGATGTCCATCACAGGAACTAATAGGCACCTTGTGCACTAGACCGCTGGGACATCACTATCATTCTTGCACCCAGCATATAGCAGGTTGCAAAGCAGAAGGCAATCTTCTACCATGAAACCAAGATGCCCCTTCCCTAATTGTAGCTGTTCCCAGACCTGCTTTCAGGCGATCAAAGGCAGCCAGCCAACTACAAGCCACATCACAACCCATCTCCAGGAGAGCATCACCCAACTGCACAGCTGTGATCTCTTAAAACCTCAGCACAGCTCTCTCAGGAGAGGGCTATGAGAGCTGTCCTCCATGGAGGGAGGGACACCAAGCCCAGGCTGCCCACCTAAATTGAGTTTTCCTTCTCCTCAACAGTCTTGTGCTTCCCTGTGGTGGCTGCAGCTGGCACTGTGCTCTGCCTTCCATCCTAGGCAGCCTGGGTGTAAATTGCCGTTTGCCATTTATGCACCATTCCTATGCAGAAAGCTCACAGCCGTGCTAGCACAGGCCTTCCTGGGATTCCCAGGTGCGTGATATGTGCTGCGAGGAGGAAGAGCATTAGACACTCTCTGCGCTGATGTCTTCTGGTGGATGCCAGCATCCATTCCAGTGACAGCACCATGCTACTGTGAGTATCCATCAGCAACTTCTCCAAATGCCTCACTGTCACCTGGTGGCCCACAAGCACTGCAGTACCTGCATGCCTCCAACTTCAGGGGTAATGGATTGCCCAGCTACACCTGGGATTGTCTGCTGAAGAATCAAAGCTTTTTAGTGCACACCAAGGTGAATCTTGGTTCGCACAGGACATGGGCAACACCCTTCTAGGCAAAATACCTCTGAGGTTCACAAACACCAATGGGACAACATTAGACTAGAAGTTATTACCTTTCACCTCTATTTTTACACCTACTCCAATGATATTTATTTAAACTACCACTGAAGACAGAAAGTTGGGGCTATGCTTAAAGGTGTTATCTCTGTAAATACTGAGCCATATTAAAAATATGAATATTGGACTATGTGTTTTGTTGCCATAAAAATTAGCATAAATACTCTTTTGATTTTTAATTTCTCACTGCGTGATCACTGATTTCCAACAACACCTTTAAAAAGACAAAATAATTCTTATGTAAGACTTTATACTGTTTAGTTAGGAAATAGAATTAAAGACCACAGCACAGAGCAGGACCTCAAAATGAAAACTCAGTGCCAGAAGCAGACAAAGCATGTTGTGCAACAACAGTTGCATGTCCCATGTTGGACGTAGTATAATTAGACAGTCCATGAGTTAATCCCAGACTGCCTTCTCTGTTTAGGGAAAGGAAAGAGCTGGAAAGGAGGCTTTGTGATTGTCTGAAATAAATCTTCTTGCTTCTTCTGTGAGTAACATGAATATTGATGGCTTTTCAGTTTCACAGCACCTCCATCCCTTTTATTTATGTGCAGTGAGTTAATGAAGGAAAGCATTTTTAATAGATTATAAAAGCGTAGAGTGAGGATGGCTCTGCCAACAGAGAAGCAGAGAGCTGGTCATGGAGTTAAGGAATTCCCTGCTAGTTTTTGCTTCATCAGATACTGATACATATGAGATTAGAGACAGAAAATTTCATAGCAAGTTTCCATAAATGTGGAGCCTGCTCTATGTTTAACCAATTTCTGCTTCATCTTTCTTAAAAATCAGCATCTGTACTATGTGGTAGAGTAACTCCTTCTTCACTGTGAAAGGTACAGCACTTCCCAACCCTCTGACTCTAATCCTTGTGCAGAATTTACACTTCCATTCCTTAATAAATAGAACAGACTAATGCAGCTCTCTTGTTCTTTGGAGTCAGAAAAGTGCTGTTTACAAGCATGTGCTTTTCAAGACAGGTTCTGCTTCCATTTTTTAACCCCCCAAAAGGTACCAAAGTGTTGTCATCGCACACACAACATTCATAAAAAGGCTGTTTGTGGCTCCTATCTTAAAGCAGAAATGGCAACATGTTTTGCACTTTTGTCCTTCCACAAGCCACCTTTGATCCAACTGGTCCTAGAGCTCTAATTACTCTGAACTTTTATCTGAGAGCATGCCTTCCACAGAAAGCATCTTAATGGAGCAATAAAAATAGGCCAGGTATATTTTATGTCTCAGCTTTAAGGTTTTGACCTCCAAAACAGTCTGGTTAAAATGTGAAAAATTCTGAGATTGGATTCCACACTGTGAGCTGTTTGAGAGCAATGGTGGTACCACTGATTGATATCACCTGTTTTACAAACAAACAACAAACAAAAACTCCTGACATTTGCACCTTTATTAGAAACAAAGTAGTCTTTAGGTCTTTTAATTATGATAGAAGCAGAATTTTAGAATGGATACAGCAGACCAGATTGTCTAACTAGCACAGCATGAGCAGCTCTGCCCAACAGACTACTAAAATAAACTGAAAGGTCTGTGATCTTTAACATCAAGTAAATCAAACAGGTAGGAGAAAGTCTTATGACACACTTTCTCACGACCTGTGGACAGTTTTCAAGCAATCATTCTAAATACCCATGTTGACTAGAATTATTTGGCAACAACTGTTGCACTAGAATTTCTCTCAAATACTGACAAGCTCAGACCACAGCCCTGTTCAAAGCTAATAAGGTATATATAAGATAAATAACATGCTGTAAATATTAAGGACTGAACCTGCAAATAAAAGCTTTGCAGAAGAGATTATTTGCTGCCTTAAATGGATGACAGTAGGACGTCCTTACATGAATGGGATTTGAAGGGGACACTAAGACCAGCTTCTCAAAGGGAGTCACAATGAGTACCAGTGATCAGCACCTGTGCTTTTACACCAAACTACGACAGTATTCAGATCAATTTGTTGAAGTTAAACATGGCTCTGGCATGGGTTAAGTCTCAAGCTTGAGATAGGAACACCAACATCTCGGAAGCCATTAAACCTCCTCACCATACTCAAACCTTACTTGGGTATCTCAATTAAGAAGTAAATCCTAGTCCTGGCTAACTGGGAAGACTGTGAAGTCTGCTCGGCCCAGTGATACCTAATTATATATAACACATCAAGCCAAAAATAAACAGGGGAAAGTTGGGAGATTCATGCCACCTAATTAACATCTGCAGGCTGGACAACCATGAGGAGTAAGTAGTTAACCATGACTGCCTTCACAGCCAGCAAAAAGAAATTTGCACTCTGAAGGCGTGACTTACCTGAGCTACTTCAGATGTTCTCACCAGAATAAAATTAATAGCTCCCTAAACTCTGTAATGACAAGCTTTCCCCTGATGACAGAGAAAAACTAAAGCAATTAGCTCACCTGAAGACATCAACGCTTAGCCAAATAAAACTGAAACACAGAACTGCCCCGCAACCGACCTGGGGCACAGTTCAAAGCATGAGTCTCTCACAAACCCTGACAGTACTGGAAGAAAGATGCACCGCACCTAACCTGAAGAGACATCCAGAATACTTTCTGTGAGAACATTCCCACAGAGGCACAGTCTGCTACAGACATGATGTTTTGCACTTCACTGTCATGCGTTTTGGGCATTCACTCGTAACTTTTCATGGCAGTGGTACAGGACCATCAACGTGGACCACAGAATGGCTAAGGTTGGAAGGAACCTCTGCAGGAAATCTAGTCCAACTCCCTCCTCAAGTGCAGACGACCAAAGCAAGTTACCCGGGACCATGTCCAGTCTTTGAATGTCTCCAAGGAGCAAGACTCCAGAACTGCTCTGGGATAGCAATTCAGAGCTCAGTCACTTGCATATTAAAAAAGTGCTTCTTGGTGTTCAGGGGGCACCTCCTGTGTTGCGCTCTGCGCACACCACCTCTTGTCCTGCCACTGGGCAACACTGAAAACAGCCTGCATCTCTATTTACTGCACCTGCACTTCAAGCATTTGTGAACACTGATAAGACCCTCCTCAGTCTTCTCTTCTCCAGGCTGAATGTCCCAACTCTCTTAGCCTTTCCTCATAGGTGAGATGCTCCATTCAGTCCCTTTTTCATGGTGGACTCTCTGCAGTAGCTTCATCTTTGTCTTGTACTGTGGAATCCAGAACTGGATACAGTGCTTCACGTGTAGCCTCATTAGAGCTGAGCAGGAGGAGAAGAATCACCTTCCTTGACCTGCTGTCAATACATAACGTAGACCAGAATACTTCTGCACCGGTCTCTGTGGCAAGGTCACCCTGCTAGCTCATGCTCAATTTGGTGTCCACCAGGCCCTACCAAGCTGCTTTCCAGCTGCACAGCAGCCAGAACATCCCGGTGCCTAGGATTGTTCTTCCCCAGCTGCAGGATTCTGTACTTCCCCTTGTTTAACTTCATGAGGTATCAGTCAGTCCACTTCTTCATCCTGTCCAGGTCACTCTGTATGGCAACACATCTCTATGATGTATTAGCCACTCCTCCACTTTCCCATCATCTGCAGACTTGCTGAAGGTACACTGTCCCATCATCCAGATCATTAATGAAGACACTGAACAGGACTGAACCCAGTACTGACCCCTGGTCTTCACCATTAGTTACTGGACTCTAAATAAACTGCACCACTGTTCACCACTCTCTGGGCCACTCAGGCAGTTTTCAATTCATTTAACTGCCTGCTCATCCAGCCCAATCTGCCCATAACTCAGCAGTTTGTCTGAGGATCTTAAGGGTGACACTGTCAATGGCCTTACTGGAGTCCGGATGAAAACATTCACTGCTCTCCTCTCAGCTACTGGGACAGTCATTTCATTGTGGAACCTTGTCAGGTTGGTCAAGGATGTCTTCTTGGTGAAGTCATGACAACTGCTGATGATTTTCTTCTCGTTCTTGTGCCCACAAATGGTTTCCACGATTAGCTGCTCTATCACTTTCCCAGAGACTGGTGTGTAGTTGCCTTTGTCTTTTTTCTTGCTCTCCTTGAAGATAGGTCTGATGTGCTTTCCTCCCATCTTAGGATAATTCTACCTGCTGCCACGATCAATCAAGTCATAGGAGCCATCTTGACCCCAACAAGACCATCTCTCTCCAACTGTACGCACATCTCCAACTCATCACATTTATTCCTCATACTGTGTTCATTAATTAGTATACAGGCACTTCAGACAGGCATCACAGCAAGTTGAGATCCTAGAGAGAGTTGGGGGATTTTATCATGCCTGTAGGCACCTCCTTGATTACATGCAATGTTTGGTAGTTCCTCCACAGTATATACGATGCGTGTTCCTGGAACGGTGGTACTTTGCAACCCTCTGCACTCCCAGAGGGAAATACCAAAGCTAGCACGATCAGTGCTTCAGTTCCTCCACTCAGATTTCTGCAGGCCTCAGCAGCAACACACGGCTGGCACCAGGTGGTCACATGTACCAGCTTCACCATCAGCCCCACTCTCTGCTCCTTCCCCATGGGTGAGATGGGACTGACAAAACAGCCCTCCCTCAGATGGGAGGGACTCATCTGCGGGGTAAATTCACTCATCTACAAAGACTGCAGTGGTCCCACTCATTCCGGCAGCGCTCCAGATCTCACATCTGGAGCACAGCGGAAATTCTGGAGTAGCTTCAAGCACATTTCGTGTGTCTTGCTGTTGCTATTATTTTGTGTGTATGGTTTTATATTAAATTAAAACTTACATTACATACCTTTCTTATACAACAGGGCAAAAAACCATTTGCTAACAACTGAAGAGATGGGAGGCTAAAGGTCAAACTTAATCATATTTTAGTTTATTGTACTCAAGGAACTGGAGGAACAGAAGAATTCTTTTACTCATTAGATTAATGCCCTAAAAACATCTGCTCTTAGCTACTAGGATTCTAAGTTAATGCTGGCCTGTGACTAGAGCAACTATACGTGTAAAATCCATTTGACTGAGAGCTTCAGGAGCTTTATTTACACTAGCAAAATTGCAGAGCCATAGCTTACTGTCAGCATGGCCACTGTGCTGTTTAGCTGTTTGGAAAAAACTCTCAAATGTGCATCCATTTCAGCTACTGTTCTTGTGCTGGCAGTGGGGCTATGTGAGTTTGCTTATTGCAACCGAGAGGGATTAGGAAACGGGGCTTTGATGTGTTCAGGACATGTGCTTGACATTACTTGTATACCTAGAAACTGGCACATGTGCCTGCAAGTTGTGGTCTGAATTGTTTGTCCCTGTCAGCTCGTATTTGCAGCTATGGGTGGGGTTTGTGTAAAATTCTACTATTACATGCCATTTTATATTCAGTAATAATCTACAATCTATATTCGGTCACTATATTTTTTTCTACATTCAGGAATATTTTACTGTTGTAGAATATGAAATGCAACACACAAGGCCCATGTGATGAGAACATCATCATCACAGGAGAGGAGGCTGAATACTAAATTTACAGCCATTCGGAAAGTATCTGCAGAATTTTAAAGGATTATTGATCAGTAAATGCCATTCCCTAAATGTAAAAAAAATATATACCCGTTCCAAGTCATTTTGTGATTTCTTGCAAATATCAGGAGATACCTACTTATTTTATGTAGCTTTTAAAGCATTCTGTGATGACAGGTGCTATCTAAATATCTAAATAGTGTTACAAACACAAACAAGCCCGCATAGTGTTGTGTTCTGGTTGATTTCATACTCTTCTATGGACATAGGAGATACAAGATGTTAAAACACTGAGCTCTGCAAAGAGTGGCAGCATTTTGTTTGCCTTCCCCCTGCACCCCCCAGCAAGTGTTACGTTCTGGGGACTTATCCAAGGTGGAAAAACTAATCTGACCCATCCCAGTTACCCTCCTTCAGATCTTCATTTGGTTTTTAGACATAATATTCCTCTTCAAGTCAATGAGTTTTATTGCTAAATCTAACCTGAATGCTCTGCCAATTTTCTCTGGTCTTTTTCTTCTAGAAATGAAGGCACTCGATACGTTTACAGCAGTGAAACTGTATTAAAAGCCACAGCAGGTGGAGAATAACACAACCCAGGGAAATTTTTGTTTTTCACTCTACTAACTATCAAAGCTATGCACAAAGCACACCAAGACACAGTAAATAAAGACATTTCACACAGACAAGCACGAAATCTTCCAAAACAAAGAAAATTAAATTATCTTTCAACTAAAGAGCACACTGCAATGAAACACTAAAGGAGCAATTCTAATTAAAAACATGCTGCGAATCTCCTACTTTCCACCAAGAAAAAAAAAAATAAAAATCACACTAGTGTTTATGCATGTATAGCCACCCTCTAAAACCAGTCAAGCAGCTTTCAAGCCAAACAATGCAAGAGACAGCATCTCAGAACTACAAAACATATTGAAACTATTTCCAGAGCAATCATAACAACAACATGCTAGGCGAGGATCTCCAGGGAGGGGGTGGCTCCCTGGTGCTGCCCACTGTGTTTGGCACAGGGCTAACAGCACCCATGCAGCATCCTGTCCTTCACCCCCATAGCCAGCAACCTCCCAGTGTGTGCAGCCCTGTGCAGCAACGCTTGCTTTGGCAATGGTTAGTCTCATCCAAAACACAGCGTGTAAACAAAGCCTTATGTACCCACATGCATACGCAGGAGAGTTGAAGAGCTGGTAGTCCTGGCCCCAGGCAAGCATGGGCAGCTGCTGCGCAAGCTCTTCCACGCAGCTCTGTTCGAGCCTCCTAATCCCTACATGCTGCAATCATCTCAGGCTCAGATCCCTCTCATGGCAGTGCTAAATCAAGCCACCGCCTCAGACGAACACGCTGAGATGGGAATGAAAAGTCCAGGCTAACTCCTTGCTTCTAAGCAGGGTTAGAGTTTCACGTACAGCTCAGTTCTGAGCAGCTCTCCAGAAATGAAACGCAATCCCTCTTCCAACCCACTTCCTTCCATTTATTTACCTTTTTGCAGAGCCACAATACACTGAGGGCTTCCTAGACACTAGCCACTGTCCTTTCACGGGCAGAGAGCCAACAGGATAGAAATGAGCGGCTTGTTATGTACAGCAAAGACAGATAACCCGTGCAGAACATGTATGATATGCTGATACTGCTGTTCTGATGCAGGCACAGAAACAGGAACCGGCTAAATATAGCAGATTTCAGTGACCGATCTAAATTACAGACTTAAATGATATGAAGAAAGGTGCAGCTCTCCCAAAGACAGAGAAAAGTAACGGGAAGATTTTGCTACGTGAGGAGAATTTTGGTCATAGTATCATTAGTCTTATTTTTTTTTTTTGCTATCGGGACATCCAGTTAAAGCTTCAGAGACACAGAGACCTCATGCAGCAATTCGATGTTTACAGACAGGTGAGAGAGTCAGCATAATGGCGGAAAAACGAAAGATGAGATCATCCTAGAGAACCCCAAGATCAAAAGGACTGGGGAAAAGGAGGATCCAGGTAACAGCTTTCACCTGAAAACCACCAGAAGGAAACAGACACATGTGGGGCAAGCCCTGAAACTGATATCCACAGGTTTTTAAGAAGGAAAAACTAATAAACATCCTGAAAAACATCAAAGAGGCCTGGAAGGGCAGAGCACAGATTCTGCAGCCTGGGCCCTTTTTTCGCGCTGTTCTCATGCAGCTAGCAGTCTCCCATGCTCATGTATGATACCCACCCTCTTGTAGCACTGGTGCAAGGCAGCGTAAGTGTCTTAATCCACATTTTGCAGCTGAGTAATGTGGGTGACAAGGAATAACAACGCCACTTTATGAACGCAGACTTGTTTGGTAGAAAATTCAAGCTCACGTTAAACCTTTAATCCCACTGTATTAAAATTTAAGGATGCGCTTCTGTGCTGTGCTGCACTGTAACAGAAAGATCACTTGGCTCAGTCTTGCTTGCATTTTTTTTTCTCTTTCTTTACACAGAGCTCTGTTCTTGCACAAGTATGATTTCAGGTGGCAAGGGAGGATGGCTCTCTCCAGTGAGACGGATGGGATTTTTCCCATTATCATCTCTGGGTCTAGCTTTTGGTGGTAACACTATATTACCAAAGTAACAAAGAACAAAACTCGTGGAAGGGGACTTGGCTGTAGGTAACTAAAATGCTGAGGAGCTCCCAAAAGTGCAGCATTGCCATGCCTGCAAGTGTTGTTTACTTTTATTGCGGCTCCAGTTGAAACCCACGGAGTAGACTTTTAATCCTTAATGTACATTATGTCTGCATGCAAACCACAAGCAGGAGTTTCTCTGTTTTATTGGGTACTGAAACATTAAAAACAGGTGTTTAAAAACCATATTACAAATCTGTCTGCAACCTGTATTATTTTTACTACATATGCAAGTAAATTGATCACTAGTGTATTTCAATTGTTTTAGTGAAAATATACAACTGCTAAATTATTTCTTAAACATGTGGGGAGAGAGAAAGTTTATTTGATTTTGCTCCACTGACAGCAGACAACATACTTCACTTCTATATATTTATATAGCAGATGCTGTAATGGATCATCTCTTTCATGGCTTGTATCAAAGAACATCTCTTGAGCTATTCTTCATGGGGAAAGTCGAGATAAACCCCTGCTCATCATGAAAGCTGCAATGTACTTCTAGAGAGCAACTCAGTAATCTGACACCATATTTTCCACCGATTCGGTCTGCTAGTTGGAACAATGACTGATTAAAATGGAAAATCTACACTATTACCACATATACCGACACTCCAGATTATAAGGTATAGTACAGATGTGATTTTACTCTTCTTACATACAAAAATTAGAGAGTATAGACCAGAAATTATTCCAAATTAGTTACTCTGTTGTGAAAGCGATCTAAAATATGAGCTGGCCCCACAATACCTTCATACAGAATGCACTCAATAGAATTTTTGTGGTGTTCTGTGTAATTTGGAGTACTAAGAAGGCAAATAAATTGTTTGCCCTGAGATATTACTTTTAGGAATAGAGGACAGATGTCTAGTTGCTGAAGCAGACTTGTAAAAAATTAATCACTTGCCTCATACAGGTTAGCAGTATTTGGCAGGTAGGTTAGCACAGCTCATAATGAAGCATCTGGCTTTTGGTAGAGCTGCATTTTAATTTTAACTGTGTTTCGTTTCAGCTTTTGGGCCCATATAAACATGCAATAATCTGACAAGTCTGGAGAAGATTTGCTGATTGATAACATCGGTGTAGATCTTATAAATTGCAACCAAAACTGCAGTCAGCTGAATTAGTAACTGTGCCTCAAGCTCAGATCAGTGCCTGGGTGACCACTGCTGAACCTCCCTACAAAGTCACTTTAAACCCAGTCCTCAGTCTCTTACCCATCCAAATTATTTTCTTAAAATCAGCTAAATTAACTGCAGTAAGCAACTCCTAAGTACGTACTTATATAAAAGAGAAGAATACCCTGTGCTTCACAAACACAACCGACTCATGTCATCACTTTCTGGCAGCACGCACATTCTGAGCACAGCACACAAGAGTAAAATGTCATCAACAATCTCCAATGAACACCTCGAGCACTAAGAACTGCAGCCCCTTCCATCGAACCGTTCTGATGTGCTGGTTTCACAAAAACAGGATCAAACATCCCACTACTTCTTTCCTCTTTTTAAATATTTTTTTTAATATTTTTTTTTTACTATTTTAAGCAAAATACTAAAACTAATTTCCTTTTTTATGTCATACATTAATGATATTGTACATTTTATAAGGGCTGCTCCAAAAGTAATGCCTCCTTGTTTTATGTTTTATGATGTTGGCCCACGAGGCAGATGTTGGTGGTATGCCAACACAGGCTGAACCTTCCCACTGCCACTGCGTTACATGTTGTTTCTGTGTGACAGATGGCAGTAGAATCTGACAAAATGGGGTCTGACATGGATGTGTGTATGGAGCAAAGACGTGTCACTGAGTTCCTCCACATGGAAAAAAAGGGCACCAACTGATATTCATTGACACCTGCTGAACATTCATGGAAACCAAAGAGTGGATGTGAGAACAGTGAGGCAGTGGGTGGTGCATTCCAGCAGTGGTGACAGCAACCTCCTCTGGTGCAGATGTTTATGAGCATGGCATGCAGGCTCTTGTTAATGGCTGGTGAAAATGCACAGCTAGTGGTGGTGACTATATTGAAAAATACTGTTCTGTAGGTGAGAATTTTCTCTGTCAAATAGCGTTACTGTGCTCTTTGCACAATAGTTGTAGTTTCCATGGAAATAATAAATAGGAGGCATTACTTTCAGAGCAATATACTTATATACACAAGAGCAATATACTTATGTATACACAGCCTAAGACATTTCCTCTTCACACAGTGTGACCCAGGCAAGCCAAAAGGTTGGACACCCATGCATTAGATCATGAATTAAACAAGTGCTAATTTTGTTTTTACATTATAACCATTTTCTGCAGGATGAAGGGAAATGGTTTTAAGTTGAGGGAGGAGAGATTCAGGTTGGATGTCGGGGAAATTCTTTACAGAGAGAGTGGTGAGGTGCTGGAACAGCTGCCCAGAGAGGTTGTGGATGCCCCGTCCCTGGAGGTGTTCAAGGCCAGGTTGGATGGGGCCTGGTCTAGCATTAAGTGGGGAGGTTGGTGGCCCTGCGTGTGGCAGGGGGTTGGAGATTTGTGATCCTTGAGGTCCCTTCCAACCCTGGCCATTCTGTGATTCTGTAAAGAAGAATGCTCTATCCCAGGTTCTACTACCTCTCAAAAGGGAACACAAAGAAAGGAATTTGGGAGCACAGTTCTGCGTGAATTTGCAGCACCCTTAACAGCAGTAACACAGATGCCCAGATTCTGTAGGTATTTTCCAAATGCACTGCTGTGAGGAAATTGCCTATGTCAGCCACTGATTATATTCACTTTTTTTGTTTCTGTCTTCACTGACCACTACCTACTGGAGGAAAGTCCCACACCCACAAAAACACTTTCATCTTGTTTTGTTATGTAGAGAACAGAGAGGGGACAGATTTCTTATTTTTTGTTATCTTTAGATCTGACCACTTGTGATAAAGGTGAATGGCAACTTCTAGAAAGAAAATTCAGAGATGGAGCACGAGACATGGCATTTACAACTTTTAGCAAGGGCTATGCAATATTAAACAGGTGAGAAGGAGGGATGGGAAGGAAGGACAAGAAAAGCACAGCACTCAAACAGTCAAGGTTGAGTCCTGATTCTTCCCCAGTGAGCAGTAATACACTTTTTAAAGCAATGCTTCCAAAATAATGATAAATCACCCTTTCAGACAGCATTCAAAAAAAAATCTTATATGTTGCAGGCATTTTACTGATGTAGCATGACAGATGAGGACAATGTGAATGAGGCAAAAGAAAATGAAGACTACTACTTTTATGCTCAGTTTTTCTTGGCCTTACAAAGACTTGCATCACATTGTTTCCAGACTTTTAGAGCATGCGAACTGTTCATCACCAAAGCCATCAGACAAGGGGAACAGAAGAGATGGTTCTACGAGATAAAGTTGACTCCTCTGCTTCTCTGCTAGGTCTAACCAGGATGGAAAATATTCATTCATCCATGTAAAAGAGGAACCCTGAAACAGCAACAACACAGTTTGCATCTTATCAGTAACTGCCAGAGGACAGTGAGAAGATGCCACTGAATGACAGAAACGTAGAATATCCTGAATTGGAAGGGACATACAAGGATAACTGAGTCCAACTCCTGGCTCCACAGAGCATCACACAAAATTCAAATCCTACATCTGAGAACACAGTCCAAACACTCCTTGAACTCAGGCAACATGGGGCCATGACCACTGCCCTGGGGAGTCTGTTCCAGGGCCCAGTCAGCCTGTCAGTTAAGAACTTTTTCTGGATATCCAACCTGAACCTCCTCTGCCACAGCTCCATGCCACTCCCTCGGGTCCTGTCGCTGTCACCACAGGGCCAGAATACTAGCAGTCTTTAGCTCTGTGCTAACAGGGACTGTGTGTGTCCCAGGCAACAGCAATCTATGTGGTAAGCAAGAAATGGAGGAGAGGAGCCTGCATGAAAAAGAAAAAAAGACTCAAAGGTGCTTAGTTGCAAACTCTCTTCATCCACAGTAAGAGGCAGAGGCCATTCAAAGCACACGGCTGGCCTTCAAACACCATCACTACCCGTGTCTTTGGAGCTGACAGTGAGTCTGAACTGAAGGCAAACCTAGAAAGCTGTTCTAAATCCTTCAGCCTGGAAAACCAGATGAAATATCTTGTCATCCAAACAGTCAGGATATGTCCTACAGCATCAGTCAGGCTGAGCATGGGTGAGGCACCATTTTAAAAGGAGAGTAGAGTGCATCACCCTAGTGCTGGCTGGTGGAAATTTTGTTTCTTCACTTGGAAAGGGCTGATGCTCTAAGCAGCAGAGGCCTGTCCCCAAAATCACTCATAAATCAGAGTTGAAGTCGCATTTTCAGAGTCATTAAATTCTGACTGTCTGACAGCAACACTCTCTCCAGAGTGGCTCCCTTCTGGACTTGGCCCCTCCTAGGTAGGCCATAAGCTATCTATATGGAAGTGCCCTGTGGGACCAAGCTTTATATGAAATACCAAAAAAGAGAAACTCCCTTCTTCCCAAAATATCATCTTCTAATGATGAAAAGCTGCAGTAAAAAAACTTTCAGTGGGCTTTCTTCCATTTGTTGGATTTATAGAAGCAATAACAGCCTTAAAACATCTGCCATATCATTCTAGTTTTCAGTTTTGATTATCTGTCCGCTAGCTTGAGGTTAGTGTTAACTATACAGATGCAAGAAGTGAGAAAGCCATTCTGCTTAGATTTATTCTTATGAAGAATAAGGCTGTCCAAAGTAAGGCAATAAAACATAGGCTCCCTGTTTGATTTGTTGTATGGTTCCATGGCTTTGTGCTATTAGTTGCAACCTGGCTAACAGGTGCTTGCTAGTGTCTTTATATTCTCACATAAGAAAGGATTATATTTCCATCTGGATAATAGGGTGACACTGTCTTCTATAAAGAAGTTAAAAACAACTCAGAATGGAAGTCTACTGTGGTACAACAAACTAAATCTTCTTTTACTAACAAGAATATGGCCTTTTCTCTGCTCTGACCAATGAACAGTGCTAAAGGGAAAATGGTTAACACGATTTTTTTCCATATCCATTCCTCTTGGTCAGGCATCAGGCTGCCAGGAGCTGAATCAACCATGGATTGTTCTTCCTCCAGCTCCCTTGACTCACCCAGAAATGGTGGTGACCCTGCCTCTTAAAAACAAACTCACAGTGTTTTGGGTTACCTACTAAGGAAGCACTTACACACACACTACAAGTATGTGAGACATCCCATACTGTGTGCTTAAAAATGAAGCACAAGCTCACCTTTGCCACGCAGCATCACTGCATTGCTGGGAAGGACTTGTCCTGTTCTGCCTGGAAGAGCCTTTACCCCTTCATCCTCTTCCTGTTATCAGCTGAGAGCAACTCTTTCCAGTCCTTTCCTTTAGCTGTTAATTTCTCTCTTCCCCCCATACTGTTTGTGTAACTGCACAGCTCTATTACCTCATGCTGTCAACTATTTGTGCAGCAGTATGTGTGATGCAGTCCTACATGAAGCTGTGAGGTTCAAACATAATACCCCAATTTGAATGCATCTGCAGCTCACTGGACTGACTACAGCCCCCTGAAGTTACAATGGTTTGATATTCTCTAAGGGATTCATCTTGAAGCTGAAAGGACTCAGGTGGGTATCTGTGGTGGCCAGCTGCAGGACTTCTGCAAGGCCTTTGATAAGGTCCAGCATCACACTTGTATCTCTAAGTTGCAGATACATGGATTTGAAGGGTGAACTACTTGGTGGATAAAGAATTGGTTGGATGATCACAGCAAGAGACTTCATGTACAGGTGGAGGCCAGTGAAAAAAATCATAGAATCACAGAATTACATGGTTGGAAAGTAGCTACAAGATCACCTAGTCCAACCATCCTGCCATCACGATTGCTACCACAAGCACTAAACCAGATCTTGCAGCTCCTCATCAAGATGCCTCTTGAACACTGCCAGGGACGGCGACTCAATCACCTCCCTGGGCAGCCATTCCAGTGCACTCCAGAGGAGGTGGATGCTCCATTCCTGGAGGTATTCAAGGCCAGGTTGAATGGAGCCCTAGGGAAACTGGTCTAGTGGGTGGTAGTCCTGCCCATGGCAAGGAGCTGGAACTAGATTCTAACTAACTAACTAACTAACTAACTAACTAACTAACTTACTTCAAGATCACTTCCAATCAAAGCCACTCCTGAGTTCTGTGATTTTATGTTTTGAGTTCTTCTGCAGAAAAGACACAACCCAATTCTTTTGAGCAGGTCTCCTGGCACAGACATTTTGACAATGCAAATCAGCAGAAAATCTTTCATTCATTCATTTATTTATTTATTTATTTATACCTATAAAATTAGGAAGTTTAGGCTTTTCATCTGTTTGGAGGCTCAGATCAAATTCTGCACTGGAGCACACAAACCACAGGCAGCATGTAGCATCCCACTACAGAGCACGTGGTATAGCGAAACGCAAAGCAATATTCGCTGTATCTTCATTATTAACACATTTTTTCCAATAAGAACACAAATCCAGGCCAATGCTAGGTACCTGGATAACAACAACAACTACAACAAAACCAACAGAAATACCCTACAAATCATTTTCTCCCTCTTTCCTGACTGATTTATCTACCTCATATTGGGACTGAACGAGGAGAAAATTCCTGGCATACTTTATGTAAAAAAAAAAAAAAAAAAAAAAAATCATAATCATAACTTTTGCATGTGCTTATTTGACTATTCTGTGATTTTTTTTCTTTCACCTTTTACTCCAGTCTCCTATGGGAGTAATTCATATGCTTTAATTAAACATTCTTGAGTATTTGGACTTTATCTCACAGATATACCACACCCTGCTTGTAAAAATTCCATCTCAAGCAGCCAAAGTACTTGACTTATCCCTAGGAGGAGTTATTAATTAGAGTAACTGCAGACCATATATTTATAATCTGGTGCCATCACTTCCCATGGATCCCAAGCTTTTATCTGCAGATTACTTACCTGCAGCTGAAACAGAATCATACCTAGCTGGAATGTAACCCCCATCTTGTGCAACTGTTCGTCGCCACTTTTAAAATGAAGAATGGAAGACAGGTCCAAATGGAAGAAGTATTTAAGACGTCTTAAGAACTTTTTGAAGATATTCAGGCTAGTAGGCCTGATTTCACTCCCACAGTGGTCAGACCCCCAGGTCTAACCTCACCTGACATCATGCGATGCTTGCAGCCCACTGGGGCACTGGCTGGGCACTGACCTAGAGGGGGAGAGTACCCCAGTCTGAAATCACCAGAGGAAATTACAAGCAGCAAAATACTTCCACAAGCCAGCAGATAAAAGCTAGAGCCAGCCATGAGCTCCCCAGCATCGCTCCCCAGCACCCCTCGATTGCCAGTGCTCTGCAGCATTTTTAGCTTCCTAGGTGAGCCAGCTCACTCTCAAAATGCTTAGTAATCAAGAACAGGGCTCAGGGCTGCTGCGGCAGCCAAACACCCGCACAGGCATGGGGAAAATGTGTGAGAGGGGAATATCACGCTACAGGACTCAGCAGAAGCACTCATGGGCAACCTTATGCTCCTAAGTGCAGAAAGGAGGGTGCAGCCTTCCCGCAGAGAAACATCCAAAGGAAATCCTGCTGGCATGAAACAGACTGGGAGACAGCCTGCAGGAGTCCCCAGTAAGCAAGCCCTAGGCAGCTGATGGAGAGATGGCAAAAGCAAGTATCACTTCCCAGCAGCAGGTTGGGACAGGACTGTGCTGCTTTGGGCAGCCCATAGAGCCTGCCAGGCTTGTTGCTACAGTGGGTCAGCAGCAATCCTCACCTGAGGGCGAGCTTGGAAGCTTGGACTCCTTCCTGTGTAACTGAATTGAGTAAAACCCCTGACTCAAACACTTGCAGTACCTGGAAATATGTTGGCTCAGAGCTGCATTTTACAGCTTCAGCCAGTTGCGGAATTATCAGAGGTTACTCCCTAGATTACCTCCTCTTCCTTTATTTCTTTGCAAGCATTTTCTTTTTTTTCTTTTTTTTTTTTTTGACATTCATCCATCCGTTTCTGGTCTGAATCAGAAGCTGTTAAGTTTTTCCTAAAACAGATAATTCTGGCTGGGATGACAATGTCAGTACAGAGGAGCTTTCTCCGGCCCTCTTTTTAATTTTTCTCTTTTCGTAGAAAAAGATGTTCGGGTTGCAGTAAAAGTACAAAAAAATACATTAATCTTTGTTAAACCGGTAGAGTCAATTGACATGGCTCGGAATGGCTGCTTCCTCCCTTTTCCCTTAATGCCCATCCACAGCTTCCTCCCCTCTCCTCTCTTCGGACACTGTGTTTGAAAGCTGCACGCACACTCCCTGCAGGCTGGGACAGAGGATGATAGGGGAAACGTCTGGATGCACTTAGTCCAATTAAGTGTTGGCATCACATTCAGTCTTTCCGAAGAGCACGTAGGAAACTGTAAATGTCAGGCAGGCCACTGTGAATTGATGTGTCCCCATTTACATTTCCTTGCATCAAGCCACAGACAGAGTAGGTATTAATTGTCATCAAGTGCACTGTCACAAAACCCTCTTCAGTATAATTCACAAGTGTTCTGCTAAAACCTTTAGTCTTTCAGCAGATCACTTCCATAATCCCATGTCACTGATGGGTTTTGGCAGAGATGAAGAGCAAACTGTGTTTGCTGCTGACAACTCTGCCACACTTTCCCTTTTTAGCTGCCGCACCAGTACACAAAATCTGTAATGGCACTCCCTGCTGAATGTCATTTCGAACTGGCAGCATTCCTCCGAGCTGTGTGCTTGCTAAGAGAGCTTTAATGCAAACAAACAGACACACACGGGCCCTGCAGATCACCCCTGTGCCACCCGGCCTTTCCTTACACCGCTCCACTGACAGGAAGATTTGTGGCGTGAAGCCAAGCTGAACGCAGAGCCAACTTGTGCCTCACTCCCACAGGCGGTGCCATGACATCCGTGGGGCTGCTGTGCCAGGGTAGTGGAAATACCTGGGCTCCCCTGCACGGAGACTCACAGCCCAGGCAGGGAGCACTCACAAGTTAACTCTGGGGTAAGAAAGCAGCCGCGGAGGAGGGACAAGTACAGCTAGCTCTCTCCCACTTCTTTCTTCTCTTTTTTTTTTTTTTCTAAACAACTAAATCTTGTTCTTCCTGCTCCTGAGAAAACTCCTTTAAAAATGAATGAGACTAGTCATGTAACTGAATTAAGGGTCAGCTTACAGTGTTATTAAATTAAATGCTTTTATATACAGTAACTGAAGAGCTTGGTAGAATACATGAAACTGGATTCAGACTTCCCTCAGATATTTTCCAAAGTAGCTAGAAGGGTTTAAGGATCTAAACAGAACAAACTCACAAACCCATGCTTTGCACACTGCAATATCTAAACCAGCGACATACTTCCACACTGCTGCTATGGCTTTGCCCTCCAACATGTGTTCACAGCTCTGATTAGATCCAACCACAAATTCAGGACTAAATGTACTGAGACACTGATTCCAGTATAAACTGCATGTCCGGAATCTGACTGCACAGACAGGCCCACGGTCACAGCATTCCAGCTATGCAGCTCCAACTTGTGTACTGATGCACAAAAAAGCGGGAATGCATTTGTGCCACATTCACATTGCTCAGACTGCTGAGTGAACGGTGAGGAGAAGGAAAGGAAGAGAGCAAACACGCTATTGGCTTATCTGTAATAAAGGCTTGATCCATCAAGTTTAAAATATGTAAAGTACACTCCACAGGCATGCTGAGGATGTGAAAAACCACCTGTCACGCTTTTCAGATTTGAAGAATACATGGTTCTCATCACAGAGTGCCAAGACAAACAACCTGCACATTTTGGTACCTGTACAATAGGGTGGCCCCCAGCAGATGCCTTCACAGCCCCTCGACTGCCTTCTGTCTCATAGTGAGCTCGATGGTGAGATTTAGGCTGCACTTCAATACGCAGTTCATAAGGTCCTGAGTGAGATGGCAGCTGCCAGTCAAGGGCAGGCAGGGACGGGCTGTAATGGAAAGGAAAAAGTATTAAAAATTAGCATCAAGTACAATATCACAAACCACAAGTGTCCAGCACTATTACTTTAGAGAACATGTTTCACAGTTCATCCTTCACCATCTTACATTCAAAATTTCATCAAAACGGATAACGCCATGACATGAGTAATTTGGGAGGTAATGCTTATTTTATGAAGATTTATGGGTTGAACGCAGTTGATAGCCCAGATGCTATCTAGTTTGTAAATAAAATGGGAAAACATTAAGAGGTGGCTTACAAACATCTTAATATATTAATTCTTGAATCAAAAGGTAGGCAGAAAGATAGAGAGGAACTTAGGAGAAAATATTTCAGCTGCGAAAGACAATGCCAAACCAGCTCTGGAGAACTTGTAATACATTTAACTAATCCAATGGATTTAAACAAATCTGTGTAGTTTACAGGCAATAACAAGAAGGCCATTTGCAAGAAGGCCAGCTTTCTTGCAAACAAGAGAAGATGTCACAGGGTCTCAAAGCAAAGCTGGTCTCACACACCACAGGGAAGCAAGACCCGAAGTCAAAACGTGGTTACAAATCCTACCAATGATGACGCATGAGCCAGAAGAAAATCCAGCTCACTCTTCCGGCTCTGTATTGACTCAGCAATTACTAAAATATTAAGGACTCATTACTATCACAAAAGCAAGCAGAACTGACAGTATGCAATAGGGAGGGAGCGTCATTCTTAGAAACCCACATCCAGAGTAAAACCACACTTGAAAACATTGGCAGCAGAGCTCAGCTGCAAGAAATGCCACACAGATGCTCTGGGGAAAACGGGAAAGAAATGAACAAACGTCGTTGAAAAAGTACACAAACGTATTGATCTTAAAATCAAAGCAAGAAGCTTCATGATCTGGAGCCCCGTCAGAGGCCGGCTGGCTGGGATGTACCAGCTCCCTGCCCTGTCCTCAGGCCCTGGTGCCAAGGCGCTATGAGCAGCGTGACAGTGACCACGGGAAGCTGGCTGGGAGGGAGAGGATGCACCACAGCTTCTGTGCTGGGCACATTTATTACAGGCGCGTATCCATTTCATTTCATTTTGTAATGTTTATCTGGTAGTTATCACCAGCATATTTCATTTGTCCCTGCTGGAGCACAAGTGCGTGTGCACTCATGGGGCTTAAGGTAGTGCCAAGATTTTCAACGTTATCTTCTTCACTGCCCATAAATTAGCCTGTTTGAGTAACTTGAATGCCTATGGACAAGCACTACATGCATTAAGAAATCCCCAAACAACTTGAATGCCTATGGACAAGCACTACATGCATTAAGAAATCCCCAACCTCTGTAACAAAATTTCTGTAAACGGTGGCTGCTTTACACTCAGTCAGCCATTATCTCACAGCTAACACTTTCCACATACTCCATCTGTGCCACTGCAGCCAGCCACGCTGCTCTGGTTGGCGAGAGAAAACTGGGGCCCCTGGGGGCCCACTGGAGACACTACATCCCAGACCTACACACACTGCTCTGCTCCCCAGCCTTGTCCCAGAACAGACAGGGCCCACCCTGGGGACAAGGCAATGGGTGTTCTGACTCAAGTTCACGCTCCTGCACAGCGAGGCACTGCTCAAGGCACTAAGAATGAACAATCCGTCCAGGCAAGCTTTCATGTAGGCAACAAATGGTGTCCAGGAGAGGCGCCAGCACTTCTTGCATGCTCTTCTGCTACTGAACGTGCAGCAAAAGAGCTAAGAGCCACCTAAAAATTGCAGGCAATCGGCCACTGTTAAAGCCACTCCTCCTTGCCTAGTGCTCTAGGTACACATTCTTTGGTCTGAAAATCTCTAAAAAAAAATCTGGACTAGCCATATTTGAGTAATGACGAGTGACAAGGCACGGAGCAAAACAGCTGTATCTCTCCTGGTGATGATCACCATGCATTTTAAAACAGATGTTTCCGATTTTAAGTAAATGCTCATTTCGTGGATTTTTTTTTTAATTTTTTTTTTTTTCCTTCTGAGAACACAACATCTATCTGATTAAAAAAACATTAGCATAACATTAAAAAGGCCTGCTCTAACTGGCAGCATGTAGCCCACAAGGGCAGACAGATATTTTTTACGATTTAGGGAACCGTGCAATAGTCCCATGACTAATTAGACCTTTTAAAATAACTAACGCAACACACTTTCAAATTAGCATCTGAAAATGTCAGCATAATTAATTTATGAATTTCGTGTTTTCAAATAAAGCATGAAAATAAAAATACGTTTGCTGCTAGTCTGCAATCTATCATCAAAATTCCAAACTACCACCTGACCAGTTATAAATTGACAATTAATGACAGTTTTCCTGATAAAGGAAGCAGAGTGATGCATTTGACAGTGTCACTGGCTGGGGCTGTAAGAGCTATTTCCTATGTTAGGTTATCTTCACCACGCACTTAATTTCCTGCAGCTAAATGTGGTTAAAGAAAAAAAAATCACCTAGCAAACTGTGTAGTGGTAAACTGAAATCTAGTTGCTGCAAGCAGACTTTATCCATTTGAAAACTACTGCAACTAGCAAGCATCACATGGAAGGGAGATGAGCTGCTCCATCAGCAAGGGGAGAGAAAGAGAAAGAAAAGATCTTCATATCAAATATACATTGGTGCATTTCCCTCTGATTGAATTTTCCACCAACTGAAAATCTGCCCCATTCCATTCTACTTCATAATAAATCTTACAGCATTCATTCAAAACGTTGTAAAGAGAGATGATTGTTTCAAGGCAGGTTCACAAAACCTGGTGTGAGACTGTAAAAAAAACTTGCTCAATGTAACTACGTCCTACATAAATCAGATTACAAAACAGATGAATTGTGATTTATTTTGCATACGCCAGATACACAACATGATTAAATCATAAACAGATTATCGAGTCTGGCTGACTTCTGCCTTTAGCAGAAAGATTTATCAAGTTACAGGGTAGAAAAAGAAAAGATATTAGGCAGCACACTGGAATATAGGCAGAGAGGAAACAAAGCCAAAAACTTCTGTTAAACTTTGCAAAGGTGTTTAAGCCCTATTTTGGTGGCTGTGCATTTGGGAATTAAATTACCACTACACTAAATGTGCAAGGTCACTTGCAAAACACTCGCAAGCATTTTTGCTCTTGGCTATGCAGTTCTGCAAATGGCTTTGGAACAACTGTTGGTCTTGAAAAGAGATGAATCCTGCTCCTTCACCAGGTGTCACAGCACAAAATCATCTACTGAAGACAGTGGTACAACAGCAGCAGAAGCTGCTGCCCCAAGGAGCAAAGTGGAAAGTGCTTTTCAGCAGCTCAAGAAAAGCAAGTGACGTAGTCAGCGTGGCTGAGACCTGATGCCTTCCACTGAACTCCTTTAGAAACAAAGGCATGAACCAGAGAAACCACAGGGCTGCTGAGCCTTCTAACACACTGCTAAGTTTGTCCCTGCTTCAACCGTACACCAAATGCAAATATGGTTATGATTTATCGCTTATTACATGTCTCCTGTTAAAATGGATGGCTGTTAAAAATCCTTGCGTGCTTTTCAGGAGCGTAAGAAAACAGTGCAGGTCCCACTGACTTGTAGTCTGAGAAATGTACTTGCTTTATATTTCACCTCTGAGAGGACTTTTTTTTTTTTTTTTTTTTTTAATTTCCTGCCTGACAATTGAGCAACCTGGCTGTGAGCTGTTAAAACAAATGCTGCATCCCACCCCAGGCTTGCCTGTGCCGTACTGGCATGCAGAGCAATTTGCTCCACTGTGGAGCCTGTGCAGAGCTTTGGCATTCCTCACACTGAGCTCCAAGAGCACAAGTCGTCATCATGCTCACGGACAGATAATACACAACACAACCATCCTGAAAGATAACATTCAGAGACAGATTTGCACAGGAAATGCTTCACCTGTTGACTTAGGTTTAGAGACAGAACACGTAGCTACTGCCGCAGGAATGGCAGCAGCAAGTGGCTCATGTTGCATCTCTGCTTGTTCTGAATTCAGTATCGCATGGTGCTGAAATGAGCTCGTGAGGGCAGACCATTAATAAGGAGCTCACAGGGGTGTCCAAATGAACTGAGAAGCGGTCAGAAGAAAGCGCCGGGAGGATTTAAATCAAGCAAACAAAATGGTTTACCGAAACAAGTTTCCAAGCAGACCTTCACAACTAAAAGCTGGTGCCACAGGGTGGCAGACTCAACTTGTTGGAGCTTGAAGATGCCTCTATGCAGCAGGAATACAGCAGGGAAGAGGAAAAGCCCGGATAGGTTCTCCCCTGTCCCCTCCCTCTGCCCCCCAGTTAACACCAGTTAGCCCTGGGAACTGGTTACCAGCACTTGGCCAAGTCTCTGTCTTACTGGGCCATTCCCCGACAGCTCAGCATTTGCTTTGTCTGAAGAATTTCCTCTGGCTTGCAATAAACACAAAAGCTTGCCATAAATGCACAGTTCAGCAAATCTGGTGTCGCTGCTTTTGTGATGGTCCTTCTCCATCTTCAAAAACACCGATTTTGTGGGAAATTCAAATTCTCCCAAGTAAAGTTATCCTTTCTCTTATCAGATAGACCGAAGTATCTATTTAAGCAAAAACAAGAATATCCAAAGGTCCGAAAATCAGAAGAATAATGAGAAAACAACAACAACAACAACAAAACAGCACATTAAACCCATATTTTCTTAAGTAAATCATACAATTTGGGACCTCAGTGAATCAGCTGGAATGCTTGAGTTTAATACTGTCACAGTCACAAAAGTGGAATTAAAAAAACAAACAAAAACAAATAATGAACAAATTCAGTGACACAGATAAAAGCAAAATGTGTTTGAAACTGGTAGACAGATACCCAGCCATATATTCTCTATATGCAAATCACAGACTCCATATGTAAAACTACATGTCTCTCTCTGTGGGTTCAAGAACTTATATGGATTATTTTTCAGGCTGAAAAAGAAAAAAAAAAAAGAAGACTGCAGTGAAAAAAGTGGTGGATTTCAGCTGTTAAAAAAAAAAAAAGAAGAAGTATAAAAACACACAGAAGGGAGCTTTTGTAGGCCACCTGGAACTGCCTGTCTATTCCTGGAAGCTCCTTTTGGTGGTAGACCTCATACATGCCATACATCTGACCAACAAACCCAACCTTTTCTCTCCTCCCCTTTCCCCACTACATTACTTCTGAAGAAAATTAAAGTGTACCACGCCAACGCACTTCTTGTTAAACTGGTCAAAGCATATAGAGAAGCTGTTACTTCTCAGTGAATAAGAAGTTGTCTTAGTTAATGAGAGTAGCTAAAGAGGGAGATGTAAAAAGATGTGAGATACCCCAAAATCTGGCATTTTTATGAGTGCCAATCCTTTCTTGCTAAAGTAAATAGTGATTTGGGATATGCAAATGAGTGGGTAAGAAATAAAAAGCAGAATCTTAATTTGGGAAAGAGTCCCAAATACAGTGTTCTTGGTTCTGTTCCCGTATCCAAAGGAAAGTCAAGCTCTGTAATCCCACGTTGCTTTTGACATTTTTGCCTGAGATTTAGAGGCTCTCAATCAGGGAGCAAGAAGAACTGATGTAACAGCATCAGAGAAAAGAAAGCAATTGTTTCAGGGATGGTTTAAGAAAGTACAGAGTATTGCCTGCCCGTACAACAAATGGCAGATGAGAGAATGCTTCTCCTGGTACACAGAGGTCTGGAAGAGGTATGATTGCCATTGCCACCTCATGGTTGGCTCTGAAGCTTCCCATGTAAATCTCTGCCTGGTCTGTCAGTGTTTTCTACATCCAAAGCCTTGGACCCAAGACAACGAGCTGCAGATCACTAATGAAGACAAAGCCCAGTGCTAACTCCATGCCAGCCCTTGGATCTGTCCTCCCATTCTCCCTCACCAGACTCAGCACCTCTATGCCAACGGCCGTGTGGCAATCCGGCTGCACGCAGGTAGCCCTTGGTGGAGGCCTGGCAGCCAAAAGCCTGATCTGAAGAGCCCAAAGCTGACAGTCTGGAATGAGCTTCTAAGCTGATGGACTGCACAGAATCTTCAGAAATCAGAAGAAAGACGGAGCATAAAAAGATAGTATTTCCATTGAGCCAGGCATTATTCTCTACTCTTATTATTCCCTGCTGTTCTAGTACTTGGAAAAACAAAATCTGATTGAGTTTTAATTGTGAGAAATAAAAAAAAACACATCAGTTTCAGACGTAATATTAAAAAAAGCTCTTTTTTTTTTAGATTAATGCCTGCCATAAAAACATGGGTAAAGAGACATCCACGTGCTCAGCTGGTGCTGCTGGAGCCTATTCCCCCTGCTCTCAAATACAGGGGAGAGGAAGAGAAGGAGGGAAAGGCATCAGTGATTTTCCAAGGCACGCTTGCTTTTGATGAAAATGTTATGTGTACTCAGGAAGAGACTGAGGAGCTAATCAAATATGGTTATCTCAAAATCATTACAATCGGGTAGATTTTGGAGCCTGAGTTGTTTGTTGGAACCTACCCCTAAAGTCCCAGCAGTTGAAATAGAACAGATGTGTAAAATAACAGGAAAAAAATCCAGATCTGTTGTGACAAATTCTTAACCAATTTTTTTGGAAAGATTTAAAATAACATAGTTTCTGTTGCGTCGGCTGTGATCCTGTTGACGTCCGTGCTCAGTTGCCCAGCACTTTCATATACATAAAATTAGAGGTATTTTTGGTGGAAGGAAGCATGGTCAGTGTATCTGATTGGTAAAATTACTTAAAATCACATTTCGACAGTAACTTCCAACTGCCCTAGAGCACGAGTTAATGAGATCACATGGAAACATATTGCGAACCAGGAAACATATTTTATACGAGACCAAAACAGTGGAAAAAATGTTAAATACACAACGTAGTGGGGCTCCGTTTTGTACACTTCACCTTTCTTGTTTGTGTTAGCACACAGGAATGCTGGGTGCCTTCTGACTGACTACAACAAAGCGCGTAAGGGCGGCTCTCTGCAACAGAAAGATAAAAGGCGTGTTTGGTCCAACTCTCCCACTGTCGCCCTTGAAGTCTTTGGCAAAAAAACAGCCAGACAGAAAAGCCAATGTCCTGTCATTCTGACGGACTCAAATTCTTTTACACCTTTGGAAGGAGAACACAAATGGCTCTTTTTAAATACGTAGAAGGCTCTGACAGATTTGCTGGGACTGAAAAGTATCCACCCCAGCACTGAGTGCTCACTTCCAGTTGGCTCCAGCAGACCTGGTGGGATGACCACATTTCCCAGTTCTGACCTGGGCCAAGGCCCTGCAAGGAGCTTAGACAGTGCTGAGAAGAGAAGATGAGGAGTGATGAGGAAGGGGAAGGACAGCATTACACAGAATCATAGAATAAACTTTAGAATGGCGTGGGTTGGAAGGCACCTCGAGGATCATCTAGTCCCAACTCCCCTGTTGCAGACAGGCTTGCCAACCACTAGATCAAGTACTAAATCGGGTTGCCCAGGGTCCCATCCAGCCTGCCCTTGAACATCTCCAGGGACAGGACATCCACAACCTCTCTGGACAACCTGTTCCAGTACCTCACCATCCTCTCTGTGAAAAACTTCCCCCTGACATCTAATCTAAATCTCCCCTCCTTTAGTTTAAAACCATTCCTCATCCTATTACTACCTACCCATGTAAAAAGTTGATTTTTCCCCTGTCTGTAATCTTCTTTTCAATACTGGAAGGCTGTAATGAGGTTTCTCTATAGCCTTCTCTTCTCCAGACTGAACAAGCTGAGCTCCCTCAGCCTGTCCAGCCCTCTGATCATTTTTGTGGCCCTCTTCTGGACCCTCTCGAAAGAAAGCAAGAAAGCAAGAAAGCAAGAAAGCAAGAAAGCTTGTCATCTTTCCTGCTTTGAGGGCCTCAGACTTGGATGCAGTACTCCAGGTGAGGCCTCACAAGTGCAAATAATCACCTCCCTTGCCCTGTCAGACCAGGATACAATTGGCCTTCCAGGCTGCAATATGGTGTAATGTGAAGTGCCACAAACTGCTCAACTTCAGTTTTTGGACACAGAACACATCGGGGGGGTGCTGGATGGAGAAAAATAAGTTTGGCAGTGCTAAGAGCCGAGGACACTGCAGCTGTGCATCCACTTCTTTAGTGCAGAGTCCTCTTATGATGAACAAATAAGACAAGAATTATAAGCTTACAGATGAAGTTTTCTTTTTTAAACAAAAAATGGAAGGGAAGAAAAAAGAAAATCAGTGTCCAACACAGATTGGCAAGAAGCTTTCAGATAAAGTTTCAGATGAAGTAAATGCTGAAACAATGTGTAGAAGAACCACATTCCTAATATGTTTGTATTCGCGGTCTGTAACAAACAAAATAATGGGAACATCTCTTATTCCTGCAACAAAAATGTATTCGGATCCAATGAACCACTGAAGTAAAACCTCACTTTGATGGCACCAAATTGACCTACTGCCTGACAAAATTCTGAATACCCCTGATCCTGTTTCCACACTGGCTGAACTGGGGCCTGTTCCCATTCACAACCAACATACAGTGAACTCCTGGAAAGGCCTTTTAATCTTTCAGGGATTTACTCATGGTTGTGCCACACCAACAATAGAGGCAGCATCATGATAAACATCTAAATGGAACGAGTCAGTGGGAAGATTTGGCAGGAAGCAGATACAGGAAGGGGAAGGAGAAAAGAAAAGAATACAATAAAGGTATTAGCAGGATTGTCCTCCAAGCTGGGGTTGCTTACCTCATGTAGGATGTAGGAGACAGAGACTTTGGTTTGGCCCACTGGTACGGATGCTGTGGCACAGACAAGTACTGCTCGCAGAAGTTTCCCTTCCTGATATGTTGAAAGCTAGAGAAGTCTTCTGGTGACAAGTCGGCAGTCGGCGATATGGTCCCATGATCCTCGCCAGCCGGTTCAGTTTTGAGAGTCATGGACGGAGTGTGGTCGATGGCAGTCTTCCTTGACTTGATGGGAATCCCATCATTCATATCTATCGTGCTGTCAGTGGTGAGAGCATTTATGGCAGCCACAATGGCAGAGCTGGTATACTGGTTGGTGTTTCCTAGCCACGTCTCATCTGTAACGCTCACACGCGGTGAGTTTTGTGGTGAAGGCGTGGGGGAGTGATGTGGTGAGTAGGAGGTCTGCCGGCCATTGAGGCTGTACTTTCTCTTGTTGCAGGGAGACGGAGGCCTGGAGCTGCGAGCCCCCAGCCAGTTCTCCTCTGTGATGCTCGTCCTGGGAGATGTCGACGGTGAGTGCCTTGGAGAATTGAGCAAAGTGCAGGCCACCATGCCGCGCTGGTACCCCTCCTCTGTGTCAGTGGTCTTTGGAGAGACGCACGGGGACTGCCACGGAGAGGTCTGGGGTGAAGTGTACGGATACGAGTAGTTGGACTCGTAGGAAGACGCTTCAGAGTTGCAGCTTCTGGAAGACAAGCTACTAGCTGGGCTCAGGCAGGACGGGTCTCTGTATGCCTCAAGGTTTGGTAAGTTCAAAGTGGCAGTGGAAGGTGATCGCTTGGCATTTGGGATGGCCTCCTCAACCTCATCATGGAAAAACTGATTGTTGTTATGATGCAGTCCCATGTAAGAAGTGATTTCAATTCTGGGGCTCTCCAGAGCTGGAGCTCCGTTAGGTCTGATGTTTGGAGGCAGGTAATAGTCAGAGGCCCCGCTGTCAATGTGTCCTCCGTATCCGGAAGGATGATTTGTTGATGGGACAACTGAAATGATGGGATTTGATGTCTGAAGGCCATGGCATGGAGTTGACAATGAGGAATGCGCCACATTTAGAGGCAAGCCAGCATTTACGTTTGAAGATGTGTAATTATAGTGTTCTGGAAAACAAACAAACAAACAAAAAAGAATGATATGAAGCGCTGTACATAAATACTCACTTAATAACATACCAAGCTGGAATGGAGGAACATGACAAAACACACAAAAGCACAGCACTGCTTGACAACCCAACAGCATTAAGGGAGACATTGATGACTGCATCTTTGAATATCCTACTAACCGAGCAGCACAAGACAAGCCATCTTGGGAGGAGAATTTACATGGACCGAGGTTGTCTCAAAGGCACTTATGTAAACCTTCAGAGCAAAAAAGGGTGCGTCAGCATTCAGGGACTGCAGTGCTGCCCAAGAGACGTGCTTTGACATAAGCGAGCTTTATTCTCTCCCTGAAAAGCTGGAATACACGAAAAGTACAGAAAAAAAAAAAAAGGAAACAAAAGTAGAGGCGGGCTATAACAAAATCCGTGATGAAATGCATTCTACTAAAAAAATTATACACAACTGAAATTTCCATTACAGTGAGTTTCCAACCGGTTCCAGTTAACTAGGTTTTTGGAACAAGACAGATCTACTGACCTGCTCTGGTTTCTGGGACCACTTATCCTCCCGCCCAACTGACAGAGACCAGGTGAAAGATAAACACGGATGTCTTGCTACTCTGCGACAGATGAAACTCCACTGAAGTTGCTGGTTCTTGCAGATGCCACACTTAAACGCTGCCAGGAGCACGCTCTGGGCCAACTGCCTAACTGTGTAACAGCTCCGAGCGCGTTAAAGCGATAGCATGATCATTGTGGAAAACATGAAAAGTGAGATCACATCACAGACTTGTGCCGATCCAGCGCAGGGGACCAGCATGCCTCCGTATCTGCTGTGCTGTGCAGAACCAGCCCCTCAAAATTGGTCCTTAGGGATCGTCCTCGCTTCAACCCGCCATCAGCATGTGCCACCTCCTCTCCCCTGCTCTGGGGCCTCATACAGGTCACTCTCCACCTCCCAGAAACACCAGTGGGCTGTGCCTGGGCAGGTGGGCAGCTCTCAGTACTCTGACTGATGTGTGATCAGGACTCAGCCCCTGTGCTTGCCTTCTGGCTCAGAGAGGCTCAGTCATCTCTACACTTGAGCCAGAGCCCCTCGGGCTGATAGCTCTTGCCATGCCAAAAAAAGATGGCAAACCCTTTCTGTCGAGGATGAGGGCTGCTGAATTTGGGGGTTGGGTAATGCTGTTCTGTAGGTCTGTAGGTAGCAGCCTGGAAATAATCCCAGCTGCAGCTCCAAGCAGCCTTTCCCTGGGTTTCTCCTGGCAGCGGCACTTCCCAGCATGACACAGGGAAACTCTGTGTCCCCCAGCCAGAGCCGGCCTCCATGAGGAACTAGGCCTTGTCCCCTGCGGAGACCACTGCCCACCTTCCCTGTGCAGAGGGCAAAGCTCTGCTAGTTAGCACAGCTGTTATTCCCAACACGAAACGCTCCCAGGAGCGCTGTGGATGCAAACGAGCCTCCAAGATGGTTATGCCAGCCAGCGCAGTCAGCTATTCTCTTTCTTTGTTTATCAGCTCAGCCCTCTCTGGTGTCATCCTCCAGCTATCCTGTGATCGCATTTCCCACTGGCAACGAATCCAAGACAAACAGCACTTACAAAAAATTAATGTGCTTTAGCAGTTTCACAGCTGCTCTGTGATGTTCCAGCTGATTTACACCAGGTCAGGTAATATTTACAAACAGTGAGAAACAACGTATTTTCAACTCACTTTCTACTCTGCCATCAGAAAGCAGTCACTTAGTGAGGAGCCAGAACACGGCACAAATAGAGGTGGAACGTTCAAAACATGGCAGAGCTTCACATGTTATTTAAACTATGGAACTATGGAAAAAGAGGTGCTCCTTCGACAAGGTTCTTCTGACTGCAGTGGTCAGGTGAGACAGAAGTTCACCTAGGGGATCAGAGACCTCTCTTTCCAAAACGAGTCACCTTTTCCTCCTGCCTTACTGCATGGCGGCACCGCTCACAGCCACCACAAACACCACCACCTCCTTGTCATTATGAATGGGAAAAAAACACCGAAGCAGTCCGACCCTTGCTGTTCCAGAAAGGAGCTCATAGAAGGGGTCTAAGCAATGCCCCCAAGGCAGTTTTAGGCCCTTTTTGCTTTCCCTGACTTCAGAGGAAGGCACCTCACCAGCTACTGGGATCCTGGAAACATCCCTGCATTGCCCTATTGCACAACTGCTCCCCAGCATGCAGTCACACACAGAAAGCACAGATGCTCTGTGCCCACCAGGTGGGCTTCATATATCTGCTGCCTGCAGCATCAGCGTCTTAGTTATTGCAATTAATAAATAAATAGTGATCACTATTACGTGAATGTCAGGTATGGCATATTAGAAAATCTAATGCGTAGCTAAAGTAAAAATCAGACACTGCAGTCTCCTGGAGATCTGCAGCCCAGGCCAAAGAGGCAGCGTGAGGAAAGTATGCCCAACAAATACAAAAGCCCAAAAGCGAGATCTAGGAACAAGACCAAGTCCTCGGTTTGTTAGCTAAAAACCACCAGCCACAATTTCTGAAAAACCATGTTCCCGTCCCCGGTTTATGTTTTTACAAAGCACATGGAGCACACGCAGTCAGCAGTCGTAACGCGCTGATGTTTTTCTCACCAAGATAAACCTTCTCACAAAAGCCAGTAAGACGCACGGAAATAAAATGCCTGCCTCGAGTGGGAAGTGGCCACATAGGCACAAAGCTGCGGCACAGAAAGCAGCAGCCCACCAGCAGCAAGGTGTTTTGGCAGGACCGATAGGGATGAGAAGAAGGTAAAGCTTTAGCGCAGATGGTCTCTGCTGTGACCCTGACCCATTGGGCCTCCCCCTGCCCAGGGCACGCACAGGCCTGGGCTTACCTTCGCACTGCTGCTCACGGGCATTAACTTGAGCTACTTGCTACAGAGCCATTTTCAATAGCTGACCCCAACATCGCAAGCCAAACATCAGCATCAGGCCGGCTACTGCAAGCCCACAGTAATTTTGTTGCCACCACACCCATACTTGCTCTAGGTTTAACTAGGACAAGAAACTGGATTCCTCCATTTGTAAGCACACCTTCACGTGTTACGTTTCACTTTGTGACAACGTAAAAAAAAAAAAAAAAAAAAAAACAACCCAAAAAACCACAGATTTTTCTCTAGTTAATTCCACAGAGCACAGGCTTTATTCCTTTCTATAATTAACCGGTTGATCCTACAAATCACTGAGCAACACAGTTTTTATTTATACTCTTTAAATAGGAGTGCTGAACACCCTCAACTCAAAGGGGCTTCAGAGACGCAGAGGGCTGCGTTACACTGCAATACATTGAGTCCCATCTCGTTCTGTGCTGAAATTCATGCTTTCGGCACTGCCTCTTCTCACCAGGACTTTGACACTTCATCTGTCCAGACTCCTGCTCTTTCTAGGTGCCTAATTCCTAGGAAATTACGTCTGCAATGCCTGGTGTGACACTTTTAAAACCTCATTTTCTAAAACTGAGAAGCTCCTTACAACCGTTTGGAATCTGAAGGCTTGCTGGAGCGCAGAGTGACAGGAGAGCACTGTGCACAGCTGTGTCCTAGCAGGCTGCAATACACGGGCAAGGATGTGAGAACCTGCCTCGATTTAAAGACAAAAGTTCTGGCGAACCGAGAAACTGAGACGACATCAAACCGCCCGCTTACACACGAGCTTCGCAGGGTTCCCAGCTAGCACTGACACTGTGACTGCCGGTCTCGGACCAGGAAACGACGGCAGCTTTCTGCGTGCGTCCGCCCTGGGCTCACTCACCTCTTTTCTACTTCAAGTACTGCTGAAAGTCACAGAACAGCAGCCGCACAGAGGCTTGGCAGCGGCGACCCGCGACAAATCCAGGACCGTTATTTTGGTTTACAGATGACCTTCAGGCAACCCCGAGCCCAACCCGCTCCAGCTCACGGCGGGGAGGCTCCAAGCGGGCCCCGCGCTCCCATCTGCCGCCCCGCATCCGCAAACCCCCGCACCCCGGCAGCCTGCGAGGACAGCTCGGTCGCAACCTCAGAAAAACTCCCGGTGTTTGAAGAGCTCCGAACAATCCCGGAGTTTAAAAATTTCCTCTCCAGCCGCCTCCCGCGCGGCTCCCATCCGTGTCACAAGGACACCGAAAGAGAAAGCGTCGGACGGCCGCGGGCACGATTCAGCTCGGCTCGCTTTCTTCCCGGCTGCGCGGGGCACAAGGACCGGCCCCGCCGCTCCCCCCACCCCCCCCGGCCGGCGCACGCCGACTCCGCTCGGGAAGGACCCCCTCGGAAGAGCCGCCCCGCCCCGTCCCGGCACTTCCCCGCCGGGACCGGCTGGCCGCAGCATCCTTCCCTTCGGCGACGCTGCCCCCGCCGCCCCCCGCTGTGACCCACCTCCGCCTCCTCCCTCATCGCTGTGCTTGAACTCGAAGAGAAAATCAAAATCAAACTCCTGCTCGGGCTCTACGCCGGTCATGCCTTCCTCAGCCCGCGACGACACCCGCCCCGTTCCGGCACCCTGCTGGCGGCGGCACAGCCCTCGGCTCGCCCCCGTCGGGCCCGCCCCGTCGCACGGGAACACCTGCTGCCGCTGCCGGGCTCTCGTTCCGCGGCGCTGGGCTGGGCGGTCGGCACGGCGGCCCGGGCTGCGGCAGAGGTAATGTGAGCCCTGCCCGACGGGCGGCCTCGGATCTCGCTATCGCCGCCGCCTCTGATCCGCCTCCCTCGCTTTGTTGATGTTTCCGGGTCGATGCAAACCACCCCCCTCCCACTCCCCCCCTCCGCCGTGGTGCGCTCCCGGCGCGGTCCGCACGCCGTTGGGAACCCCCCCGAGCCCTCCCTGCGCCGGCATCGAGGGCAGCGGGGAGGCGGGCAGCCTTCACCTGTGGCCGCCCGAAGAAACGGCCATCGCCGCAGGTGCCAAGGCGCGAGGAGCCGCGGAGCAGCCGTCTCGGAGGAGCGGTGGGATACGCCGCGCTGCGCGAGGCCCGGGTCCTTCCTCCGAGGGTCCCACCGCTCCTCGTCTGCGAAGCGGGAGGCTCCAAGCTTGGCTTATTATTGTTTTTTTGTTAATCTTACTTCGTTGCAGCACCCACTAGTGCCAACTGCGATAAAAAGTGCGGCGTAGCAGCTCCCCACGCGTGCCGCGGACGGACGCGTCTCCGAACCGAAGGGGACCCGCGGGGACCTCGCAAATGGACCCCCGCAAATGGCCCCCCGCAAACGGCACACTGTAAATGGTCCCTCGCAAATGGACCCCACGGCGGTGCGGCGCTGCCCCGTCCCGCAGCACTCTGCTGCTCGCGGGGGCTGAGGTCAGCCGGGTAGGACGCAGCGTCCACTTGTGTTCAGAAACGCACGCCGCTTAGAGCCCGTTCTGAAGACTCCGACGTACGAACGACCTCGCCGACCCAACAGCCGGGACTCGCTGCCGCTGCGGAGCTCGCAGGATTTAAGGCCAGATTTCAAAAGGAATGGTTTTTAAAGCGGTTATGGAAACGGTATTCCCTTAATAAACCGAGGGAATACCATTTTCCAGGCTCGTGGCTGAAATCTCCACTGCAAAGTGCCAGGAAAACACACTTTTTTTCCATCTGAGCCTCTCGTGCTTTTTCCCCTTCCCCCAGGGCCGGGCCGTACCGCAGCCCAAACGCGCCTCAGGCGGCTCGACGGTGAGCCGGAGCTCATCGACGGGCAGCCCAGGGACCTCGGAGGAAGGCATGCGGGCTGCGACAGAAGCGGGAGGTCATCGGGCGGGCCCAGGCGCCAAGCGCCACTTCCCCACGCGCTCTGTGAGTCACCCGAGCGTGCAAAAGCCTCGGCGACAGCGCGGAGCTCCTCCGCGTGGAGCTGCCGGCTCGGCGGGGCCGCGCTCCTTCGGGATGCGGAGCCGGGGACGAGCGGGACGTTAGGCGTCACCTGCGCACGGCCTCGGCCCGACAGCGCGGACCGCCCGTGCCGCCCTGCCCGCATGTGGTACCTGCACGTCGGTGAGTTGTGCCACGCCGTGTACGGACCGTCTGACGGCCGGCTCCGTGAATATCGTTGCATTCGGTAAAATGTTTTGATTGGCACCTTTCCCCCGAGGGAAGATGAAAGGTGCGCAGAGAGGTGAAATGAAAGCGGTGCGTCGGATGTGGGAACAGAAGGAAAGGTTAAGGCCCCGCTTAAAAAAACACAAAAACAAAAACAAAGCATGAATGCCATTCAAGTGGGCAGAGCGGAAGGAGCGAGCCTGAAACGCAGCCCTCAAGCGTCCCCGAGGTGAACCTGGACGGCCCCAACGCCGCCGGGCGCAGAGCAGCCCCACCCCGCAGGCCCGATGGAGACTCGAAATGGCACGCAGCGTTAAGCCCCGGCCGTATGCTGGGCTCCGCACCCCGCAGCGTCCTAGGAAAAGAGTGGGGCCTGTGGGGCCGTGCCCGCTCATTCCGCTGGGACCTTTTGTTTGAGTTCCTTCCCAAACTGATGTAAAATCGCCCCTTTTCTTTGACTGCCGTCAGTCGGCTGTCAAGAGGCACCTCATTTTGCAAGCAGCGATCTTGACCTGTGGGGTTCCCTGATGTGTTTCCTGCATCGGGACACGGCTTTTGGCCTCATTCTCCCAGTCTCTTACAAAATACATCCACGTGGCAGAGAGTCACCGAGCGGGGCTGCTAACATTTTAACACGGGCATCAAAAATGCCAGAGGACTAAAGAGGGGGAACCTTTTTGACAGAAGACTTCACTACGTGCACAGTGTCAGCTGGTTCCACGTGTACTTCCCGCACGGGGGGACATTCGCTGCCTAAAATCTCGAGTGCAGCCCTCGGGGTTCCGGGGGGGGGGGGGTGGGGGGGGTTGGGGGAGGCGAAGGAGACAAAAGCCAACGCTGCTGAGTTACAACAGTTATTAACTTCCTTCTGAAAATGTGCCTGCCTGCTTCAAAAGTGGGGCTGCAGTTTCTGCCGCGCTCGTAGCTTTGGCATAGGCAGGGTCCCGTCAACCGAAAGGAACCCCTGCAGTGAAAACTTCCAAGTTAAAAAAGACGGGGAAAAAAAAAAAAAAAAGTAAGAAAAAAAGAAAAAAAGAAAAAAGAAAAAAAAAGAAAAAGTACAAATAAAGAAAAAAAAAAGAGGAGTCCTGAGTGCCTGTGCAGCTTCCTGGGACCAATCTGGGGAAGAGCCGCGCTGTCCCCCAGCCAAGCTGCGGGATAAACCCCTCGCGCTTGGACGCGACCCAGCCCCAACTTCTTCCCAGCTTTCAGTCCCATAGGAGCGGAGGCGGCACCGGGTCGGGTCGGAGGCGGACCCGAGATCCCCGGGCAGCCCGGGGCGCGGCCCGAACCGTCCGGTCGCGAGGCGATGCGCAGGGAGCGTTTGCAGGATCCCCAGCGGCCTCCCCGCTCTGGCTCGAAAAGGCGACGTGCGAAAGCGTCGCCAGTGCGGTGCTGGGTAACGATGTTCCGGGGAGAGAAAAATGTTCCCACTGGCACAGGAGGTCGCAGCCGGTTCCCGCTCCGGCGGAACGCTGCCCCTGGCACCGAGACGTCCAGTCCGAACGAGCAACGATCGACGAAACCTTTCCCGAACCCCACGCCCTCGTCCTTTCTCTCTAAAAACTTTGCCGGCGCGTTTGCAGCGCGCTCTTTGCGGCGGGGTTACAGCGGGGCACCGCGAGTGGCAGCTCGGAGCCAGGGCAGCGAGAACGGCTCTCCGCGGGGCCGGGACGACCGTGTCGGCGGGGCCGGAGTGCCGCGGTGCGACGGGCAGGGCTCTGCGCTAGCGCGGCGCTGGCCCGGGCCCCTCTCGTGGGCGGCTACCTACCGATCCCCGAAAGAGAGCTGCGCTTACAGAGCACGTTCTGCCCTCCACCAAAGCGATGAGATCCGAGACTGCGGGGTGTTCCCCGCTCGTTCCTCCCCCCCCCCATTCCCCGATCGGACTCAGCGCTCCCTGCGCCGTCCCCCGAGCCGGGATCGGAGCCGGGTCCCGCGGGAGGCTCGCGGGAGCGGCGGCGCGGCCGAGCCGGCGCCGTGCGAGAGGCGAAGGAGACACCTATTGGCAAGCGGCCGCCGGCGAACCTCCGGCCCGCCGCGGGGAAACACCGGGGGACACCGCCGTCCGCCCGCCCGCCCTCCCGCCCGCCGCCCGTCGCGCGTTACCTTCCTCCGCCGCCTTCATGGTGCTGCCGAGCGGGCGGGCTCCGTGCTGCGGGGCCGCCGGCGGCCTCTCTCTCCCGCTGGCTGCTGGATCCCGCGACGGCGGCGCGGCGGAGGCCGGCGGGGCAGCGCTTGGCATCCACCCGGCGGGACGGCGGAGCCCCGGCGCCTCGTCCTGGCCGCCCCCGGCCCCTCGGCGCCCGCCCGCGCCCTTGCCCCCCGCCCGCCTTCACGCCCCGGGGGCAGGGGCCGCGCCGCCCCCGACGCGGGAGCCGCAGCCGCGAAGGCACGGGAGCTCACCGCCACCGCCCCCCCGGGGCCGGGGCATGGAGGGGAGGGCGGTGTGCGTGGGGACTGGGAGGCACTGCCCGCGCCGCGGCGGCGGGACGGGGCGGCGGGGCCGGCGGGCGCCGCTCGGCTGCCGGGTGCCGCAGGAGGGGACGGGGCGAGCGGGCGAGCGGAGCGGGGAAGTCTCGCTCTGACGCAGGGCTGCGCGCCCGGCGCCGCCTTTTTAAAGCTGGAAAACACCCCCCACCTCCCTTCCCCTCCCGGCCCCTCTCCCCGCCCCGGGATCGTGATGTCAGCCGGGCCTCGGCCCCGCCGCCGGCGGGCGGCCAGCGGGAGGCGGGCACCGGCGGGCACCGACGGCCCCGGCGGCCCCCCGTCCCCCGCCCGGTGCCGCCGCCCGCGGGTCCCCGGGGCCCTCCTGGGGGGGCGGGAGCGTCGGGGTCGCGGGAGTGGAGGGGGAGGGCCGGGGGGAGAGGGGGGCGGGGGGGGGGGGGGGGGGAAAGGCGGCCCTGCATGCTGAAATCATTATGTAAAAAATCGCAGGCTTCCCCCGCTGTGGAAATTTGGAAAAGAGCATCAACTGGCAGGCAAGAGAGAGGAAAATCCCATTCTGCTAAATTACTAACAGACCCCGTGGACTCGGTTTCAGTCGCTTCGGATTTATTCTGATTATTTTATTTATTATTATTCTGTAAATATCTCAGCAACGCAGTTGCATCTCATCACTTCGTAGCGGGAGAAGGAGAGGCTTCCAGCCCGCAGCGGCTCCTCCTCCCTCCTCCCGCCTCCGGGATGCCCCGGCTGCCCCGACGGGCGCGCCGCTCCCGCTCCGTCCTCCCTCTGCCCCACAGCTGGCAGGGCCGGGCCACTTTCCTGTTGGGATTAAACGGCGGATAGAGGGGAGTTGGGGTGGTTTGGAGCGTATCTGGCATAATAATAGTAATAATAATAATAATAATAATAATAATAATAATAATAATAATAATAATA
>JAPSGF010000086.1:1873670-1884006 GCA_035772895.1 Perdix hodgsoniae
TAATAATAATAATAATAATAATAATAATAATAATAATAATAATAATATCATAAATCTCGTGCATGACACCCATACGCGGTTGAAAAGAAATCCAATATAAACGAAATCCTGCCCGCTCCCGGGGAAACTGGAGGCCACGGCGGATCGTTGGGGCGAACTCCTCCACTCAACCACCGCGCAAAATGCTCCCCACAGACGAGGAACTTCCCTCCCCCAGACGGAGCGACCCGCTCACGTCGGGAAAGGCAAAACCAAACCACGAAGGAGGACGCTCTCCTTTCGAGAAAACAAAAACGCGGAGAGGCCGCCGCCGTGCAGCGGGCATCAGCGCCGTCCCACCTGCCCGCAGCCGGCCGGCCGCACCTCGCCTCGACGCGGGCGCACGGAGGTGCCGCCAGGGGGCGCTGTTTGCCGCGGGGCCGCTCGGCAGCGCCCTCCTTCCTCCGGCCGCCCGCCCGCCGCCGCAGCCCCGACGGTCGCGGGTATCCCGGCACCGCGCCCGGCGGCCGGGGCGAGCTGCGCGCTGCGGCTCGGAGCTCGAGAGGGGGGGCGAGCCGCGCTCTCTTCCCCGGGACTCTCCTTTCCTGCCCGCGCTCCCCCCCCCGCACCCCCCCCGCTCGCCGCTGAAATGACGGAATCCCCCGTCTGTTTCCTCCTGTTTAATGCCGTTGCCCGGACCACCGTGGCTCCGTTCCAAGGCCTCGGAGCTGTCGCGGGCGGTCGGCGGCGGCGCAGCGCGGGTCTCCCCGGCCGCCCCCGGCCCCGCCGCTTCGCTGCCTCCCCCGACCCTGCCCGGCCCCTCCGCTCCCCACTCTGCCTCCCCGGGGCCGCCCGCTGCCGGCCCGCCTCCGCTCCGCTCCTCTGCCCGTCCCCCGCTCCGCCGCCTCCCGGGGTTTGTTTACAGCCGCTACTAGGAGAGACTGCTACACGGGTCTTATTTTAGGAGCTGGTGATGACTAACGGAGTTAAAAGGAGCTTAGTACAGAAAACAACCCTATTTTTAGACGGCTGTTGTTTCATTGAGTTATTGTAGCGAACTCTCCCTGGCCATTTTTAAAGCCGCTTCCCCGATGCCGGCTCCTCTCTGCCTCTCGGGTGGCGCACGCTCAGCCGGGCTCTCCGCGGGGACGTCGCGGTGCCTCCCCGGCCAGCTCGCCTCGGTGACCGCCTCACGCCGTCCCTGAAGCCCCCCCGACCCGCCGCAGGGCTCGGGCCGAGCCGTTCCCTGCGCAGCGGCCCCTCGGGGCTCTCAGCTTCGTGTTCTGAAATCGAGGAGGGGGGGTCTTCTGCCTCCAGACCTCCAGGTTTGCCTATATGGAATATTTTCTTTCGGTATGCTCCCAGCATTCCAGAATCCAACGCATGGATTGAAAAATCCAACCGTCTGGGACACGGTCATTTTGTCCTGGGTGCCTTCCCTTCCATAGCTAGTTCGTTCCGAAAGTAATGCCTCCTATTTATTTCCATGGACTTTATGACAGCTGCAAGAGCACGATAACAATATTTGACAGAGCAAATTCTCACCTACAAAACACTATTTTTTTTTTCCAACACAGATGCCTCTGTTAGCTGTGCATGAACAAGAGCCTGCATGCCACGCTTGTAAAAATCTGCACCAGTGGAGGTGACCCACTGCCATCATCACTGCTGCTGAAACGCAGCACCCACCACTTCAGTGTGCTCACATCCACTCTTTGGTTTCCAATAATATTCAGACAGCATCGATGAATATCAATCGATGGCATTTTCTCTGCGTGGAGGAATTTAGCGACACATCTTTGTTTCATATGCTTCCACGTCAGATGCCAGGCTGCCCTTCTGCTGCCATCAACAAGATGAAATGGAATACTGGTAGGAGGGTTCAAGCTTACCAACATCTGCCTCTGACATCATGGGCCAACATAATAAAACAGGAGGCGTTACTTTTGGAGCAGCCCTCATGATACGTATGCTAACGTATCACCATCTGTCTCTGACCATCCACTCATCTTTCGGATCCTGTCAGCTTCAAAAGCTTCAGTATCTGTTCAGGATTTCATCCGTTGTACCCAGAGGTTTGTAAGTCCCAAGTCTCCCTAACCGCATCCCTAGCTGAAGCGTTTCTAATCCCCTGCTTTGAAAATCATAACTAAATTTGCTGGAAAATAAGTGAGCACATGGCTGGTGTTTTTGGCCAATACCACACCGTTGTGAAAAGGCAACCATGAGGCTCTCGCACAGCCCATTAAATACACACCCCGCACCTCCAGGAGGACACGTTTGGTGTAGAGGCAGGGATTTGGGCTGGCCCGACATCCCCCAGGCTCAGACTCCTGCGGAGGCTGTTAGAAATCACTTCACCACGTTTAAAGCGCATTGCATTTAGCAGGACAAATGCCAGCAGAGGAATTTTGTGTGCTTGAATAATGTTGCAATTTACCCTGTGGCCGGGCTCATTACGGCACCGAGGGCCCTGTTGGTTTACCTGGCTTTTGATTTAGTGGGCTCTCGGTAAGAGACTGTGGAGGCACACAGCCAGGGACTGCAGGAAAACAGCCTTAATGGCTCTCTGGAGCTGCAGCCACCCATTCAGACACCGACGGCCTAAAGGAAGGACAGGCATCAGACAGCCACACCAGACCCGTGTGCCGAAGGATGAATTAAACAGATGTGAGCTCGCAGAGGTAGCCCTGTGTGGGTGACCCTCCCCAAATCCTGAATCCTGGGCAGCTGGGAGGGGGCAGTTCCCACCCCAGAGGTGCCCCAATTAAGGTGTTCCTCACCCTCTCCTGTCTGCTGGTGGTCAGTCTGGAGCATCTGCCTCTACAGCCAGCAGACTCTGTGGTTCTGATTGAGACCCGTGCGTTGTTGAGCCATGCTCATAGCCACGTGCCCTGGGCGCCGAGCATCCTCCTGCATCCCCACCACACGCGTGCTCCCTTTGCTCAGTGCTGAGCTGGCTGACCCAGAGGGCTGCTCCAGTGGTGCTTGGTGCCCTCTGTAATCCCTCTCCCTGTAATCAGGCAGGTTGCAGACACTGAGCGCCGTGCTGAGAGCCATCCCATGTGCCACGTGAGCAGAGCAATGCACCGTGAAGCCCTGAGCTCTCTGGCTGCAGCAGGAGCCCTCTTCTCCAAAACCTCAGCTGCGTCGTTATTTGTTTGGCTGCTGCTACCCCTGCTGCTCCTCACCACCAGCCCGGGGCCTTTACTTCATTAGTTTCTTCCTGTTCTGTTTCATTAAAGTCGCATTTCAGTGTGCCAGTGGTTCTCTCCAAACAAATAGCCTTCCATTCTGTGATACTGAATTTCCCTGCATTAGCCCCAGCAACTCCAAAGCCCCCTGTAGCTGGTGCATTCCTGAAGTTTATCAGCAGCCTCCCCTTCTATCATGACATCATCTGTGTCTGGGACACCCAGCAGCTTGCGCCAGCCTCATCTGTGCAGAGCTCTGAAACACAGCGAGTCCCAGTGCTGAGCTCCAGGAGATCCTGCCTGTGAGCTCTCCTCACACACAGACTCCTGCTCGTCTCTCTTCTCTCTTCTCCAACCTGAGTTTTATCCTTTTACTTTATCAGTATAAAGTATACCTTTATCAGTATTCCAAGACTTGCATACTTTTTACTGACCTTGTTTCCTGATGTGCTGTCAGCCTTGTTAAACTCCAGCAAACTCGAAGTTATTACTTGAAACTTTCCTGGGTTCATCTTCACAGTTGGGTAGGATTTGGACCACTCTGGCAGCAATTTTGACTATGGCTCCTTGTTGTAGACACTTGCAAACACCAGCTCCCACTCCCTCTTCCTCCAGCGTTTTCAGCAGATGAGGGGTGTGGAAAGAGAAATTATTTTCCAGGTGAGGAAAGGAGATACCAAAGTTTTATTCACTCACCTGGGACTACACACTGCTGAGGAGCATCCTTCACATTCCAAGTGAAGTGGGTAATGATGAGCAGCAGCCCGGTGGGGGGGAGCACAACGGAAAGCTCTTCCCCTCCTGCTTTCAGGAGCTGCTCAGTATCTCCAAAGACAGCAGCCTGGGACGAGGGTGGTGGGACTTGGACTTTTTCAGCTACTAAAAGATGAACTTACTGCTGCCTGCTGCTGGAAATGAAGGGCTGTGATGGAGATGCTGCATGCCCCATGGGTGATGGATTTCTGAGAAGCCCTTGGATCAGCTTGGCGCAGCCAGCAGTTCCTCTTACCACGGTGATCCTGAAAGGCTGACAAGAGACTGAAGTCTCAGCACGTCCCTTTCCTTCTTCACACCTTGAGTTGTATCTCCCTTGTTCTTTTCACACTACATTTCAGGCACCAGGGGTGGTTTTTTTAATTATTTATTATTATTATTATTTTTAATTTTTATTGCAGGGAGGTTTGACTGAGGGGACCATAATCCTGAAGTACATCTCCAGACTCTTATAGCTTGGTCAAGCATGTAAGTGTCTAGCTCTTAGTGTAGCAAAATGAGGCATAAGCCTGGTGCTTTTCCTGCACTAGCCACTGGCAACATTCCTGTTTTGTGGCACCCTTGTATTCTGAAATACCTTTCTTGAAGAGCAAATGCTGAAAATTAAAATCTCGAGTCAGGCTTCCTCATTAGCAGCCTGCCTGGCTAGACTCTAGCTTATTTTTTGCTGGTGCATAGCTGTAAAGAGGAAACCTAGGAGAAAATAGGCAATTAAAATGCATTAAATTGATTTCCAAATGAGAATGCAGAATCAGAAAGTCTCAGGAAGAACCTCATCTCTTCTCTTTGCATCTGTTTCTGTATGTGAAAGAATGAGAAAGAATTCACCAGCAACTTGAATGAAGCGCATTTGCAAACATTAGTAGTGTCAAACTTCTGCCTAGTCAAGTCTCTGATACCAGGACTGACTCTGAAATTCCTTGGCATGCCTTGTTTGTGAAGTGGGACTCCTCAAAGGCCGTGCAGATGTTGTAGGAACTCCTCAGCTCCAGCAGCTGACACACCGTGACACCCAGCTCTCCAGATCCAGGGAACTGTTCTCGTTGGTAAGAAATAATGCCAGAAAGCACCCCAGCATCTCTCTATTCTTAACTAGAGCACAGTCTGATGCAGTTTCCAGCAGCAGGGAGATAGATGACAAGTGCTGTGATACAGCACCACCTCTGGGCACCAAGCCCATGTCTGCTCTGGGGTGGGATAGCAGCAGCAGCCCCTCACCTCAGGGCAGTGCAGGTGCAGAACATGCATTCGGTGGGACAGGCAGAGAAAAGCTGTGAAGATGTTACAAATGGATCCCTTCCTCTTTACTTTTTCCTCCCAGGAGTCCGATGACGTTTATTTTTGGGTTGCTTTTTAAGCGCATTAAGTAAATTACAAAATTAAAGAAACCTCTCAGCTGTGCTGCGTGACAAGGAGGCTCCCCACGGAGGTGTGAGTGTTGTAGGAGAAAACAAATTGCATAGGCAGGCACACGCAAACTGTAGTGCCTTTGTCAGGCTGAGAGGTAAAGACAGAATAACCTCCCAGACCTGCTGGTGAAGGTTGGACATGTCCACCATGCTGTAATATGGGAAAAAACTAGAGAAGGAAAAACCTGGCCTTTAATGTCACAAAACAGAAAACGAGAGTCCAAGAGTTTATTCTTTTAGGGGAAGGCAGCTGTGCAAAGCCAGACTGAAGACCAGGGCTACAATTGTCTCAAGACACTTCAGGCTGCCCCCACAGCTGCTGAAGCACTGGCCATGGGTTGTCGCAGTAAATGCTTCTTGTGGTGGCCTTCCATAAAGGGTTCTTTTCCTCCCTTCAACCCAATTAAAAGTTTGCAGGAAGCCACAAACTCACCTCAGAGGGTGAGGGTCCCAGGTGGCCAAGATTGCTGCTTGAGTCCAGCACAGGTGGACTGCTGTCAGAAACCCTCTCTGTGTTGCAACTTCAGCACTGATTAAAAACAGCCTGTCCTGTGCAGTGCAGCCCCAGATGCAGGCAAGGAGATGCTCTTGTTTGACAATGATTGCTTTGGAGGAAAAAATATTCTTTTCATGCCAATGATTTCTGCCTCGGCTAAAAGATTTAAGAATAAGTCAATAAATTATATATATATATCATATATATCATATATTATATATTAATATATTAATATTAATGTATTAATATGTATATATGTATATATTCTCATACTACTAAAAAGCAGGTTTTGAAAATAGGGACCGTGTATCTTGAAACAAGAAGAGTTTTGTTGGTTATTATCACAGCTGAGTGATGCTGGTTATTTGTGAGCTCCTATTGCCCCCTTCTGGTCGATGTAAAAGTAGCATGTTTCACACGAAACTTGCTGTGATTGCCTTCTAGAAAGAAATGATCAATTAAAAAAAAACAAAAAACAAAAACAAAAAAACAGCCCTACCAAAACTACCCACACCAAACTAAAAACCTATTTACTATCGCTCACTTTGACCTTATCATCATAAAATCATAAAATCGCGGAGGTTGGAAAAGACCTCCAAGATCATCCAGTCCAACTGTCCACCTATCACCAATATTTCCCAGTAAACCACATCCCTCAGTACATCTAAATGTTTCTTGAACGCCTCCAGGGTCGGTGACTCCACCGCCTCCCTGGGCAGCCCAGCCCAGTGCCTGACCATTCTCTCGGAGATGAATTATTTCCTAACATCCAACCTGAATCTCCCCTGGCACATCTTGAGGCCATTCCCTCTAGTCCTATCTCTAGTTACATGGGAGAAGAACCTCACCACAACCTCACTTCAGATAGCTGTAGAGAACGATAAGGTCTCCCCTGAGCCTCCTCTTCTCCAGACTAAACAATCCCAGCTCCCTCAGCCTCTCCTCATGGGATTTGTGCTCCAGACCCCTCACCAGTTCTGTTGCCCTTCTCTGGACACGTTCCAGGGCCTGTGGGACTGTGGGAGACAGTGTCAAAGGCTTTGAAATGCATCATTCATTCAAACTGACATCACTTTTTGAAAACACTGATGCTGAATTAGAAAGGAAAGGAGTGGGCAGTAGATGCAGATGCTTCTCTGTCTGGGTTAAAAGGCTGGGCAGCACTGATGGCAGTCACCAGGAAGATGGGAAGAAAATTCAGCGGCAGGTATGGAATTACAGGGAGGCTAACCAGCTGGCTTCTGGCATGACCTTGAGCACCACAAAAAGTCATACTGCATGCTTATGTTCATGAAAAAATAAATCAATCACAAGTGAAGCAATCCCTAAGATGAAGTGGGACAATCAAGTCTCCAGCTAAAAGCCAAGTCCTCCCTTTATGCTTAGTGTAAATGAGACCACCAAGATCCCACGTTCCTAAGATTTTAAGTTAGCAGGTCTACCACCTTCCTGAAAGTCCTGCCTCCCTGTAAGGAAAAGGATACTGCTACTTTCCCCCAGAGTCACCTAGAGGAGCTCTGAAGGACCCTCCTGACTCACTGGACCCCATTTCACTGCATTACTTTTTCACTGAAGTATCCAAATCCCTGTCTCTGCTATTCTTGTCACTTTCCCCCACTTCCATCCATTCTCAGCAATGGCAAAACCCTCTCCTATGTATAAATCTCTCAATTATTAGGTAAAGTGTCTCTTTACCTCTCTCTGAATAACCTGTATTATCATTGCAGGAATTCCTCCCAGGGTTCATACCTAATGTGGTAGCAATAGCAATCATCTGTCTACTGCTGCTATACTTCTCTGCTTCTATAGTCTTCTTCTCTTCATTTTGTCTCATCAACTTGAGATTTGCCAGGGGACTGGAGGAATATAAAATGACTACTCAGCGTGGTTTGGAAATGGGGCTCCTGCTCGCAAAGCAAACATCTTAAAAAACACTGGCATTCATAACTGCCTGTTACTTCTAGTGAAAATTCACATCAAATGGGAATGCAAGTTGTTGTATATAAGAAAATATGGAAATTATTATATTCTTCCCATTTTATCTGCTTTATATCTCTGAGCTCTTAGTTACCGCCTCAAATTCTGATACTCACTGAGGTTTGCCCAGTATGAAGCTGATTAGCTGCTTCATTCCAGACTCTCAAGCAGCTCCCACTTCTTCTCACTCCTAAGGTTCCTGCATTTTTCCTGCCTTGGAAAACAACTATCAAACCAGAAAAGGAGTGATGAACATTGGAAGAAGTGAGAGCAGTCTGGAACAGAAACTAGCAGGTAACAAGACAGCTACAGAGAGCACTCTTGTTTTCCCTTGAGTTGCTGGAGGTCTCTTTACCTGGTGTCTTGCCACCAAATTTAGCCCTCAGTTGCACTGGAAGTGTGGATGTTGCATTCAGCTCGCCCAAAGATCAGCCCCAAGCAGCTGCTTAGTCACCCTCTTCACGGGATCACCTGATGAATCTCTCCCACGGAATTTTTGAGTCCTGTCTTTAAAAATAAATGCTACAGAAATGAAATCTTGACTGTAGCCACTATACTGAGTCACACAGAGATGTGACTGCGTTTGAGTCAATAGCTACAACAGCAGGCTGCAGTTCCAAAGGGGCCTTCATGCCCAGATGCTCAGAGGGGAATGGACAAGCAGGAATAGTGGGAAGGTGCTGAGGAACAGTCAGGCAGTGCTGTGACCCACAGGGTGGCCTGTAGGAAAGACAGCTCTCAAGGGAGAGCTCCAGGTGGCTCCAAGCTGCTTGCTTTGAGGGCGGGACCTACACCTCACTTGTGTTAAAGCAGCATCATGGGTTTAGGGGATTGGACCTGCACACCCAGCATTGAGATGCATGGGACCAGAGCCTTCGGATTTTTTCCCAGGGGTAGGGAGGTGCAAACTCACAGCAGTGAGCAAAGGAGCCAGGCAGAGGTTAAACAAAAAGGGCAGGAATTCAGTACCTTCATTCAGAACAGCAGGCCCTCTCCTGGCCGTGTGGAGGTGGAAGCTGCACAGAGCTGCACTGATGCAGCACAGCACTGCCCGAGTTCTGCACCGCAGTGAGCAATGCAGGCAACGGGGGATATTTTTGCAGGGCCTCAAGCACCATTAACTTTACCCACATACTTCCAGTTGTTCCCCAGCCTTCAAAAGCTATCAAAAGGTATTTCCTGTGGCTGGCTTGCATGTTCCTTCAGGTCCCAGCTCATAACGTGGCAGTTAGGCAGTTAGTAACGTAGGCCCCTGGGCCCCAGGCAGCAGCCTGAGGGCAGCTGTGCTGCAGGAAGCTCCCCGGCCTCCAGCAGCAAGCCCCATCACTTACTGTGCTCTGATGGCTGGGCTGGCAGCAAGTTACCTGCCTGCCAAGAAGAGAGACTCTGGGTCTGAGAGTGCTAGATCAGTGCCTCCCAGCAGCTCCACTTTGCAGCTGAGGAATAACCTCCTTCTCCCACCTCACCTGCCATTTCCAAGTAATTGCTTTTGGACAGATGGCAAGCTAGTAGCGCGCTGGTGGTGTGCACTAGTGTGACTAGTGGCTTGGCTTTCTGCCCACTCCCTGACAAAAGAAATCTGCTTCGGGCTATACAGAGATAGCTTATTTTTCCTTGCTCCGCTTCCCTTCCGGCACCGCAAACCCATTCACACAGAAGCTGACTGCTTCAACAACTGGAGGCGTCTCTGGCTGGGCACTGCTTCCACAGATTGGCCTGGGTTGAAAAGGACCGCAGTGATCACCTGGTTCCAACCCCCTGCTATGCGCAGGGCTGCCAACCACCAGACCAGGCTGCCCAGAGCCACATCCAGCCTGGCCCTGACTGCCTCCAGGGACCCAATGCTTCCAGCTGTACCTCTTGACGTGAGGGAAGGTACAGCTGGAGCAAAGCACCGGCTGCGTTTGTGCTGGTACTGTTTTCTTCAGGTTAATGCAGTGATGAGCTTGTGATGTGAGAGCAGGTGGACAGACGTTCTGGAATCCTGCTTGACTCCACTGGCAGAGCCCATCCTGGTCAGTTTTGGGCAGGAAAAATCTCTTTGTCCAATCTTACGATGCAACTAGGGCAGACTCAATAGGACCAGGCAGAGGTGGATGGTATTCTGCCTGATTATTGCTGTCAGGCTCATGTTCCTGAGATGGGTCATGAAAGACATGATTTCCCTCACAAGTTCTAGAGACAGAACTGTGGATAATCTTAAAGCTCTATTAAAACAATTTATTTTCTGGAAATGTTGTGAGATATCTTTTTCCCCTTTAGATGGGATTTTCACGTTCCTATTTCTTTTACGATATTATGCATGATAGGTATCACTGATTTTACTGAAGCCTGCATAAATTAAGGACATCGTAAATCTAAGTTACTGTGAGGAGCAGATTACTTCTTTTCACCTAAGATACAGAAATTGCATATTCAGGATTTTAAGATGCTTACTTCTTGAATTTTGGCATTCTTAACTAAACTTCGAATTTGTAGATAAACCAAAGTCTCTCAATCCTCCATTA